>CM041778.1:336792073-337046200 GCA_023374045.1 Limonium bicolor
AAAAATTGTCTTTAAATGAGTTTTTGAAATGGCTAAATGTCCATCATTACTCTTAATTAACATGTGTACTATATAGTCGCACATTTGGGTGGCTATATTAATGGGAAATCAAAATTTCACTTCTAAGTGCCTTGTTTAGGTGAATAGTGATTTTTATAAGCTAGTTTGTAACATATGTTGTTATAAGTAATTAAATTGGTCAACAAACCATTATACCCTCCTAGGCATATGGGGGCCGTTTTTCATGGTGTGAGTCACCAACATGTAAAAGAAATCAAATAAGTAAGGTTAAGCTTAAAGTAAAGTACTATTTGCTTTATAATTACAATATCTTCAAAAAGCAAAGGTTTATCTTCATTCTCTCATTCCTTCCTTCATTTCCCACGGTGTATTCTTCTTCCTCCTCTCTCCATCGGTTTCCAACAGCCCACACTCATTCTTCATCTTCTTTCACTTGTAACTTGTGATTCCCTTGGCCAAATCAAATTCCAAGACCATATTTGTCTTAGTTAGGTCAAGCTCTACACTTCCCTCTTTTTAAATCTTCAGAACTCAATTTGGTGCCATGGAGATTCACCATTGAAGGAGCTTGAGCTCATCTTTTCACATATTCTTGTTCTCCTTTGCTTCAAGGTAAGGAAACTCAAAGAAAAATCAAGTTCCCTCCATTGTTTTGTTGTTGTCCGAAAATTCACCATTAATGAGCTCTTATATTGCCTTGTTTTAGCTTCATTTGAAACTTCCAAGGGCTAGGAGGAGTCCTCTCTGATACTTATTCAAGTTCTCTTCCAATTCCAAGGTAAAACAATTACCTTAATGTTTAAAACATATGTGTAACTAGGGTTTACAATGAGATGAAGCATAATGCTTGAATACTCATTCTATTGTTTGTATAATGTTTAATAGTTGAAAAGGAACCAAATGCCTTACCGGTTTTACAAGGAAACAAGAAAGAAATTTGTGAGGAAAAGGTAACAAGCTATCTCAATGTAGTTTAAGTGCCTTAGGAAAATGAGCTTAATTTGCTTGATAAAATACCTAAGGACAAATGGTGATGACCTAGTAAGTGTTCTCAAGGAGACTAGTAAAAGAACATATGTATGGTGTATGTATTTGCAGGTCAAAGGCATTATTTATGGGGAAATTCAGTGTTTATGGTTTATGTTATTTAAGGGCCTAAGAGCATGTTATTTAAGGCCTAAGTGCCAAGCAATTTAAGTTATGCACTATATTGTGATGTAGTGCTTAATGTGTGAAGTTTGTGTATAAAAATGTGTTTGATGGATTTTAGGTGTGTTGAATGGAATAAGGTAAAACCTAAGTGTTTGGATGTGAGTATATACAGAGAAGCTATGGCCAAATTTGGGAAAATGTGTGAGTTCTAAGTGTTTTAAGTGGTTTTGGTGAACTAGGAAGTGTTATAGGTGAATAAATGTTTACTTGAGAAGAAAACATTGTTAAGGTGATTTAGAGTGATGCAAGGATTTAGGTGTTATCTTGGAAGTTCTAGGAATTCAATGTGTTTTTGAGAGTGTATTGAAAAGTCTTGAAGAAGTTGTTTAAGGTTTGGGTGATTGTGTGAATAAGGAGAATGATGTTTAAGTAAGGTTTTGAGAAAAGAATTCAAGGAGTTGTAACAAGGAGATTTAGTTAGTAAGAAAAGGAGTTGAGAGGTGATGTTAAGGTGTAGAGGAAACACCTTGGTGTAGTGGTCATTATTGGTGAACTACCACTTAGAAATCTAAGGAGAAACATCCTAAGTGCTAGGAATTTTGTAAGAACTTGTGAATGATAAGATGGTTTTGGTGAGTGATTTAAAGAGTTTAGCACATGGCTAAAGGTGTTTTGATGTGCCAAATGGTGTTAGGAAGCATTATGAGACTTTAGGAGAAGTTTGGAGGAATTTGGCTAAGTGTTTAAAGGTAGAAGTTGAGCATTTTGCCGTGTCCGAACTTCCGTCCGGACATGGAAGTTCGGACAGGCTCTGTTGGCAAGGAAAATTCCACTCTCGAACTGTGTCTGAACTTGGGAAGTCCGGACACAATTTCGGACGTCACTATTTCAATCTAGGAATTTCTCTCGAACTGTGTCCGAACTTGGGAAGTCCGGACACAAGTTCGGACGTGTGTATAGTTTCAGCATTAGGTCGCGGCTTGCGTCCGAACTTGGAAGTTCGGACACAAGTTCGGACAGGCCACTGTATGGACCAAAATTGTTGTTTTAAGGTATAGAAATGATGTGTAAGGATGGGGATTGATAGGTAATGATGTTATAAGGTTGTTAAGGACATGTTAGGTGAGTTTTAAATGGCAACTAAGTGGGTGAAAGTTGTATCAAAATGTAAAAGTAAAACAAGTTAAAATGTAAAGTTATGTAACAAAGTTAACGGGGAAAGTTAGCATTAGACATTAAATAATCAAACAACCCCGATGTTAATAAAAAACACATGTGATGTTAACAGTTGTTCGAGAATCGCTCGAGGAACATAAGTGGACGTGGTAAAGTGGACTCCGGTGACAGGTATGGTTTTCTTGCAACCTGTGTCCTACCGGATTACACTGGCTTGTATGCCAATGTGTTTTTCTGTATGTATGCCACGTTATGAGATAAATCATGAAACGAGTTTACAGTCGTTATTGTTATTGTATGTTTACGTGCCGATACCGGTAACCTCGAATGCGCTTGAAGGGCTAGTTAACCACTATTAGGTAAACGTAGGAGAACGGTATCCGGTAACAACGTTTCCGACTTAAGGAACGTTCTAACCACGGCTATGCATGAGTTGGTTATGTGATGTTTGTGTGATGTTTGTATGTGAATGTATGACTCTCTCTTCCCTTGTGTATGTCTAACAAGACTTAACCCAATGTTTGTGAATGTTTAATAAGTTCAAAGTTGAACTTCTAACAAGTGCTAACGGGGGAGTGAGGAGTCCGGTCTGTTCCGCCACGCGTGTGAGTATGGGGGTCGTTGTCATAGCAGGTTCGATCCTCTCTGTATGTTATGGTTGTTTTTCCAATTTGGTTCCCAACCTTCCCTTTAGCTTAACCAAGGCTATTACTGACTCACGTCGGGCCACAGGGGCATACTATTGTTATGTTTGTTTTCGGTGTGCTTGGATCACTATATCCGAGACACCTTGTGTTAAGTTAACCGTTCATTTAACGAGACGGTAACGAGTTGTGTAACGAGCTTATCATGAGACTGGCAACATTCTCTAGGCTCACCAGCGTGTAAACAATGTTTGGGTCGGTTCCGAAGCGAACCATTCTCGTTATGTTATGTGTTTTGTTGTGATGCAATATCCATTGCGGTATTATGTTGTGCACGTGGAAACGTGCAAAGTGTTGTTAGGTGTTGTATGTAGTGTATGTTATATGTTGTAAAGTGTGGAGTATGTGGATCATGGATATGAATCCCAGTTTGTGATAAGAGGCGTTTAAGGATAACCCGATTTAAGGGTATGTGTCGTCTATTAAGGAAGTAGCTCCATTAAAGGAGGAACACTCTAGGGATGATGAATACCATGAGTGACTTATTAAGTAGGATGTATTATCCGATTGTTGAGCCCATTGAGACGAAATGTTAAGTGTTGTGTGTTTACTGTTACATGCATGAATTAAATATAATCAACCGCATGCTAAGACGAAAATTAGTTTGCGTGGCCCGGTAGCATGTGGGCTGCGGGATTACCATACCAGCAAAGGTGCTGAGCCCCTTGGGGCCACCCTTTCTCTTCTTTTCCTATTTCAGGTACAGAGAGCTGGAAGCCGTCCGAGAGTAAGACGGGGTAGACATTGTACATGGGTATTCATTTAAGTATATATATACAGTAGGTGTAGTAAGACCGATATTGTTGTCGGCACCAGTTATAAATACTCGGTATAGTTGATAAGGTGTATGTTGTTGTTGTCGTTAATGGAAAGGGATAATAATGTATAGTTTGCTCGGGAATTTAGCCCATCAGACCGGTACAATGTATGTGGATTAGCCTTGTTTAGCCACGTGGGTGGCTAACGGCGTGTAACACCAACGAGTTAAGTAATGTGAAGAGGTTTGTATTTCCGCTGCAGTTATTGTAAGTATGTAAATGTTGGATGGGGTGTTACAATTCCTCACAACCTACTTACTTTCTAAGTACAAGGGGTACCTCTTAGTTCACTTATATATTCGGTCCCTAACTATCCAAGTGTTGCCACCGGCCTCCTACCTTGTCCAAATCCGTTTCGGGTACCTGCACGCTAAAAACGTTGCCCGTAGGGGCTCAGCTTACGCTGAATATGACTTCCGCATACCCCGCGTACTAGCGAGGGTATGCCGACCACTTGGTCGAATACATGCAATTTATTTTACAAGTACATACATACGTACATGCTTCATACACACATACATGTTTCATTCTCAATACCAAAGAACTACACAAGGAATACATTCATGCACTGCAATACATACAAGGAATGCAATACAAAACACCAATTACATGCTTACCGTTACTCAAAATACGCATACTCGATACATACACAATTCTAACACAATACAAACGCAATGCCCAATACTTTGTTAGCTTCATTTGTCCACCCGGGTTAATCAGGTGGAGATTACTCTTTTACTCGGGGTCAATGACTTACACCACCCAAGACCATTACTCATACAATACTTACTACTTACTCAAGTCAAGTCGTCGGGACCTCCAGCCCGGGGACTACTCTATCCCACCACCGGGATTTACTTGGTTGACCAATCCAGGATGCTACCCATTTAAGGGGTTTGGGCCGTGGAACAGTTTAAGAACCAGGAATCGGATCCAACCTCTTGTGTCTCCTCATCCTCACGCGTGGCCAAAACTATATCGGACTTCTACTCATTCCAATTTACTCAATACTTACGTTAGAAGTTAGGTGGTTAGGAATTAGTAGAAGTCATTCATTCAAGCCACATACACAAGTACATTGCTCATATACACATCCATACAAAATACAATACAATACACAAGTACACTAAAAGAATCCAAATATACCTCATCATCATTCATATATTTCATGAATTATACAAACTAGTGTTCAAGACAATGTATATCAAGAACAACCTAAAGCAAGCACAAGTAAGTGCAATATAGTCTGATTCATGCATTTATCTTATTTAGGTGGTCAAATAAGCACACAAATCGGGGTAACCAGGTTAGGATACAGAGCATGAACAAATCATACCTTTCACCGTTGATTTTGGACTCACCGACTCCCTTCGGTGTTCGACTATTCGAATCCTATCACATACATAGAGTTGGATGGTTAATTATCTATAATTAACCACACTCATTACTTTCCTAATGCTTCCCGGTTTATACTTACTAATTCATTACTATTCAAGTCCATTTACTTAAGTTACCTACTTCTCATTACTCCCCAAGCTTGTTTATACCCTTAATGACCATTAAACATCATTAATCAAGTCTTAATTACCTTATACTATCATCATCATTCAATTCCCACTAGTACAAAAAACGCCTATTTTGGCGCCCCTATTTCGGCGGTTGTAACAACAACCGTTGAAATAGGTGCCCTGAAAATTCTATGTCTAAAAAAAGGCACCTATTTCGGCGGTTCCTAGCTGGGAACCGCCGAAATAGGTGCCTTTTTTTGAAATAGAATTTTTAGGGCACCTATTTCGGCGGTTCCTAGCTAGGAACCGCCGAAATAGGTGCCTTTTTTTAGACAAAATTTTTGGAAGCCTATTTCCCGTTTTTTTTTCACAAAAAATTTGGTCGGCGGGAAAATTTCAGCCTATTTCGCGGCGGTTCCTAGCCAGGAACGCCGAAATAGGTGCCTTTTTTTAAACTAAAATTTTTGGAAGCCTATTTTCCCAGGTTTTTTTTTCAAAAAATTCGGACCGCGGGAAAATTTCAGCCTATTTCGGCGGTTCCTAGCCAGGAACCGCCGAAATAGGTGCCTTTTTTTAGACATAAAATTTTCGGAAGACTGTTTTCCCGGGTTTTTTTTTTCAAAAAATTCGGACCGCGGGAAAATTGTAGTCTATTTTGGCGGTTCCTAGCTAACAACTGCCGAAATAGACTTTATTTCATTATAGATATCGCAACTACTCTTCATCTCTCTCCTCTCACGGTAATTTTGCAACTCTAACTGGCGAATGCACTTGCTAAACGCTCCTCTCTGCATCTCGCTCACCAGATTGAAAACGTGGTTGAAGTAGTTCATTCTAGAACCGGTAATATACTCGAACTTATCTTCTTCTCATTGGAGAACAAGCTACATACATGCTCTGCGCCTTTCATTCTCTTTGTTTTGTCTACGCATCTCTTCATTCTCTTCTTGTGTCTACGCCTATGTGGTGACAAATCACTGAAACCGCTGCATCTCACTCACTAGATTGAAGACGGGGCTGAAATAGTTCATTCTGGATCTGGTAATATACTCAAACTTATATTTTTCTTTTTGGAGAACAAGAAACATACATGCTTTGCGCCTATTTATTCTCTTCCTTGTGTTTGTGTCTCTTTATTCTCTTCTAGTGTCTGCCCCACTACAATCTCTTCACACTCACGGTGATTTTGCAAGGCAAACAAGAAGCTTACATGCTCTGTGCCACTGTTCATTCTCTTGCGTTTGCGCCTCTACAGAGATGCAAAACTGTTGCATCTCGCTCCCGAGAAAGAAGACGATGCAGCTAATTTTTTTATTTTTAAAAAAATACCTATGGCGGCGGTTGTTAGCTAGGAACCGCCGCCATAGGTGTGTTTTTTTTTTTGAAAACCACCTATGGCGGCGGTTCCTAGCTAACAACCGCCGCCATAGGTTGTTTTGTTCATAAAACAACCACCTATGACGGCGGTTGTAGCTAGGAACCGCCACCATAGGTGTTCTATCTCGGTGGTTGTAAACCGCCGAGATAGGGTCTCACCCCTATTTCGGCGGTCTCCATTTCGGCGGTTCTAGAACCGCCGAAATAGACCTTTTACAACCGCCGAAATAGGCCCTTTTTGTACTAGTGTCCCCATCATTAGTATGCATTAAAACACATTCTGGGCAATTTTTGGGGTGGTCCGGGGTTACAAACCCGGACCAAGCCGTGAATTAATTTTCTGGACAATTTTTATGGTGGTCCGGGTTTGTGTACCAGTTTACAAACCCGGACCATCTCTTCAGAGATGTTTCTATCAAATTTTTAAGGTGGTCCTGGTTTGTGTACTTGTTTGCAAACTCGGACCATCCTTCAGCGAGAGTTTCTGTAGCGTACTGGTTTGCGTACTTGTTTGTAAATCAGTACGAATTTAGTCTGTTGCAAATTTACAATTTTTAAGCTCTGTTCTCACTTCAATCCTTTACCTGTTTCTTTGCCAATATTCCCACATGAACTCTAGCATGTTTCTACAACAATTAGGCACACTAAACTTCCTTAATCCAACCACTATACTCCTCTCTCAACCTCTGTTAACTTACATGTTTTTCACTACTAATTTTTCCTCCTGTTATAGTTTTTCTTCCTAATTTGTTGCTACAGATTCTTCCTTCATTCTTCCCACTAGCTAAATGGTTCCTCATCTAGCATAACATAGCTAAACACCTCACATTACTCCATTTCTAGTTCTACTCAACCACACATCTTCCTCCTAAATACATTCCAAGGTGATGATCACACATTTTCCTCCTCTTAACATATCCATGTTCTTTCTTCTCAACCTGCACTCAAGTCCTTTATTTCCTAGCCAAAATTCGATAGAGTTTCCCTACATTTCTATGTATTCTCACCACATTGTCTTGCTCCTTCAACACAAGTTTACATCCCTGTTCAAAATATACATCATTCACACAAAATTCTGAACACTCACCACACACGTAATTCCCACACTTAGCATTTTCTTCAGTTGGTTCAAAGCTTTTATTTCATCAGTATAGTCTACACTAACATATTCCATTTCCTTTCCTACCATTACAGTAGCTCCACACTATACCAAAGCAATGTACTTATCCATACACAACCCTTAAAATTTTGTACAGAGGTGATCCATTACCTTAAGTCTCTTGATTCTTTTTCCTTTCTCTCCTTCTCCTTTCTTGCTCCTCTTTCCTTCTTTGTTTTGATTTTCTTGTTTCTTGCTTTAAATCAGGCCAAGCTACAGCCACATTCCAAGGAGTACACATACACACACAAGCTAGTAAAAGTTCTAACGTAAGAATCAAACCCTAACTTATAAGAGAACACTTAAAAGTCTTAGGAAGTATTACCTTAAACTTCTAAATGAGGGTTTGACTAGAAAAATGGCAATGCTTCAGCTCCCCTTTGGAAATGCCAAACCGGCTAAACAAGGAGCAATGGGAGTTCAACGTGGGTTTTTGATTTTACAAGGGAAAAGCTGAAAAAGGAGGGCTTTGAGTCATTTTCTTACCTTAGAACAACAAGAAGAAGATGAAGCACCAAATGGTGTTCCTTAGGCTCCACAAACGATTACACCCATGAAAATGAAGTTGGAGATTTTTGATTTTTGAAAGGTGTAAAACGATCTCCTTGACAAGAGGATTCCAACGGTATAATTATTGTGGCTTTTGGATAAGGTATGAGTGCTCAAAGATAAGGGAGAAGATGGAGTGCTAGATGGTTTTCTCATATCACCATGGGGCTGTTGGGAGGAAGAAGAAAACGCGAGAGAGCAAGGAGGGAGTATGGTGTGTGTGTGTGAGAGAATATGAGAGAGAGTTCTCTTTTGCTTTTTACTTTATTTTTTGTCTTTTAGTACATAAGAAGGAAATAAAAGAGGGAGTGTGGGCTACACTTAACAAAACATGCCCAGTATGCAAATTAAGGAACCGGCTGGTTATTTTCAAAGGGAGGGGTCAATTTCTGTTTTATTGCATTTACACCCCACAATTTCCCAATTTTTGCACTATTCACTCCCGGGACACGTTTTCCAAATTTTCTCATTTAATTAATTTTATTGGTTCTAGTCCTTAATTAATGTTTAAAAATGACTAATTGGTTGACCAAAATTATTACGAGTCTATTTGACCCCTTAAAGTCACGTTTTCCCAGTTTCCTCGAAAAACGTGCTTTAAGGTTCGTTTATGCTTTTAATCCATTTTAAGGATCCATTTTCTTTGGGATTTGTTCCCTTATTTTTTTAGGCATTATTAAGCCTTAAGAATCCATATATTACGCTAACCAATGTCTCATACCTCCTATGGTTATTTAACGCTTTTAGTGTTTTTCGCTTTTTAAGCGTTTCTTCATTTCTTTTTGGATTTATTTTCCTTACCAATGTTACTTAGGCGCTATTAGGCCCTTAAATACGTATTATAATAATCTTAACCCCTATATTTAAATCGGGGTATTTCAATCTACCCCCTTAATAAACTTTGCCCTTAAAGTTGTTCAAGGCTATAGGATTACGATACTTGCTCATTCCTACATGTCTAATGCCAAAAGTCATACATTCCTTCTCCTTATAATTCCCAAATCCATTACTCAAGGTCTTTACATACCATTCCATTCAAATATACCATACTCACTTCAATCTACATTACATCCAACCATCTGGTTCCACATTACAAGGTTTATACATACATACAGTGCAAAGCTACCCCCAAAGCAATGCAATACATAATACAATCCCGCAGACACTCAGGTCATCTAGACACAGGACTCCTCTATGTCCCACTGCCCTTGGAATAATACAACATGATGCCCTACTATCTTCTCCGGTATAAGCTTCTAACAAATCCTGATTCTCAAGTTTAAGGCAAATCCTTTTGCAACTACCAATTAGAAATCTTTCTAAACACAACAACTCCAAATTTCAATTTATATTCGTTACTTTTATCATATGCGTGATTCTTGTGACCACTTGAGGGGAGCTTCAAAAATCATTCGACCCTGATGTGATCAGCATCAGTGTTGAACTATCTTTCCACCCCAATTTGTGTTCGGTTTCCCTTGATCAGATCATGATCAAGTTCGACTTGCCACATCAGTTTCAAGCAATCAAATAATTCAATTATTTTCATTTTCTATCCTTTTACTCTTCCTAGTCATAATTACAAATTCATACAACTCCAAAGGATGGAATTTAGTCCATCCATCATCCTCACTCTACTTCCAAATACTTTACTTCGAGATTCAATGCCTACATGCTCATTTCATCGACCTTCGCTACTTTCATCCATTACTCTCCATCATCTCAACTCTCTAACTAAGAAATAAAATACTTATGAAATTTCATCGTCTTCAATTTGCTTCAATAACTTACATGCGAATACACTACTCATGTGCTTCATTTATCAACTACTCTCAATCAATTAGTACTACTTCTTTAAGGCTACAGTACTTGTGGAACTCCGTCCACTACTCGTTACTCTTCTTTGCTAATACTCTTACACTGGGGTTACAAGATGGGTAATTCATCCTATGGTATTTGCATCTCTCGTGCCTAATTACCACCATTACAATATGAATGAATACGTATGTTTATTTAACATAAGTACCAATCATCAAATCAATTCTCATTTGTGTTATGCACATTGTAGTTTATGTGTTTTATTCATGAAACTTACATTAAGCGGTTTTCGCTCCACCCCCCTTTAAAGGGATTACACCCACATAATCTACCATATGTTATTATTGAACATTGGTTTACTAAGTTCGGGCGATCTGAAGCGTTTTAGCTTCTCTACGGTTTATTACATAATATAATTTGGTCAAAGGGTCTCAACCATACTAGTGGTTTAGTCTTTGCACCAAGAATTCCTATATGAGTTTATTTAACTCATAATTAATTCGGTTCTAGCCTATTAGGCTTCAAGGCATTGACAGCCATTCTATTATACTTACTACATACATTAATCTCCTAGCTAGGGCCCACTAGCTTCTGTTGCGCAACCCTGATAACTTGGGTTACTCACCCTTCATGTTATCCTTAATGTGTTACACATCGCCTTTTTATCCCTCTACGGTGGGAATAAGGTTTAATAAACAAGTGTGGTATTCTTTTACCGCGTTTGAACTCAATGAGTTTAGATTATGACCAGCTCTCTGGTAATCTATTGTACATACTATTCGTGCTCCCACGATTATTCGCTAAGTTCCTCCGACTTATTGTCGGGCGAGGTTAAGTCACTACTTAGTTTCAGTGCTTCTTCTGTTGTCACTAGCTTCTGAATTATACCAGTTCTTCTGGTTCAGTACAAGTGTTCTTTACTTGTATGACCTTGCATTTTCTATGCATCGGTGCTAGTGACTTCCTTAAGTTTCCTTTCACTTTTATTCCAATGGAATTCACATCTTGTGATTGTTAGTGTGTTTTACACTCTTCGAGCTTCTTTGGCCTCGAGCCGCACAGTTTGTTGCTAAGCTTGCTTAACTGGCTTATGCCATGTTCATTGGTGAAAAAAAGGGTTTACTACTATTTACATTTCCATATTCCTAGCTATCCCACAAGATCATTAGCTGCACAAGTGCAATACCAAAACACTCAGTCATACAGAGTGCAGAGGCGTGAACGCTTCATAGTAAATCACTTATGTGATAGGAATGAATATTTTTACCTGTCATCTTGTAGTTACAATTCCATGTCATTGCCTAACTACTTCCTCATAACGGTCGCTTGCTGCGCCCCATATTCTTACTCATTATACTACATTGTTTTTACAGTCTCCGTTACTGTGGTAGCTTATCTTTACTCATTGCCATTGTCGTTGGCACCATTTCCTTATGGTGTGAATACACCAAGGGTTTCCTCTGTTCGTGTGTATGACGGTTGTCGTAGCATACCCCAATGTTACTATCTTCCCAATGTGGAGATGTTTTATTTCAATTTAGGTTTCATGTGTAGGTTAGCTTACCTCACATTACTTCCTCATTCATGATATAATTTTCCAAATATCTTGGTTGACCAAGAATAATGTGATTTACCGGGTTACCAGCTCACTTGAGCGTTGGTCATTCATGGTGCCCAATGTGCATTCACATTGGTTGTTTTTGACAATTACTATCTCCTCAGTGCTGTGCATTGGTTATAGGCTCTAGCTGTGTAGTTTTACGTTTGATTGTACATCACCGAGACATCCCAAGAAACTTCGAGGGTCTTCTGGTCCAGTTCTCTAATTGAAGAGTACTCTGTCATTGCTAAATGAAAGTTCTTGTTGAGGGGTTTATCTCCACTCATAAGCCTCATGGCAAGGTTACTATGTCAGTATCTCTTTATGTACTGCATATGGAGTATACTTACTCCTTCGAGCTTCGATACTCATAAGCGATGTGTTTCTACAGTCCACAGCCTCTTGTAGGCGTAGTGGTTTGGAAATTTTTGTTCCTTGTTCCATCACCCCTTGGCAATGTCTATATGCGTAGGCTTTGTTGTTATAGTATATGGAAGCCTTTTCTAAGGGTTCACATCTTCACCACATTGGTGGTCTTCGGTTAATGAGAGGTGTCGTTCCTTTTGTTTCCCGTAGTGTCCAAGTGTGGACTAGGCCAATGTTGGCATTATCACTTTTCTTACGCCTCTGTGTTACCATTTCTACAGAAGGCATGAAGATCAATTAACAGCTTCGTCAACTGTATATTAGACTGATGCTCTAGTGACAGTGACACTGAGATAGCCATTACTCCAAGCCACTCAGGATGTTGAGCACAAATGAGGTTGTTTAGTTGTCGATCTATTTGTTGTATGAAGCAATATCTCTTGCAAGTGTTGTTATTAAATGGTGTGGGTTTTGCAACTGTTTAAGTCTACAAAAGGTAGTTGGTTCATGGCTTTTAAGCCAGATTGCTGCAAGCTATGCTCTTTGCAAGCTGCTTATACATGTCTCTACTCCTTGTATACCACATAGGTTGGAGGTATTACTAGGCTCCATGGAAAGTTGTGGCATCACACTTCCGTTCATAGGAGGCCCTTTAGGCATTCTGGTGTTAATTAGTGCCTTTCAAATGTTGAGGGTATTTCCTGTTAAGTGAAAACCCTTCGTTGTCCTAACCGAGTGTTCGTTCAAGCTCCCGTGCTCTTATCATGACGCTTTGTCCGACTGTTGTTAACTCAGACATCCTTCACGGATTGCTCCTGGGTGTTGTTGGTTACGCCGTTACATCCAGCTAATATTTATGACATGTTGTGTCCACTATACCGCCTCGTGGTATCGTAGTTGAGCTATCCTCTTTAGGGTTATAACGTCTCCTGTTCTTGGGTAGACTGTCTATACTTCCTCCTAGTATTTAAGACTAGGTTTAAAATCCTCTCCAATGATGGATTATACTTCGTGGTAATCTTGTGATCGCTTTTGGGAACTCCGTCCTGTTTGTTGAACATCGTCGTTCCCGTAAGGCATTTGCCTTACTGTGTTGGGCTAGGTGTTTGCTCCAGCTGTCATGTAGTTGCTTGAAATTTTTTAAACATATCCATTGTCTATGCTTACTGGTCCATGCTCTTTGCACTTCCTAGTCCTCATTCCTTATCTTCAGATGGATTCTCTGAGTTCTTCCATACTTATTTCTTAGCTGAGTTCCTTCTCCTTGATCGTCTGAAGTGTCCAGCTGTTCTGGTTTGAACTTACCCATGATCCATAGAACGGAGTTGACTACTTCCCGTGTTTCGTACACTACATGTCTACATACGTGGGGTACCTTGTTGGTACGTTACCACTTACCTAACTATATGTCAGGCCCGCAAGCTCCTTCAGAGTGCGGTCATCCCACATCCCGTAATTGGGTACACTCATAGTGCTCGTCACAAGCCTAGGTGAAGTATTCTATTGTCAACTCCTCTTGTATCATGTTATGATACTAACCGTAATTTTGTTGGTTTGGTTTTAAAATCCAAGGTTTAAAAGAAAGGTTGTGGTTTTTAAAGGAAAATTTGGGTTTTGAAACAATGGTTCGGTGTTAAAAGAAGATCCACATGGCATAGCCATGTTTGTGGTCTTGACTAAGTCCAGCTTCTCGCTGACTAGTATGTCCTTTAGTGCAATGGTCAAGCCGTCAAGCCCTTCCAAGGTTTCTTTCTTCCAGTTGTAGGATGTGTAATCCTGTAGTCGCTTCATTGCGGTCACGGTACATTACTATGTACCGCTGGTATGTTAGAGTTCCTCTACATGTTCCTGTTCTTACTGCACTTGCTGTGGCAAATGTGTGGTACTGGTGATTTTTAGGTAATCCTATACCGGTCTTGGTATGGTTTCCGCTTGTATTTGATAGTCTTGTTGACTCTACCCTTGATCTTATTGATCTCTGTTTCAAATGCTCGATCCCTTAAGCAACTTCTCAATGATCTTAACATGGTTGTCGTTGATCGGGATACTTCTCCAATCCTTCGAGACTCCCATTTATTGGTCTTATGTTTTTCCTTGTTGCTCATTCCCACTGGTTTACCGTGGCTATTGAGCCTTAGCTTGTTTAGGCACTACTCTTGTAGTCCTATAGGTTCATATCCGTGGATATCCTTGTAACTGTGTAAGCTATGTCGGCCAGGTATTGTAACCTTTTGGCGTTGTAGTTTCGGAGTTAACCACTCCTGACTATGTCCTTAGTCAGCTAGCATACCATTGGTGGTATTTCTTAGCTATTACTGTCCCGTAGACTTGTGTCTCGGGCTTCGTAACTGCTCCTGTTTCCACTCCGCAGCACGTTTAATGCTTCTTTTCCTGCTGCTGGTTGATTAGCCAGGTTCTCGCGACTGCTAAGCACGTCGCCCCATGCTGTTGTAAGTTGTAGCCTCCTTATGGTTGGAGTGCTCATTCTACCGCTATTAAGTGCGGGTATTGTTATTCAACCGGGATCCATCTCTGAGTCTTCCAGTTCTTGGAATCTGCTATACGTCAGTTTCTTGATTACCGTACGGTGGTTACACAACTGCCAGATCGGGTTTTCCTGACTATGAGAGGTCTTTCCTTCTCTCTGGCATTCTTTCCCAAGTTATAAAGTGGGTTTGTGGAGGGCGGGTCTGATGTTGTAGGTATCCGGTACACACCGGTAGTTCCTATCTAGCATATCTCTTGCTAACACTCAACCCTTAGCCCTAAGCTTCTAATTCCTTACTCGGTATTTCCTAAACTCAGTATTTCCAGTCATCAGAGCGATACTTCGCTCTGATACCACTTTTTGTAACACCCCTACCGCTAATACCTTCGTTACTGTCCAATCACAACGTACTCACTTACCTTCGCAGCGGAATACTTACTTACTCAACGGCGGGTAATACAATGCCGTTAGTCACCCACGTGACCAACAAGGCTACTACTACTATTACATACAGCATCAGTCTGATGGACTGGAATATCTGAGTGCTACACAAATACAATCTTCACTACAATTACCAATCAAGTACTACAACTTCCCATTCAATACAATTCCATAAGTTCAATACAATATATTACACCGAGTTTACTAAGATCCTTATACAAATACAACACCTCTTTCAATTTCATAGATACTCATTAAGAGTCTAAACACTACCCATTCCTCACAACCTACTTACTTTCTAAGTACAAGGGGTGTACCTTTTAGTACACTTCTACATTCGGTTCCTAACTATCCAAGTGTTGCCACCGGCCTCCTACCTTGTCCAAATCCGTTTCGGGTACCTACACACTAAAAACGTTGCCCCTAGGGGCTCAGCTTACGCTGAATATGACTTCCGCATACCCCGCGTACTAGCGAGGGTACGCCGACCACTTGGTCAAATACATGCAATTCATTTTACAAGTACATACATATGTACATGCTTCATACACACATACATGCTCCATTCTCAATACCAAAGTACTACACAAGGAACACATTCATGCACTGCAATACATACAAGGAATGCAATACAAAACACCCATTACATGCTTACCGTTACTCAAAGTACACATACTCGATACATACACAATTCTTAGACAATACATACACAATGCCCAATACTTTGTTAGGTTCATTTGTCCACCCGGGTTAATCGGGTGGAGATTACTCTTTTACTCGGGGTCAATGACTTACACCAGCCATGACCATTACTCATACAATACTTACTACTTACTCAAGTCAAGTCGTCGGGACCTCCGGCCTGGGGACAACGCTGTCCTACCACCGGGATTTACTTGGTTCACCAATCCAGGATGCTACCCATTTAAGGGGTTTGGGCCGTGGACCAGTTTAAGAACCAGGAATCGGATCCAACCTCTTGTGTCTCATCATCCTCACGCGTGGCCGAAACTATATCGGACTTCTACTCATTCCAATGTACTCAATACTTACGTTAGAAGTTAGGTGGTTAGGAATTAGTAGAAGTCATTCATTCAAGCCACATACACAGGTACATTGCTCATATACACATCCATACAAAATACAATACAATACACAAGTACATTACAAGACACAAATACACCACATCATCATTCATATATTTCATGAATTATACAAACTAGTGTTCAAGACAATGTATATCAAGAACAACCTAAAGCAAGCACAAGTAAGTGCAATATAGTCCGATTCATGCATTTATCTTATTTAGGGGGTCAAATAAGCACACAAATCGGGGTAACCAGGTTAGGATACAGAGCATGAAGAAAACATACCTTTCACCGTTGATTTTGGACTCACCGACTCCCTTCGGTGTTCGACCATTCGAATCCTATCACATACATAGAGTTGGATGGTTAATTATCTATAATTAACCTTACTCATTACTTTTCTAATGCTTCCCGGTTTATACTTACTAATTCATTACTATTCAAGTCCATTTACTTAAGTTACTTACTTCTCATTACTCCCCAAGCTTGTTTATACCCTTAATGACCATTAAACATCATTAATCAAGTCTTAATTACCTTATACTATCATTACCATTCAATTCCCCATCATTAGTATGCATTAAAACACATTCAAGGCAATTTTTGGGGTGGTCAGGGTTTGTGTCCGGGGTTACAAACCTGGACCAAGCCGTGAATTAACTTTCTGGACAATTTTTATGGTGGTCCGGGTTTGTGTACCAGTTTACAAACCCGGACCATCTCTTCAGAGACGTTTCTGTCAAATTTTTAAGGTGGTCCTGGTTTGTGTACTTGTTTGCAAACCCGGACCATCCTTCAGCGAGAGTTTCTGTTGCATACTTGTTTGCGTACTGGTTTGCGTACTTGTTTGCAAACCAGTACGAATTTAGTTTGTTGCAAATTTACAATTTTTAGGCTCTGTTCTCACTTCAATCCTTTGTCTGTTTCTTTGCCAATATTCCCACATGAACTCTAGCATGTTTCTACAACAATTAGGCACTCTAAACTTCCTTAATCCAACCACTATACTCCTCTCTCAAACTCTGTTAACTTACATGTTTCTCACTGCTAATTTTTCCTCCGGTTACAGTTTTTCTTCCTCAGTTGTTGCTACAGATTCTTCCTTCATTCTTCCCACTAGCTAAATGGTTCCTCATCTAGCATAACTTAGTTAAACTCCTCACATTACTCCATTTCTAGTTCTACTCAACTACACATCTTCCTCCTAAATACATTCCAAGGTGATGATCACACATTTTCCTCCTCTGAACATATCCATGTTCTTTCTTCTCAACCAGCACTCAAGTCCTTTATTTCCTAGCCAAAATTCGACAGATTTTCCCTACATTTCCAAGTGTTCTCACCACATTGTCTTGTTCCTTCAACACAGTTTTACATCCCTGTTCAAAATATACATCATTCACACAAAATTCTGAACACTCACCACACACTTAATTCCCACACTTAGCATTTTCTTCAGTTGGTTCAAAAGCTTTTATTTCATCAGTATAGTCAACACTAACATATTCTATTTCCTTTCCTACCATTACAGTAGCTCCGCACTATACCAAAGCAATGTACTTATCCATACACAACCCTTAAAATTCTGTTCAGAGGTGATCCATTACCTTAAGTCTCTTTATTCTTTTTCCTTTCTCTCATTCTCCTTTCTTTCTCCTCTTTCCTTCTTTGTTCTGATTTTCTTGTTTCTTGCTTTAAATCACGCCAAGCTACAGCCACATTCCAAGGAGTACACATACACACACAAGCTAGTAAAAGTTCTAACGTAAGAATCAAACCCTAACTTATAAGAGAACACTTAAAAGTCTTAGGAAGTATTACCTTGAACTTCTAAATGAGGGTTTGACTAGAAAAATGGCAATGCTTCAGCTCCTCTTTTGAAATGCCAAACCGGCTGAACAAGGAGCAATGGGAGTTCAACGTGGGTTTTTGATTTTACAAGGGAAAAGCTGAAAAAGGAGGGCTTTGAGTCATTTTCTTACCTTAGAACAACAAGAAGAAGATGAAGCTCCAAATGGTGTTCCTTAGGCTCCACAAACGATTACACCCATGAAAATGAAGTTGGAGATTTTTGATTTTTGAAAGGTGTAAAACGATCTCCTTGACAAGAGGATTCCAACGGTATAATTTTTGTGGCTTTTGGATAAGGTATGAGTGCTCAAAGATAAGGGAGAAGATGGACTGCTAGATGGTTTTCTCAAATCGCCATGGGGCGGTTGGGAGGAAGAAGAAAACTAGAGAGTGCAAGGAGGGAGTACGGTGGATGTGTGTGAGAGAATAGGAGAGAGAGTTCTCTTTTGCTTTTTACTTTATTTTTTGTCTTTTAGTACATAAGAAGGAAATAAAAGAGGGAGTGTGGGCTACACTTAACAAAACGTGCCCAGTATGCAAATTAAGGAACCGGCTGCTTATTTACAAAAGGGAGGGGTCAATTTCTGTTTTATTGCATTTACACCCCACAATTTCCCAATTTTTGCACTATTCACTCCCGGGACCCGTTTTCCAAATTTTCTCATTTAAATAATTTTATTGGTTCTAGTCCTTAATTAATGTTTAAAATGACTAATTGGTTGACCAAAATTATTACGAGTCTATTTGACCCGCTTAAAGTAGCGTTTTCCCAGTTTCCTCGAAAAACGTGCTTTAAGGTTGTTTATGCTTTTAATCCATTATAAGGATCCGTTTTCTTCGGGATTTGTTCCCTTATATTTTTTTAGGCATTATTAAGCCTTAAGAATCCATATATTACGTTAACCAAGGTCACATACCTCATATGGTTATTTAACGCTTATTTAGCGTTTTTCGCTTTTTAAGTGTTTCTTCATTTCTTTTTGATTTATTTTCCTTACCAATGTTACTTAGGCGCTATTAGGCCCTTAAAGACGTATTAGAATAATCTTAACCCCTATATTTAAGTTTGGGGTATTTCAGTAAACGTCCATGTACCGTGCTTGCTAGCCCGGTGGTCCTTGCTAAGCCGTTGTCGTCGATCGGCCCTGCTCATCCTCTGTCGTCGGGTCCTCCGTAGTCATCGAGCGGTGCTGCTCCTCCCTAACCCCTGTTTGGCGTCTCTAAAGCCGTCGCTTCCGTCGTGGGTGGTTCTTCGAGAGCTGCGTCTTAGCTAGTGGCGACGACTCTGCCTCCTAGAGTTGCGACTTCGTCGTTTTCCGTGCCAGGTCCTCCCTAACCTCTGTCTAGCGTCTCTAGCTCCGTCACTTCTCCATGGCCCAAGTATGGCATCAACTTTACTGCGGCTCCCTCTCCAAATTATGGTACCGAAGTCCGTCGCCCCCCAGCCCTCTGTGCTCAAGCCTTGCCATGGGTGTTTCTTCGAGAGCTTTGTCTCAGATGGTGGTGGCAACTCTAGCTCATGGAGTTGTGACATCGTCCGAGATTTTGGAGATGTTATGGTGTCTCATGTCGACACTCTAGTCGATTCCTGTAAGCGCATAGATGGCTCGCCTCCTCCAGAGCAGTCTGGGGATTTCACTTTTGGTAGCAACCTAGTTTTGTTTACTAGTATTGTTTCCCTGAATTTGGTGAATCAATGTGGTGTTGTTGATAGTGTAAACTGTCTTGATGGGAGGAAATATCCCTTTGCAATCCAACCGAATATGGAGGCGGGCCCCTCAAGCAAGGACTCTCAGATTATCTTTCACAATAATGGGAATGACCATATTGTTCCGGATGAGTGTCCCTCTTTGGCCCCGGCCTTAGATCTGTTCATTGACCTTGCAGGACCCCCTCTTGATTTGGCCCAGCAAGACTACCTCAACCGGCTAGGACCCGGCTCGCCAATAGCTGTCGATAAGGCATTTCCACCTCTCTTCAGGGCCCCAGCGCCCCTAGCGCAGTCCATAGGGGGCATAGCTGGTGATTGTGTTCCGATTGCTAAAAGAACCTCTAGGCCTAACTGTAATACCCCATATTTCATTTCAATTATCCTAACGTTCTGGTTTTATTTTGTTTCTTATGTTATGCGGTGCCTTGGTTAGCTCTTGGGACATCAGAGTCCTTTTATTAAAAGACAAGGGCAAGGTGGTCGTTTCCCTCTCTTTTATTTTGGTAAGGCTTTATTAAGGAAAAATAAGACATTTATTCTTTTTACAATTCCTTATCAGTTTTCAAAGACGTGACTTCCCTCTCGACAGTTTTGAGCGCCTTCTTCCTCTTCTTCTCCATTGGTGTGCTTCTGATTTTCGGTGTGGATTCCTGTTGTGTTTGGGCGATTTTCTGCTGCTGTTGTTCATATTATTCCCCTCTGCAAATCAGGTAGGTCCGTTGGTGAATTCGGTAGTTTCTATGTTGTTTTGAAGAAGCAGTTTTTCTGATTTCGCATTCTGATTTTGGGGGACTGTTCTGTGCAATTCAGTGGTGCATTGGGCGTCTCCTCTGTGGTGTTTCGTTCATTGGGTTGTTGATTTTGGGGGACTGTTCTGTGCAATTTAGTGGTGCATTAGGCGTCTCCTCTATGGTGTTTCATTCGTTGGGTTGTTGGCAACGTTGGACAGATTCTGCTCTGCGAATTTATGTAAGTGGGGGATGGATTCGGGGTAGTTTACTCACCCTCGGGGACTGTTTTTATTCTAGATTTCTGGATTGGAATTGTGTTGTGATTGTGTGATTTCACTTCCGTTTTGGGTTGTTAATCGATTGGCTAAACCCCCGAGGGTACTGACTTACAATTCTATGAAATTTGTGTGAGTTTGTGACGATTTTGGTTGTTTCCTGCACTTTTGTTCGCTCTGGATTTCGACTGATTTACGCCATCCGAACTTCTGTTGTTCGGACAGTTCGTCGGGCACGCTTCTGTTTTCTGAATTTTGAAGCGTCCGAACTTTTATGCCTCTGTCCGAACTTGCAAGGTCGGACGCAAGTTCGGACATGCCTCTGTTTTTGGAATAACTCTTCGTTTTAGCTCCGTTTTGAGTTCCGTTTCTAGGGTTGGATTCCCCTACCTGTGTGCAAGCTTCTTATGCTGTTTATATGCATCTTCATGCACTTAAGATCTGTTTTGTGAACTTTTGGTTTTGGGACCTAGTTACGTTGCTTCTGAGCCTTGGATAGTCGGGTCGGGCTGTCCCGTAGCATGCTGCGCAGGAATTCCTTCTGATTACACTCCTTAGGGTCTCCCTTAGGGCATTATGTGACCGACAGGGTAGTTAGCTGTCTCTACGGCTTCAGTTGTGGGATCTTCGGATCCATAGGACGTTATGTGAGTCCTTCTGTTGTGTTAGTGTGTTTCTAGTGTCCCACCTCTTTGTATCTGATTCTGAAAGTCAGACTATGATTTGATGTGATGTTCTGCTCTGCTTTCTGATTTGTGATTCTGATCCGTCTATTTACAAGTGGCTACGCCTCCCTCTGTTTATAACTTCTGTTTTGAGTGGGCTTCCTTGAGGAAGTCTTCTACTTGCTGGGTTGTTTAGCTCACCCCTTTACTTATGTTGCAGGATGAGCTCGTGGGATCCTCTCTCTTTATTCCCTTTTGGAGCTGTTCTTTGCTTTATGTTTTAGTTAGACTTTTGTACTGCTTTGCGCTTTAGACGCTTTGGGACTTATGTAGCCTTCGAACCTTATTTTGGAATTTGACTTATGAACTCGTTTGGATATTGTAAGTTCTTTCGATCTTTTTTTAAGCTTCGTCTTCTGGTTTGGGGTTTTATTTGCATTAGAGCCTTGCGATGTTAGGTATAAGACTCGCGACGTGTAACGGCCCTAACTCCTAGGCCGGTTTTGCGTGAATGTCTGAAATGGCTGTTGTGTGGTGTTTGATGGTTTCTGATCAAGTGTGATGTTTGTTTCTTAAGCATGCCTCGACGCGCAGGGCCTTCTCAGGGCGGGACTCCACAGGGGATATCGCGGAGATAGTGCAGCAGGTGGTGTCCCAGGTGCTACAAACAGTAGGGACCACTGCTGGCCCAACGGCTGGAGCTGGTAGCGTAGAGGGCAACAACGTGAAGGCGCTTCATGAGTTCCTGAAGCTGAAGCCACCTTCTTTCGATGCTAGTGGTGACCCACAGGAGGTGAGCCACTTGATCACTGTGATTGAGGACCTTCTGCGGGTCATGGGATGTGAGGAGGATCAGAAGGTTGGATTCGCCACGTTTATGTTCCATTCAGAGGCGAAGGAGTGGTGGAAGTCGGTTGAGGGGAAGTACCCCCACCCATGGACTTGGGAGAAGTTTAGGGGCTGCTTCAACCAGTAGTTTTATCCTGATGTCTTTCGGGACCAGAAGATTGTAGAGTATGGGAGACTCCGCCAGACGAAGGAGATGACAGTGGATGAGTACGTGCGTAAGTTTATCTCCCTTTCTAAGTTTGTGCCTGAGCCGGATGATAACCGTAAGGCTAGGAAGTTTGAGGCTGGTTTGAGGGGTGATATTCGAGCTGCTGTGGCGCCTTTCCGCAAGAAGACCTTTAGGGACGTGGTGGATGTGGCGTTGGTTGTGGAGGCTGAGCTGCAGGCTAGGCAGCGGCATGAGAAGAAGGATAGGAGGCCTGATAAGGGCAAGGATCAGAAGAGGAAGGACCGTGTGGAGGAGCTTAATTGGCGGGAGCAGACTTCTTCTCAGAAGAAGAAGTTCAGAGGGGACCGAGGATTTTCTTCATCTGCCTCGCCTGCTGTGGACAGGTGTGCCGAGTGTGACCGCTTCCATCCAGGACGAGAGTGCTATAGGAAGTCTGGGGCGTGCTTCAAGTGTGGTTCGATAGACCACCGCATTGCCCAGTGTCCTCAGGCTAGAGGTGGGGGTAGTAGTGGCGGTTTTGAGAGCCGAGGTGCTGGTTCAGGGTTCGGGCATAAGACTGATCAGAAGAAGCCTCAGACCTAGGCACGTGTCTATGCGCTAGATGGTGTGCGTGACCGCGGTTCAGACCGAGTGGTGTCAGGTATCCTTCAGATCTCTTCTCAGCCAGTTTTTTGTTTGTTTGATTCAGGAGCTACCCACTCCTTTGTGTCTGCTGATTTAGTGTGTAGTCTCGGGTTGTTTGCTATGCCCTGTGATGTTGATCTGTGTATTTCTAGCCCGTTAAGAGGCGTACCTACTTGTGTGCTTAGTTCTGTGTGTAAGTCTAGTCCAGTACTGATTATGGATAGGACTTTGCCTGCTGATTTGATCCCTATGAGTATGTCCTTCCTCGATGTGATTTTGGGCATGGATTGGCTAGTAGAGCACCATGCTCATATAGACTGTGCGGCTAGGAGAGTCGTCTTTGATTGACCGGGTACGACCCGTTTCATTTTTGTGGGTGATTTTGTACCTTGCGCGCCAGTTGTAGTGTCTGACATGCAGGCAGCTAGCTTCTTGAGGAAGGGCTGCCAGGGTTTTCTTTGCTATATACCAGAGGTTCGAGAGGGATCCCGCCTGGGGGAGATTCCCATTGTGTGTGAATTTCCTGAGGTGTTCCAGGACGATGTGTTAAGGCTACCACCTGACCGTGAGGTGGAGTTCTCTATTGAGTTAGCGCCAGGGACTCAGCCTATTTCGAAGGCCCCCTACCGTATGAGTCCATCGGAGCTTAAGGAGCTGAAGGTGCAGCTGCAGGATCTTCTGGATAAGGGCTTTATACGCCCTAGTGTATCTCCATGGGGAGCACCAGTTTTGTTTGTGAAGAATAAGGAAGGCTCCTTCAGATTGTGTATTGACTACAGGGAATTGAATAAGGTTACCATTAAAAATCGGTATCCTCTTCCCCGCATCGATGATCTCTTCGACCAGTTCGCTGGAGCGATAGTTTTCTCGAAGATCGACTTACGTTCTGGTTATAATCAGCTGAAGATTAAGGCCGAGGATGTGCCTAAGTCTGCTTTTAGGACCCGGTATGGGCATTATGAGTTCTTGGTCATTGAGAAGGGAAGAAATGGTACCAACAAGAAAAGAGCATAAAGTATCCAGTCATCTTTAGCCAGATGAAAACAGGGCTAGAGGAAAGAATGAAGCATCCGGTCACCTATGACCGGACCAACTAGGCTAGATAAAATATGATGCGGTTGGTCGCCTGTGACAGGCCAAAGGACATTAGAAGAGGGTAAAAGCGTACTTGTATATGTAAAAGGACGGGCTGGTAAGCATAGGGGTCAGATGTAAAAATACTATAAATAGGGGTTCATCCTTATGAAATAAGATACGTATAATCAGCAATCGGACTTAAGCTTGATCCTAGCAAAAAGCTCTCTCTCTCTTTCCCTCCCGTTGAACTTGTGATCGAAACCAGGTAACATAGGAGAATAAGGAAGGTCAATTGGTAGGAATGAATACTTCGTTTCATTTGGCACCATCTGTGGGAAACGAACAGCTAGAAGCAACTGCGAAACCACGTAGAAGCAGGGAAATGTTCTTTGATGCCAATAGGGAATAGTCTAAAAAAACTAATCATATTTTTGCAGGATTTAAGCACGGGAAATGGCTCTGAGATCTAAGAAAGCACCAAAGAACACCACTGAGGAGAATAATCGTGCTGAAGAGGATATGAGTTCCGAAATGCCAGAAGCTATCTCCAAAAAAGATCTTGAGGATATGCTGAAAGGATTGGTCAGATCGATCGATGAGAAGATAGTGGAAGGAAACGAGACTCTACAACAAGAACTGATGCAAAGAGATGAGGAATATCAAAGAAAGTGGGAAGAAATGATTGAGGCTATAGAAATTTTGAGGAGCAGAGACTCGGAAGGAAGTAATGGCGAAGAGAGCAAGGACCAGAAGGATACTACGTTCATTATCGGTGAAGAGATGGAAGAAGACGATCAGATAGACATAAGCCTTTATCCATTCTCGGAGAGGATAAAAAAACGAAGCATCCGCCGCATTTTATCGCTCCGGCAGTCGAGAAATACGACGGAACAAGGGATCCCGCCCAACATATCAAAAGTTCATGTTTGCAATGAACACTCAGGGAATAAGTTCTCTCGCCCTCTGCAACTTATTTCCAGGAACGCTTTCGAAAAGGGCGTTGGGATGGATCTCAACAAGACCGCCGCAGTCTATCACCAGTTTCAAGCAGCTAACCGAGGAGTTCCAACAATATTTTGCCGCAAGCAAAAAAGTGAAGAGGGAAACGATAGAATTGATGGACCTAAGACAGCGGAAGGGGGAGATTGTGAAAGAATACAGCGAGCGCTTCCACAAAAAAGTAGCAGAGATCGATGACATTGATGAAAAAATTCTGATTAAAGCTTTTGGCAATGGCATAGCACCGCCCCGTCTCACGGGAAAGATTACGACCAAGGCACCCAAGACCCATAGGGAATTGGCCGAAATGATTCATAACTACTTGAAATCTGAAAAAGCTGAGATTAAAGCCAAAGAGCTAGCGGACAGCTTTAAAGGACAGCCGCATCAGAGAAAAAAGGAGGTCAAGGTGGAAGCGCCGGAGGTTCGTCAGGAGGGGGGTCGAGGTACCGACCATATTACAAGGCAGTGGCTGGAACCTTTTGCCAAGGATCGCAGCATCAAAACTCGAGGCCCGTTGTCTACATCGATTTGGGAAAGTACGCGGCCGCACTAAGAGAAGGATACCTCCCCCATCCTAGGAAGCCGCCGCAAGGAGAAATCCCAGTGGCATTTTGTGAGTATCATGGGAACCGGAGTCATCGAACAGTAAACTGTGCTACCTTAGCTAAGAAGCTCAGGGTCATTGAAGAGAATAAGAAGAAAGGGAAACAGCAGGCCGGATTGCAGAAACAGTACGACAATCAAAATTCTTCCCAAAACAACAATCAGTATACAGCCCGAGGCCGTCAAGAAAGGAGGTCCACCCAAAACTCGACCATAGCAAATCTGTTGGTATGATTACAGGTCTGTAAAAAAGGGAAGTAAAAGCTTTCTTTCCCAGCAAAAGGTGTCCTAGAAATAAAATTCATTGTAGATCACCTTCTGAAAATCAAAGATGTATAGGGGTAAGCTTTGCTAAACATCGCGTTAAGAAATAAAAGGATAAGTAATATTTTTCATTTCACACTATATTTCTTAAGTACAATTGTCGAAGAAAGCTAACAAAGTTCTTTCTAAGAAAACTTACAGGGCTTTTTTCAGAGGTAGGACCCCTAACTCCTAATGAAAGAAAAAGGCACATTCACGAGGTACATCAGGAACTCCCAGAAAAAAAGATCGCCAAAAAAGAGAGCTTCCCTCCAATTTTCTTTTCCGATGAAGTTGAAGACAGAGTACTATACCCACACAACGATCCACTTGTCATTCGTGCACAAGTAAACAATCGAATGATGGAAGGAATCCTGATCGACAGTGGAGCCAGAGCAAATGTCATATTGGCAGAAGTAGTCAAAAAGCAAGAAGTGCCGGAAAACCAGATCAAGCCATATTCAGCAGTTTTAGGAGGGTTTGTGGGAGGAGTTTCTACCACATCTTCTGGCAGTATAGATTTTACAATAACTTTGGGTCAGGGAGATGAAAGAAGGACAGAAAAACTCACGGCTTTCATTGTACCAGGCCTCTCTAGATATAACAGGTATATCGGAAGACCAGAGATCAATGCTTTCAAAGCTATATGTAGTACCCATCATTTCAATTGAAGTATTTGACCAAAAATGGGAAATTGGTTACTATAAGAGGAAGTCAAAAAATGGCTCGGATATGTGAGGTTCGCATTATGGACAGCCTTCCTAATGAAGAGGTGGTCAAAACTGTGGGATCAAAAAAGGAATTCAATGGGAAATTGACGCTTCCCCCAAAGCCAAGTCAAGAACAAGAAGAGCACCAGGCGACTCAGGACCCCCCCAGAGAGGTATATCTAAAAACTGACCCTTCTAAGTTTTTTAAAATAGGAATTGCATTTGACAGCGGAGAACAAACTCACTTAATGAGGTTTCTAGAAAAAAGAAGGGCAACGTTCGCTTGGAGCACGGACGAAATGCCTGGAATAGACCCAAGCGTTATCCGGCATGAACTCCGAGTGGATCCAAAGCATCCGGCGGTCAGACAAATAAAAGGAGTAATAGGGTAGGAAAGGGATTTGGCAGCTCAAGCTGAAGTCCAAAAGCTCCTCAAGGCCGGAGTCATTAGGGAGGTAACATACCTATGGTGGCTGGCTAACGTTGTCATGGTAAAAAAGCAAATGGAAAATGGAGGATGTGCGTGGATTTCACGGACTTGAATAAAGCATGTCCCAAAGATTTCTATCCCCTGCCATCAATAGACAGATTGGTGATTTCAACTACTCAGAGTTCTGTGTTAAGCTTTCTAGATGCATTCTCCGGTTATAATCAGATTAAAATGAATGAGGAAGATTCAGAAAAGACGTCTTTTATCACTTCAGCCGGAACATTCTGCTACAAAGTAATGCCTTTCGGCCTAAAAACGTAGGAGCTACTTTCCAACAAATGATTGATAGAGTATTCGGTCAACAACTTGCTCGAAATGTAGAAGCTTATGTTGACGATATAGTCGTAAAAAGCCTATCGAAAGAGCAGCACATGAAAGATTTGGAAGAAACATTCGATACTCTGGACAAATATCAAATCAAGCTGAATCCGGAGAAATGTTTATTTGGTGTGACTAAAGGGAGGTTTCTTGGCTTCATTGTCAAACAGCGAGGTATCGAGGTTGACCCAGAAAAAAGTCAGGCAATCCTCAACCTTTCCCCACCCAAAAATATCAAGGATGTTCAGGCACTAAATGAGAGACTCACGACGTTAAGCAGATTTTGATCCAAGCTTCAGGAAAAATCAAACCCATTCTTCAACATCCTAAGGAAAAACAGCAAATTTCAGTGGGGACAAGAGTGTATAGATGCATTCGAAAGGATCAAAGAGATGCTCCGGGATCTACCTAAGTTAGGTGTACCTGCCCCTGGACAAGACCTTTACCTTTATTTGTCAGCGACAGATTGGGCGGTTGCGGCTGTCTTGATCATGGAAGAGAAAAGGGAAATATCAGTCTATTACACCGGCAAAATTTTTGAACCCAACAGAAGGACGATACACAAACATAGAGAAAATTTTGTTCGCCTTGGTAGTAGCATCAAGGAAATTGCGGCCCTATTTTCAGTCAGATCGAATCTTCGTCAGAACCAATTAGCCGCTTAAGCAAATAACAAACAACCCAAATGCTTCTGGCCGAATGGTGAGCTGGAATGTAGAGTTAACACAGTATGAAATTCACTTCTTGCCCAGAACAGCAATTAAAGCCGAAGCCTTGACAGACTTCATAACAGAAACAAACTTTGCAAAAGAGGAAAGATAGCCCCAGAACCCATACGTTATCTTAGTTGACAGAGTCTGATGCAAAATTGGAGCAGGAGCCGGAATAGTGGTGCAAGCGCCGGATGGACACAACTTAAACTACGCCTTCCCGCTATACTTTGACATCACCAACAACGAAGCTGAATACGAAGCCCTTATTTAGGGTTTGGAAGTGGCTACCACCCTAGGGGCAATAGGTCCCATAGGAAGATACCCTCTCTATTCTTTCCTTCCTATAAAATCATATTGGAGATACTTACAAAATTCTACTTTACACAGAATTAGAAGTATACTCGGATTCTATGTTGGTAGTAAAACAAAATGACAACGTCTATGAGGTCAAAGAAGAGAAACTTTGGAGGTATTTGCTCAAAGTCCAAGAACTAAAAGCAAACTTCCTAAGATGTGAATTGAAGCACCTTCCTCGCAAGGAGAATGTCGAGGCTGATGCCTTAGCAAAATTGGCAAGCATGACCGAAAGGGTGCCCAATAAAATATGGCTAGAAGTCAAAATTACATCAAGCATAGATGAAACCTAAGTATTTACTATGGAACCAAGTGCAGAAACGGAATCTTGGATGACCCCAATTGTGGAGTACATATGCCAAGGAAAGTTGCTGGAAGATTGTTCCTCTCCTGATGTCACTGGAAGTGGAACCTTTGGTTTTGACGTGGTTTTCTTTATAAGCTTATGTTTACCAGGACAGGAACTTGGCAGCGACCAAAACCAGGCATAGTCTCGTTATCAGAAAAATCAATGAAGCACATACAGAGCCAGAAATAGAGGAACGCTATTTAAAAAAAAACAAAATGGTAAGGGAAAGGTGGATCGATCAAAAGCTTGATTGGCCGGAGGATCGGTGTGTAGCCCTGTATTTTCCAAAGTATTCTCCAAAGCAGGATCTGAAGAAAAGTAGCCCGACAAGTCAGGAAACTGTTCGCAAATCGGGGTCGGGTGACTGGACTCCCGCTCCAGGCGAGAACAAAGGTCCAGACCCGAACCAAGGGTGAGAGGGAGAAAGACACGACGCCCAGACTCTGGACTCACGTGCCATGTACCTGGCAATCCGGCGTTTGGACGTTCAGGGGATTCAAGGCTTTTCTTCTTCTTTGATTGCCCAGCTTCATCGTCTTCTACCCCTTGTCTGGAGCGCTTTTTGGAAGAAGTTGTATCTTCTAAGAGCCGCTCAGCCGCACCGACGGCCGCATCTATCGAATCGTAATAATTGATCATTTTGTCCCCATTCTTGAAACTGACGAAGTTCCAACTATTAAAGGGACCAATTTTGTCCCCCTTACAGAAGAAATCTGCACACAATGCGCCAAAACGGTAAGAAAACAAATGAAGAAAATGAAATTTATGCTGTTAAGCTGACACTTACTGTGGTAGGTCTGTAACAAAGATAAACGTGCTTTGGTAAAAAACGCCTTGACCGCCAACGGTTCATGACTTCGCGCCTTCAAAATCTTCGAGATGGGTAACTTGGCCGGAGGAGTAGAGGGGCAGCCGAGCTGACCTTTGATAACTTCAGAACAGTACGGGACACCTAGATGACGGCCGGATGGAGGAATGATGACGAACCACCGTGAGCTCCACCCATGCACCTTCTTATAGTCGAAAAGTGAGAATCTAGCCTTTGCAATAATAGTCAGGCTATCGGGGTCAACCCTAACCGTAAAGAATCGGGCAAATTCGGTGCCCTCCGGCCGAATTTTGTTTTCTTCACAAAGGGAGACAAAGACATGAAGATACGCAACGACCTTTGGGTGTAGATGGGCAAGAGAGCAGTAGCAGCGGAGCAAAAACCCCAAGACGAAAGGATGTGGGGGAATGGTTAAGCCGCAAGGGAAGAAATCAGCATAAACCACATACCCAAGACCGAAATCGTCGTTAGGGTGGGAGTTAGAGGACGGTAGATAAATTTGAGTGCCTAGTGGGACTTCAATGCCTCTAAGATAATTAGAAAGAGAGGAAAAGTCGAGGGAAGAAGGAGAAGGCTCACGGCCAGCCAAAAAGGGTTTCAAAGATTGCAGAAAAGAGGGGCGAAAGCCACTAGAGGAACGAGAGCCTTAAATTGCTTCGATGGTTGGCGAAAAGCCCGCAGCAGCCTTGCTCTTCTTTACGGCGGAGGAAGACATTGAGATATTCGGCGGGGAATCGAAAAGGATGGCGATGAAAGCAAGAACAGGGTACGACAATAGAGAAGCGAAAGAGAAGACGACGAGAGTGAGAGAGCGGAGGAAGAAAGAGAAGGAAGCCCAAAAGTTTGGACTTAAAAAGGGAAGATTTTTTCTCACCCAAATCAATAAAATATATAAGGCAAAGGATTACACGCTTCCTAAAGACGATTATGAAATTAACCGAAAAGGGGACCTTACGTATTCTACATCGAAAACAGGTGAGAAAATTTGAAAAGGGTGGCACGAGCCAGGCACAGGTCTCAAGCCCTGCATGTACCCTTTGTAAAAGTTCTTTCTATCCAAGTATGAAGAGAAAAAACTCGTGGGACTAGGATAAGGCAGGATCCAAACGCAGACAGGATGTGAAGCCTCAGGGGTGACCGCAACCATAAATTTTTTCAACAAACTGAGACACAGAAGTTCTATTTTCTTCATCAAAATTCAAAAAAAAGTAGAACTTGTGGGACTGATGAGAAGGGAAGAAATGGTACCAACAAGAAAAGGGCATAAAGCATCCGGTCTTTAGCCGGATGAAAACAGGGCTAAAGGAAAGCATGAAGCATCCGGTCACCTATGACCGGACCAACCTGGCTAGATAAAATATGATGCGGCCGGTCGCCTGTGATCGGCCAAAAGACATTAGAAGAGGGTAAAATCGTACTTGTATATGTAAAAGGACGGGCTGGCAGTATAGGGGTCTGATGTAAAAATACTATAAATAGGGGTTCATCCCCATGAAATAAGATACGCTATAATCAGCAATCGGACTTAAGCTTGATCCTAGCAAAAAGCTCTCTCTCTCTTTCCCTCCCGTTAAACTTGTGATCAAAACCAGGTAACATAGGAGAATAAGGAAGGTCGAATTGGATAGGAATGAATACTTCGTTTCAGTCATGCCTTTTGGTTTGACCAATGCCCCTTCGTTCTTCATGGATATGATGAACAGAGTTTTTAAGCCCTTCTTGGATTCTTTTGTAGTTATGTTTTTGACGATATCTTGGTGTATTCCAAGAGAAGGAGTTGTATGCCAAGCTGAAGAAGTGTGAGTTCTAGTTGGATAGAGTTGTGTTCCTTGGCCACGTGGTTTCGAAGGATGGTATTTCAGTGGACCCAGAAAAGATTAGGCGATCATTGAGTGGGCGAAGCCCACTAGTGTTTCTGAGGGTGCAGTTTCCTTGGTTAGGCTGGGTATTATAGGAAGTTCGTGGAAGGCTTCTCTAAGATCGTGTCTCCCTTGACTCGCCTTCTTAGGAAGGATGTCAAGTTTGAGTGCAGCGAGGTGTGTCAGGAGAGTTTCCAGGAGCTGAAGAAGCGGTTGACTTCGGCTCCGATTTTGACGTTGCCTTCTGGGACAGAGGGCTTTGAGGTGTTCTATGATGCTTCCCACAGAGGGCTTGGTTGTGTTCTAATGCAACTGGGTAAGGTGGTAGCGTATGGGTCATGTCAGCTGAAGCCTTATGAGAAGAATTATCCTACCCATGATTTGGAGTTAGCTGTTGTGGTCTTCGCCTTGAAGATCTGGCGGCATTACTTGTATGGAGTGACGTGTAAGGTCTACACAGACCACAAGAGTCTCAAATACCTATTCACGCAGAAGGAGCTGAATTTGAGACAACGGCGTTGGTTGAAGCTTTTGCACGATTACGATCTGGAGATCCTCTACCATCAAGGTAGAGCGAATGTGGTGGCAGATGCGTTGAGTCGCCGGGGTGCCCCTGGGCTCGCTTGTTCATTGTTAGGGATTTAGAGGTCTGCTCTTGAGCTTCAGCGCATGGGAGTTTGGGTTGTTCGGTCCGACGGAGCTGGGATGATTGCTTCTCTTCAGATTTAGTCTACCTTGATAGAGCGGATTAGAGATGGTCAAAGGGCAGATGCTAAGTTATGTAAGATTCGAGAGAGGCTGGCAGATGATCAAGAATTAGAGTTCTCTATGTCTAGCGACGGCTATCTGCGCTTTAGAGGCCGAGTCTGTGTGCCTAGTGGTGGTGATCTTAGGCGAGAGATTTTGTAGGAGGCCCATGGAGCTCCTTATTCTGTACACCCAGGAGGGGTGAAGATGTATCGGGACTTCAGAGAGTCCTTCTGGTGGGCGAGTATGAAGAGGGAAATTTTTGATTTTGTAGCTCGTTGCCAGACCTGTCAGCAGGTGAAGGCTGAGCATCAGCGGCCTGCAGGTCTTCTACAGCCCCTTCCCGTTCCTGAGTGGAAGTGGGAGAACGTTGAGATGGATTTTGTTGTGGGGCTTCCTTGGACATCTTCTGGTTATGATGCTCTTTGGGTAATTGTGGACCGGTTGATTAAGTCCGCTCATTTCTTGCGTGTGAGGAAGACCTTCAGCCTTGAGTGTCTGGCTTGACTCTTTGTGCATGAGATTGTGAGGTTGCACGGTGTGCCGGTGACGATCGTTTCGGACAGAGATCCAAGATTTCTATCCCGCTTCTGGTGTAGCCTGCATAAGGCTTTAGGGACGAATTTGGCTTTCAGTTCAGCGTATCATCCTCAGACCGATTGGCAGACAGAGAGGATGAACCAGATCTTATAGGATATGCTGAGAGCGTGTGTGCTAGACTTTGGAGGGAGCTATGATCGGCATGTGACCCTGATTGAATTCGCTTATAATAATAGTTTTCAATCGAGTATTGGTATGCCTCCATTTGAGGCTTTGTATGGTAGACGTTGAAGATCTCCCATCTGTTGGGATGATCTGAAGGAGAGAGCGATTGTGGGTCCTGAGTTGGTGCAGGGAGCCGTGGATAAGGTCAGGACTATCGGGGAGCGTCTGTTGGTTGCTCAGAGCCGGCAGAAAAGTTATGCAGATCAGAGGCATCGTCCGCTTGAGTTTCAGGTTGGGGATCACGTGTATCTGAAGATCTCTCCAGTTCGTGGCGTGGTTCGCTTTGGTAAGAGAGGAAAGACGAGTTCTCGCTTTGTGGGTTTTTGAGGTGCTAGAGAGGGTCAGACCGGTGGCTTACAGATTGGCGTTGCCACTAGCTTTAGCAAGAGTTCATGATGTTTTCCGTGTGTCGATGCTCAGGAAGTATCTTCACGATCCGAGCCATGTGATTGATTATGGTCAGCTTCGACTCCGGGATGAATTCACATATGAGGCAGCTCCAGTACGTATTTTGGCTCGTGATGTTCGTCGGCTCCGTAGTAAGACACTGCCTATGGTTAAGGTTCAGTGGGCTGATCAGTCCGAGCGAGAGGCGACATGGGAACTCGAGGAGGAGTTGCGTGCCAAGTTCCCTTCCCTCTTCGAGCAATGAGGTATGTTGAATTTTGAGGACGAAATTCCTTTTAAGGGAGGAGTGATGTAATACCCCGTATCTCGTTTCAGATATCCTAACATTCTGGTTTTATTTTGTTTCTTATGTTATGCGGTGCCTTGGTTAGCTCTTGGGACATCGGAGTCCTTTTATTAAAAGACGTGGGCAAGGTGGTCGTTTCCCTCTCTTTTATTTTGGTAAGGCTTTATTAAGGAAAAATAAGACATTTATTCTTTTTAAAATTCCTGATCAGTTTTCAAAGACGTGACTTCCCTCTCGACAGTTTTGAGTGCCTTCGTCCTCTTCTTCTCCATTGGTGTGCTTTGATTTTCGGGTGTGGATTCCTGCTGTGTTTGGCGATTTTCTGCTGCTGTTGTTCGATTATTGCCCTATGCAAAATAGGTCGTCCGTGGTGAATTTGGTAGTTTCTATGCTGTTTTGGAGAGTAGTTTTTTCTGATTTCGCATTCTGATTTTGGGGACGTTTGTGCATTCAGTGGGCATTGGCGTCTCCTCTCGCGCGTTTCATTCGTTGGGTTGTTTGATTTTGGGGGACTGTTCTGTGCAATTCAGTGGTGCATTAGGTGTCCCCCTGCGGCGTTCTTTCGTTGGGTAGTTGGCAATGTTGGAAAGATTCTGCTCTACGAATTTATGTAAGTGGGGGAGGATTCGGGGTAGTTCACTCACCTCGGGGACTATTTTTATGCTAGATTTTGGATTGGAATTGTGTTGTGATTGTTTGATTTCACTTCGGTTTTGCGTTGTTAATTGATTGGCTAAACCCCCCGAGGGTACTGACTTACAATTCTGTGGAATTTGTGTGAGTTGTGATGATTTTGGTTGTTTCCTGCGCTTCTGTCGCTCAGGATTCGACAGATTTGCGCCGTCCGAACTTCTGTCCAAACAATGATGTTCGGACAGTTCGTCGGGCGTGCTTCTATTTTCTGAATTTTGAAGCGTCTGAACTTTTGTCCGAACTTTGAAGTTCGGACAAAGTGTGAGGACTTCCGTGGTTTTGGCTTCGACTGGTGTCCGAACTTGCAAGGTCGGACGCAGTTCGACACGACGAATGTTCTATTTCTAAATCTCGACTTACGTCCGAACTTTGATGTTTGGACGTAAGTTCGGACATTGTGTTTTTCGTGACTTCTGTTTCTCGGCCTCTGTCCGAACTTGCAAGGTCGGATGCAAGCTCGGACATGCCTCTGTTTTTGGCATAAATCTTCCGTTTTAGGTCCGTTTGAGTTCCGCCCAAACATATCAAAAAGTTCATGTTTGCAATGAACATCAGGGAATAAGTTCTCTCGCCCTCTGCAACTTATTTCCAGGAACGTTTCGAAAAGGGTGTTGGGATGGATCTCAACAAGACCGCGCAGTCTATCACCAGTTTCAAGCAGCTAACCGAGGAGTTCCAACATATTTTGCCGCAAGCAAAAAAGTGAAGAGGGAAACGATAGAATTGATGGACCTAAGACAGCGGAAGGGGGAGATTGTGAAAGAATACAGCGAGCGCTTCCACAAAAAGTAGCAGAATCGATGACATTGATGAAAAAATTCTGATTAAAGCTTTTGGCAATGGCATAGCACCGCCCCGTCTCGCGGGAAAGATTACGACCAAGGCACCCAAGACCCATAGGGAATTGGCCGAAATGATTCATAACTACTTGAAATCTGAAAAAGCTGAGATTAAAGCCAAAGAGCTAGCGGACAGCTTTAAAGGACCAGCCATCAGAGAAAAGGAGGTCAAGGTGGAAGCGCCGGAGGTTCGTCAGGAGGGGGATCGAGGTACCGACCATATTACAAGGCAGTGGCTGGAACCTTTTGCCAAGGATCGCAGCCATCAAAACTCGAGGCCCGTTGTCTACATCGATTTGGGAAAGTACGCGGCCGCAGTAAGAGAAGGATACCTCCCCCATCCTAGGAAGCCGCCGCAAGGAGAAATCCCAGTGGCATTTTGTGAGTATCATGGAAACCGAAGTCATCGAACAGTAAATTGTGCTACTTTAGCTAAGAAGCTCAGGGTCATTGAAGAGAATAAGAAGAAAGGGAAACAGCAGGCCGGATTGCAGTAACAGTACGGCAATCAAAATTCTTCCCAAAACAACAATCAGTATACAGCCCGAGGCCGTCAAGAAGAGGAGGTCCACCCAAAACTCGACCATAGCAAATCTGTTGGAATGATTACAGGTCTGTAAAAAAGGGAAGTAAAAGCTTTCTTTCCCAGCAAAAGGTGTCCTAGAAATAAAATTCATTGTAGATCACCTTCTGAAAATCAAAGATGTATAGGGGTAAGCTTTGCTAAACATCGCGTTAAGAAATAAAAGGATAAGTAATATTTTTCATTTCACACTATATTTCTTAAGTACAATTGTCGAAGAAAGCTAACAAAGTTCTTTCTAAGAAAACTTACAGGGCTTTTTTCAGAGGTAGGACCCCTAACTCCTAATGAAAGAAAAAGGCACATTCAGGAGGTACATCAGGAACTCCCAGAGAAAAAGATCGCCAAAAAAGAGAGCTTCCCTCCAATTTTCTTTTCCGATGAAGTTCAAGACAGAGTACTATACCCACACAACGATCCACTTGTCATTCGTGCACAAGTAAACAATCGAATGATGGAAGGAATCCTGATCGACAGTGGAGCCGGAGCAAATGTCATATTGGCAGAAGTAGTCAAAAAGCAGAAGTGCCGGAAAACCAGATCAAGCCATATTCAGCAGTTTTAGGAGGGTTTGGGAGGAGTTTCTACCACATCTTCTGGCAGTATAGATTTTACAATAACTTTGGGTCAGGGAGATGAAAGAAGGACAGAAAAACTCACGGCTTTCATTGTACCAGGCCTCTCTAGATATAACAGGTATATCGGAAGACCAGGATCAATGCTTTCAAAGCTATATGTAGTACCCATCATTTCAATTGAAGTATTTGACCAAAAACGGGAAATTGGTTACTATAAGAGGAAGTCAAAAAATGGCTCGGATATGTGAGGTTCGCATTATGGACAGCCTTCCTAATGAAGAGGTGGTCAAAACTGTGGGATCAAAAAAGGAATTCAATGGGAAATTGACGCTTCCCCCAAAGCCAAGTCAAGAACAAGAAGAGCACCAGGCGACTCAGGACCCCCCCAGAGAGGTATATCTAAAAACTGACCCTTCTAAGTTTTTTAAAATAGGAATTGCATTTGACAGCGGAGAACAAACTCACTTAATGAGGTTTCTAGAAAAAAGAAGGGCAACGTTCGCTTGGAGCACGGACGAAATGCCTGGAATAGACCCAAGCGTTATCCGGCATGAACTCCGAGTGGATCCAAAGCATCCGGCGGTCAGACAAAAAAAGAGTAATAGGGTAGGAAAGGGATTTGGCAGCTCAAGCTGAAGTCCAAAAGCTCCTCAAGGCCGGATTCATAGGGAGGTAACATACCCATGGTGGCTGGCTAACGTTGTCATGGTAAAAAAGCAAATGGAAAATGGAGGATGTGCGTGGATTTCACGGACTTGAATAAAGCATGTCCCAAAGATTTCTATCCCCTGCCATCAATAGACAGATTGGTGATTTCAACTACTCAGAGTTCTGTGTTAAGCTTTCTAGATGCATTCTCCGGTTATAATCAGATTAAAATGAATGAGGAAGATTCAGAAAAGACGTCTTTTATCACTTCAGCCGGAACATTCTGCTACAAAGTAATGCCTTTCGGCCTAAAAACGCAGGAGCTACTTTCCAACAAATGATTGATAGAGTATTCGGTCAATAACTTGCTCGAAATGTAGAAGCTTATGTTGACGATATAGTCGTAAAAAGCCTATCGAAGAGAGCACATGAAAGATTTGGAAGAAACATTCGATACTCTGGACAAATATCAAATCAAGCTGAATCCGGAGAAATGTTTATTTGGTGTGACTAAAGGGAGGTTTCTTGGCTTCATTGTCAGACAGCGAGGTATCGAGGTTGACCCAGAAAAAAGTCAGGCAATCCTCAACCTTTCCCCACCCAAAAATATCAAGGATGTTCAGGCACTAAATGAGAGACTCACGGCGTTAAGCAGATTTTGATCCAATGTTCAGGAAAAATCAATCCCATTCTTCAACATCCTAAGGAAAAACAGCAAATTTCAGTGGGGACAAGAGTGTATAGATGCATTCGAAAGGATCAGAGAGATGCTCCGGGATCTACCTAAGTTAGGTGTACCTGCCCCTGCACAAGACCTTTACCTTTATTTGTCAGCGACAGATTGGGCGGTTGCGGCTGTCTTGATCATGGAAGAGAAAAGGGAAATATCAGTCTATTACACCGGCAAAATTTTTGAACCCAATAGAAGGACGATACACAAACATAGAGAAAATTTTGTTCGCCTTGGTAGTAGCATCAAGGAAATTGCAGCCCTATTTTCAGTCACATCGAATCTTTGTCAGAACCAATTAGCTGCTTAAGCAAATAACAAACAACCCAAATGCTTCTGGCCGAATGGTGAGCTGGATGTAGAGTTAACACAGTATGAAATTCACTTCTTGCCCAGAACAGCAATTAAAGCTGAAGCCTTGGCAGACTTCATAACAGAAACAAACTTTGCAAAAGAGGAAAGATAGCCCTAGATCCCATACGTTATCTTAGTTGACGGAGCCCGATGCAAAACTGGAGCAGGAGCCGGAATAGTGGTGCAAGCGCCGGATGGACACAACTTAAACTACGCCTTCCGGCTATACTTTGACATCACCAACAATGAAGCCGAATACGAAGCCCTTATTCAGGGTTTGGAAGTGGCTACCACCCTAGGGGCAATAGGTCCCATAGGAAGATACCCTCTCTGTTCTTTCCTTCCTATAAAATCATATTGGAGATACTTACAAAATTCTACTTTTCATAGAATTAGAAGTATACTCGGATTCTATGTTGGTAGCAAAACAAAATGACAACGTCTAAGAGGTCAAAGAAGAGAAACTTTGGAGGTATTTGCTCAAAGTCCAAGAACTAAAACCAAACTTCCTAAGATGTGAATTGAAGCACCTTCCTCGCAAGGAGAATGTCGAGGCTGATGCCTTAGCAAAATTGGCAAGCATGACCGAAAGGGTGCCAATAAAATATGGCTAGAAGTCAAAATTACATCAAGCATAGATGAAACCTAAGTATTTACTATGGAACCAAGTGCAGAAACGGAATCTTGGATGACCCCAATTGTGGAGTACATATGCCAAGGAAAGTTGCTGGAAGATTGTTCCTCTCCTGATGTCACGGAAGTGGAACCTTTGGTTTTGACGTGGTTTTCTTTTTAAGGTTATGTTTACCAGGACAGGAACTGTGGCAGCGACCAAAACCAGGCATAGTCTCGTTATCAGAAAAATCAATGAAGCACATGCAGAGCCAGAAATAGAGGAACGCTATTTAAAAAAAAACAAAATGGTAAGGGAAAGGTGGATCGATCAAAAGCTTGATTGGCCGGAGGATCGGTGCGAAGCCCTGTATTTTCCAAAGTATTCTCCAAAGCAGGATCTGAAGAAAAGTAGCCCGACAAGTCAGGAAACTGTTCAAATCGGGGTCGGGTGACTGGACTCCCGCTCCAGGCGAGAACAAAGGTCCAGACCCGAACCAAGGGTGAGAGGGAGAAAGACACGACGCCCAGACTCTGGACTCACGTGCCATGTACCTGGCAATCCGGCGTTTGGACGTTCAGGGGATTCAAGGCTTTTCTTCTTCTTTGATTGCCCAGCTTCATCGTCTTCTACCCCTTGTCTGGAGCGCTTTTTGGAAGAAGTTGTATCTTCCAAGAGCCGCTCAGCCGCACCGACGGCCGCATCTACCGAATGTAATAATTGATCATTTTGTCCCCATTCTTGAAACTGACGAAGTTCCAACTATTGAAGGGACCAATTTTATCCCCCTTACGGAAGAAATCTGCACACAACGCGCCAAAACGGTAAGAAAACCAATGAAGAAAATGAAATTTATGCTGTTAAACTGACACTTACTGTGGTAGATCTGTAACAAAGATAAACGTGCTTTGGTAAAAAACGCCTTGACCGTCAACGGTTCATGACTTCGTGCCTTCAAAATCTTCGAGATGGGTAACTTGGCCGGAGGAGTAGAGGGGCAGCCGAGCTGACCTTTGATAACTTCATAACAGTACGGGACACCTAGATGACGGCCGGATGGAGGAATGATGACGAATCACCGTGAGCTCCACCCATGCACCTTCTTATAGTCGAAAAGTGAGAATCTAGCCTTTGTAATAATAGTCAGGCTATCGGGGTCAACCCTAACCGTAAAGAATCGGGCAAATTCGGTGCCCTCCGGCCGAATTTTGTTTTCTCACAAAGGGAGACAAAGACATGAAGATACGCAACGACCTTTGGGTGTAGATGGGCAAGAGAGCAGTAGCAGCGGAGCAAAAACCCCAAGACGAAAGGATGTGGGGGAATGGTTAAGCCGCTAGGGAAGAAATTAGCATAAACCACATACCCAAGACCGAAATCGTCGTTAGGGTGGGAGTTAGAGGATGATAGATAAATTTGAGTGCCTAGTGGGACTTCAATGCCTCTAAGAAAATTAGAAAGAGAGGAAAAGTCGAGGGAAGAAGGAGAAGGCTCACGGCCAGCCAAAAAGGGTTTCAAAGAATGCAGAAAAGAGGGGCGAAAGCCACTAGAGGAACGAGAGCCTTAAATTGCTTCGATGGCTGGCGAAAAGCCCATAGCAGCCTTGCTCTTCTTTACGGCGGAGGAAGACATTGAGATATTCGGCGGGAATCGAAAAGGATGGCGATGAAAGCAAGAACAAAGGGTACGACAGCAGACAAGCGAAAGAGAAGACGGCGAGAGTGAGAGAGCGGAGGAAGAAAGAGAAGGAAGCCAAAAGTTTGGACTTAAAAAGGGAAGATTTTTTCTCACCCAAATAAATAAAATATATATGTGTACAAAAAAAAATCACTTTTTTGCCGAAATAAGGCAAACGATTACACGCTTCCTAAAGACGATTATGAAATTAACCGAAAAGGGGACCTTACGTATTCTACATCGAAAACAGGTGAGAAAATTTGCAAAGGGTGGCACGAGCCAGGCACAGGTCTCAAGCCCTGCATGTACCCTTTGAAAAAGTTCTTTCTCTCCAAGTATGAAGAGAAAAAACTTGTGGGACTAGGATAAGGCAGGATCCAAACGCAGACAGGATGTGAAGCCTCAGGGGTGACCGCAGCCGTAAATTTTTTCAACAAACTGAGACACAGAAGTTCTATTTTCTTCATCAAAATTCAAAAAAAAGTAGAACTTGTGGGACTGATGAGAAGGGAAGAAACGGTACCAACAAGAAAAGGACATAAAGCATCCGGCCATCTTTAGCCGGATGAAAACAGGGCTAAAGGAAAGCATGAAGCATCCGGTCACCTATGACCGGACCAACCTGGCTAGATAAAATATGATGCGGCCGGTTGCCTGTGATCGGCCAAAAGACATTAGAAGAGGGTAAAATCGTACTTGTATATGTAAAAGGACGGGCTGGCAGTATAGGGGTCTGATGTAAAAATACTATAAATAGGGGTTCATCCCCATGAAATAAGATACGCTATAATCAGTAATCGGACTTAAGCTTGATCCTAGCAAAAAGCTCTCTCTCTCTCTTTCCCTCCCGTTAAACTTGTGATCAAAACCAGGTAACATAGGAGAATAAGGAAGGTCGAATTGGATAGGAATGAATATTTCGTTTCAGTCATGCCTTTTGGTTTGACCAATGCCCCTTCGTTCTTCAGGATATGATGAACAGAGTTTTTAAGCCCTTCTTGGATTCTTTTGTAGTTATGTTTTTGACGATATCTTGGTGTATTCCAAGAGAAGGAGTTGTATGCCAAGCTAAAGAAGTGTGAGTTCTGGTTGGATAGTGTTGTGTTCCTTGGCTACGTGGTTTCGAAGGATGGTATTTCAGTGGACCCAGAAAAGATTAGAGCGATCATTGAGTGGGCGAAGCCCACTAGTGTTTCTGAGGTGCGCAGTTTCCTTGGTTAGGCTGGGTATTATAGGAAGTTCGTGGAAGGCTTCTCTAAGATCGTGTCTCCCTTGACTCGCCTTCTTAGGAAGGATGTCAAGTTTGAGTGCAGCGAGGCGTGTCAGGAGAGTTTCCAGGAGCTGAAGAAGAGGTTGACTTCGGCTCCGATTTTGACGTTGCCTTCTGGGACAGAGGGCTTTGAGGTGTTCTATGACGCTTCCCACAGAGGGCTTGGTTGTGTTCTAATGCAACTGGGTAAGGTGGTAGCGTATGGGTCATGTCAGCTGAAGCCTTATGAGAAGAATTATCCTACCCATGATTTGGAGTTAGCTGTGTGGTCTTCGCCTTGAAGATCTGGCGGCATTACTTGTATGGAGTGACGTGTAAGGTCTACACACACCACAAGAGTCTCAAATACCTATTCACGCAGAAGGAGCTGAATTTGTGACAACGGCGTTGGTTGAAGCTTTTGCACGACGATCTGGAGATCCTCTACCATCAAGGTAGAGCGAATGTGGTGGCAGATGCGTTGAGTCACCGGGGTGCCCCTGGGCTCGCTTGTTCATTGTTGGGGATTTAGAGGTCTGCTCTTGAGCTTCAGCGCATGGGAGTTTGGGTTGTTCGGTCCGACGGAGCTGGGATGATTGCTTCTCTTCAGATTTAGTCTACCTTGATAGAGCGGATTAGAGATGGTCAAAGGGCAGATGCTAAGTTATGTAAGATTCAAGAGAGGCTGGCAGATGATCATGAATTAGAGTTCTCTATGTCTAGCGACGGCTATCTGCGCTTTAGAGGCCGAGTCTGTGTGCCTAGTGGTGGTGATCTTAGGCGAGAGATTTTGTAGGAGGCCCATGGAGCTCCTTATTCTGTACACCCAGGAGGGGTGAAGATGTATCGGGACTTCAGAGAGTCCTTCTGGTGGGCGAGTATGAAGAGGGAAATTTTTGAATTTGTAGTCTCGTTGCCAGACGTCAGCAGGTGCAAGACTGAGCATCAGCGGCCTGCAGAGTCTCCACAGCCCTTCCCGTAACACTGAAGTGGAGTGAGAGAATGTTGAGATGGATTTGTTGTGGGGCTTCCTTGGACATCTTGGTTATGATGCTCTTTGGTATAGGTAATGTGGACCGGTTGATTAAGTCCGCTCATTCTTGCGTTTGCTGTTGAGGAAGACCTTCCAGCCTTGAGTGTCTGGCGATTGACTCTTTGTGGATGAGATTAAGAGGTTGCACGGTGTGCCGGCGATGATCGTTTCGGACGAGATCCAAGATTTCTATCCCGCTTCTGGTGTAGCCCGCATAAGGCTTTAGGGACGAATTTGGCTTTCAGTTCAGTGTATCATCCTCAGACCGATTGGCAGACAGAGAGGATGAACCAGATCTTATAGGATATGCTGAGAGCGTGTTGCTAGACTTTGGAGGGAGCTATGATTGGCATGTGACCCTGATTGAATTCGCTTATAATAATAGTTTTCAATCGAGTATTGGTATGCCTCCATTTGGGGCTTTGTATGGTAGACATTGTAGATCTCCCATCTGTTGGGATGATTTGAAGGAGAGAGCGATTGTGGGTCCTGAGTTGGTGCAGGGAGTGGAAGGTCAGGACTATCGGGGAGCGCCTGTTGGTTGCTCAGAGCCGGCAGAAAGTTATGCAGATCAGAGGCATCGTCCGCTTGAGTTTCAGGTTGGGGATCACGTGTATCTGAAGATCTCTCCAGTTCGTGGCGTGGTTCGCTTTGGTAAGAGAGGAAAGACGAGTTCTCGCTTTGTGGGTTTTTTTGAGGTGCTAGAGAGGGTCAGACCGGTGGCTTACAGATTGGCGTTGCCACCAGCTTTAGCAAGAGTTCATGATGTTTTCCGTGTGTCGATGCTCAGGAAGTATCTTCATGATCCGAGCCATGTGATTGATTATGGTCAGCTTCGACTCCGGGATGAATTCACATATGAGGCAGCTCCAGTACGTATTTTGGCTCGTGATGTTCGTCGGCTCCGTAGTACACTGCCTATGGTTAAGGTTCAGTGGGCTGATCAGTCCGAGCGAGAGGCGACATGGGAACTCGAGGAGGAGTTGCGTGCCAAGTTCCCTTCCTCTTCGAGCAATGAGGTATGTTGAATTTTGAGGACAAAATTCCTTTTAAGGGAGGAGTGATGTAATACCCCGTATCTCGTTTCAGATATCCTAACGTTCTGGTTTTATTTTGTTTCTTATGTTATGCGGTGCCTTGGTTAGCTCTTGGGACATCGGAGTCCTTTTATTAAAAGACGTGGGCAAGGTGGTCGTTTCCCTCTCTTTTATTTTGGTAAGGCTTTATTAAGGAAAAATAAGACATTTATTCTTTTTAAAATTCCTGATCAGTTTTCAAAGACGTGACTTCCCTCTCGACAGTTTTGAGTGCCTTCTTCCTCTTCTTCTCCATTGGTGTGCTTCTGATTTTCGGTGTGGATTCCTGCTGTGTTTGGGCGATTTTCTGCTGCTGTTGTTCAGATTATTCCCCTCTGCAAATCAAGTAGGTCCGTTGGTGAATTCGGTAGTTTCTATGCTGTTTTGGAGAAGTAGTTTTTCTGATTTCGCATTCTGATTTTGGGGGACTGTTCTGTGCAATTCAGTGGTGCATTGGGCGTCTCCTCTGCGGCGTTTCGTTCGTTGGGTTGTTGATTTTGGGGGACTGTTCTGTGCAATTCAGTGGTGCATTGGGTGTCTCCTCTGCGGCGTTTCGTTCGTTGGGTAGTTGGCAACGTTGGACAGATTCTGCTCTACGAATTTATGTAAGTGGGGGATGGATTCGGGGTAGTTCACTCACCCTCGGGGACTGTTTTTATTCTAGATTTTTGGATTGGAATTGTGTTGTGATTTTTTGATTTCACTTCGGTTTTGCGTTGTTAATTGATTGGCTAAACCCCCCGAGGGTACTGACTTACAATTCTGTGGAATTTGTGTGAGTTTGTGATGATTTTGGTTGTTTCCTGCGCTTCTGTTCGCTCAGGATTTCGACAGATTTGCGCCGTCCGAACTTCTGTCCGAACAAGGATGTTCGGACAGTTCGTCGGGCGTGCTTCTATTTTCTGAATTTTGAAGCGTCTGAACTTCTGTCCGAACTTTGAAGTTCGGACAAAGTGTGAGGACGTTCCGTGGTTTTGGCTTCGACTGGTGTCCGAACTTGCAAGGTCGGACGCAAGTTCGGGCACGACGAATGTTCTGTTTTCTAAATCTCGACTTACGTCCGAATTTTGATGTTTGGACGTAAGTTCAGACATTGTGTTTTTCGTGACTTCTGTTTCTCGGCCTCTGTCCGAACTTGCAAGGTCGGACGCAAGTTCGGACATGCCTCTGTTTTTGGCATAACTCTTCCGTTTTAGCTCCATTTTGAGTTCCGTTTGCGGGGTTGGATTCCCCTACCTGTGTGCAAGCTTCTTATGATGTTTATATGCATCTTCATGCACTTAAGATCTGTTTTGCGAACTTTTGGTTTTGGGACCTAGGTACGGTGCTTCTGAGCCTTGGATAGTCGGGTCGGGCTGTCCCGTAGCATGCTTGTAATACCCCAACTACAAACACCATACTTAACAACTTTTAGCAGCGGAATTACAACTCAACACTTAAATTAATCCATGGGTGTTACACGCCGTTAGGCACCCACGTGGCTAACAAGGCTAATACATACATAGTGTACCGGTCTGATGGACAAGATTACCGAGCACTACACTTTACATTACCAACCTTTTCTAAATTGAAATACATACATTTACATTACAAATGTACCGAGTCTATACTTTCAGCTACCGATTATCGAACTTCGGTTTTACATCCCTTACAACTACATAAACAACCAAATAACTATCCAAGTATAAACAGCTACCCCGTCTTACTCCATTGTACCTGAAAAGTATGGGGGCCCACCAAAGGGGGTCAGCACCTTTGCTGGTATGGTAATCGAGCCGCCCGCATGCTACCGGGCCACACCCAACTATTTGTCGTCTGAGCATGCGGTTAATTATATTTAAAACATCCATGAAACTATACACACATATCATGCTTTTAAATCAAACATCCAAAGAATAGGATACAAACATAAGATTAGCACAGCACATTGGTTAGATCACATTATTGTGTTCTTTGGCCCTTGAGGGTTCTACCCTAATGGAGCTATTCCTTGCTAGACGATGCAACCACATTTAATCGGGGTGTATCTTAATTATACCCCCTTATATTTGTACGGGGTTATTTCAGAGATCAACCGTACACAACTAACAACATACTTCACATAATAACAGTATACGACTTAATACCGTTCTTCCGAGGAACGGACACTTTACTTAGAGGTGCTGGAGGAAATATAGGCCCTAGCACATCGTACACATTTACTTCACTTAGATGTGTCGGCCGTAATATAGGACCGATCACTCCATACACATTTTCCCCCTAGCTCCAAATAATAGTGAGGTAGGTAAGCCTTGGTTAACTTGTGGGTGGTTGTAATCCAGGGAAGGAAAGCAACCTTAACATAACAGTATTCCCCCTAGCCCCGAATAATAATGAGGTAGGTAAGCCTTGGTTAAGCTTGTGGTGATTGTAATCCAAGAAGGAAAAACACCATAACAAAGATGAGTGGAGTTAATTCACATATATACATCAACTCCCAAACAACACGCGACGCGGAATACCGGATTCCTCACCCCCATAATATATACATATTAGTTAGAATTTCCTTTATGAACTATATCACATATATACACCATTTGGTGTTACAAGTTTGGTTAATCACACACAAGGGAGGTAACATCCATTCGACAAACGGACAAACAACATTCGTTAAACAACGATACATTAAACGAAGGCACACACAACACAATAACCACAACATACAACTAAAGCATGGATAGCCGTAGTTAGTACGTTCCTGTGGGTTGGGACGTTTAATCCGAATGCCGATCTCTTATGTGATCCTAGAGTCGGTTAGCTACGGTTTAACACATAATTAAGGTTAAACGTATCGGAATTTTTACGCACATTAAAGAATTACTGTAAACTCATTTCATGCTTATCTTGCAAGGTGGCAAACACACAGAAAACAGTTGGCATACAAGATGGTGTAACCCGGTAGGACACAGGTTGCAAGAAAACCATACCTTACACCATGGGTTTATCTTTACCGGGGGTTCTCATGTCCTTTGGCTCACCCTTGTTCCTCGAATCATATTCTTGAACCACTAATTACATGTCAAATGGTTCAGTTATTATTAAGGTGTTACGGTAGGTACATATTGCTACTTCCCGACTTTACCATTTATCCCATTAATTCAGTTTAACTTAGTATCCTTAACCTCACAACTATCTCAATCACTTCTCCAACTTTTTCACACTTCTTAGGACCTTTAAAGGTCCCCAAACAACTCCTAAACATCATCTAAAACCAATAGCATTCAATCTCCCATGTTTAGAACCCTTAAAAACACTCTCTGGTGAATTCTGGGGGTGGTCTGGGACCTGTTCCGGACCCTAGGTCCCGGACCAATGTTGAAATCAACTCTCGGCCATAAATTCACTAGTGGTCCGGGCCTTGGTCCTGGACTTAAGTCCCGGACCAATTCCTGCACTTACTCTCGGCTTGTTTTTTTAATGCGGTCCGGGACTTAGTACATATCCTAAGTCGCGGACCATGCTAAAAACTGCTATTAAGGTACTTTTTAAGCCCCAAATCCACCCTTTAACAACACTCAAACTTTCCCTAATCTTTCCACAAGTTTCTTACATAATTAAACCCTCAAAACACTCCTTAAACCACTCCAAATCATTGGTTAAATCCACCACCCAATTCTTGCTCTAATTCGTCAAATTCACATTCTCACATTTTGCATTTTTGCACTCTTATGCATTTCTAGCTTCTTCTTGCTTGTTTCTACCTCTTACCAATCTCACCAAAACATCAATGACCATTATAAATCATTCCTACATAAATGCACTTCTAAAACCCACATTCACTCCTTGTTTCACAAGTTATAAACACTAACTCTTTTCCTTGGAATACTAAGTTCCTATCACCCATCATGCTACAGATTTTGCACTCTCTTACCTCCATCAACCATTATAAGGCTACCACTACACTCTATTCAACATTACAAACACCAAGGTTCTCCCATTCACCAAGCCATCATCAAAACACTCATTTTCTACCAAAATTTCGCCATAACCTCCCCATAAACTTAACATCTCCCAAACCATCAATTCACATCAACTTACATTCCTAATCTAGCCACACCCTTACAAGGGTCCTACCAGAGCATAATATACCAAATCAAAATCCACCAAACCTCTTCCAACAACAATATTGCTCATATATCTCAATAAACCACAATAGCTCAAAAACTTGGCACTTAAGCCCTTAATTCAAACACAATTTCACAATTCTCTCTTATATCCTCCAAACACATTACTAACACAAGTTTTTGGTTTCATTTCTTTAATTACCCGTCCCAAGTTCTAAAGCAATTAAAATAGGCATCAAGGTGAGTTTCTTACCTTAACTCACAATTCCTTCTTTTCTTTTCCAACCTTCACCTTCTCTCTCTCTTGCCCAAATTGGCCTAATGGGGAATGGAGTTGTCAAACTCCATCCAAACACCCAAATTACACAAAAAGGGTATAATTACACCGCTAAGCCTTTGGAATACATTAATTCAATGAAAGACTTAAAATTGTCATAAGTTAGGGTTTACCTTTGGAGCTTTTTAAGAGGGGCTTTCACCCGTGAATCAAAGGGGAAACTCCACCACCATTAGAGGGTTGAATTGAAGCTCAAAACCAAGAAGAAAACAAGGTGTGAGAGAGGGCAAAAATCGGCCAGCTCTACAAGGTGGAGAAAAATGAGGTTTTTCATAGAGATTTTTACCTTGTTTGAAAGAGGAGATTCCAAGCTTCCTTTTGATGTCATTTTCTCTTCAAATGGGGAAAACCCATGGAGATGAAGTTCTTCATTTTGGAATTTTAAAAAGAGAGGAAGATAGAGAGTGATGAGAGGTTGAAGAATATGTATTTATTTTTGTGTTTCGAGCTTTAATGGAGCTATAGCATGAGGGAGAAGGTGGAGTTGCCATGGGAGCTTGGTGAGAAGCTCCAAAATCGTCCCAGCCTGAGGGAGAGAGGAGAAATCGGCATGGAAGGGGAAAAGGAGGAAAGAGAAGAGGGAAAAAGAAAATGAGGAGGAGAGAGAGAGAGCTTTACCTTTTTAACTTTTTACTTTGGTTGCTTTTTGACTCATTTAATTAGCTAGTTGGTCAAGTGTGTGTGAGAGGCTATTTTTGTACTGTAAAAATCGGCCCCACATATTATACAAGCTGGAGCGTTTTTCGTCTTTTACAGAAACGCTCGTTAATTTACCCGGTTTTAGCACTATTCACTAACCGGGCCCGTTTTCTGGAATTTTCTCGTTTCTTTATTTTTAATGGTTATTAAGCTCCCATTAATGTTTTTTATAGTTATATAATCAACTATAATTTTTACGGGTTTGTTTGACTATTTAAAGTCGTTTTCGGGTTTTCTCGAAAAACACGCTTTAAGACTCCGTTAGCGTTTTAACGCATTATTTGGATCCGTTTTCTTCCGGAATTTTCCCCACATGTTCTTATTGTGTAATTAGGGTATAAAAATATATTTATAACCCTGGTGAAGGTTATATACCTCCTAACATAATTAAATACGCGGTTTCACGTTTTGTGACGTTTACGCATTTCCTTTTTCTGTTTGGTTTTTATTTCTTCACCAATGATCTTAAGGAATTAATTAGCCTTAGAGAATCATAATACATAATTAATTTAACACATTAAGGTTTGGGGTATTTCAATGCTGCGCAAGAATTCCTTCTGATTACGCTCCTTAGGGTCTCCCTTAGAGCATTATGTGACCGACTGGTCTGTTAGCTATCTCTACGGCTTCTATTGTGGGATCTTCAGATCCATAGGACGTTTTGTGTGTCCTTCTATTGTGTTAGCGTGTTTCTAGTGTCCCACCTCTTTGTATCTGATTCTGAAAGTCCGACTATGATTTGATGTGATGTTCCGCTCTGCTTTCTGATTCGTGATTCTGATCCGTCTGTTTACAAGTGACTACGCCTCCCTCTGTTTATACAAACTTCTACTTCTGTTTTGAGTGGGCTTCCTTGAGGAAGTCTTCTGCTTGCTGGGCTGTTTAGCTCACCCCTTTACTTATGTTGCAGGATGAGCTCGTGGAATCCTCTCTCTTTATTCCCTTCTGGAGCTGTTCTTTGCTTTATGTTTTAGTTAGACTTTTGTACCGCTTTGTGCTTTAGACGCTTTGTGCTTTAGACGCTTTGGGACTTATGTAGCCTTCGGGCCTTATTTTGGTATTTGACTTATGAACTCGTTTCGATATTGTAAGTTCTCTCGATCTTTATTTAAGCTTCGTCTTTTGATTTGGGGTTTGATTAGCGTTAGAGCCTTGCAACGTTAGGTATTAGACTCACGGTGTGTAACGGCCCTAACTCCTAGGCCGGTTTTGGGGTCGTTACACTAACGTCCCAAGCAAAGTGAGAAATCCTAGTGCGGCAGGTACCAAGACTAACCCCTCTTTTCTTGATATGCTTCTTGCTAAACAAAAGTCGATTTTTGGGATGTCTTCGCACTCAGATAGTAATGACAATATAGACTATGATAGGCCATATGTTTCTATTGTGGAGGATGACTTATTGCCCGAAATTGACTATTTGAAAAATGCATTAGTAGGTCATATTTGGGGGACAATTTTTGGATTCAATGTGGTCAAAAATTTGTGAAAAGAGCCTAGAGCTTTGTTGCTACCCCTCAAATTCTTCTCCATGATGAGGGATGGTTCTTATTCTGCTTCGATAAAGAGGAGGACCTCCAACAAGTTCTAGATAAGGGCCCCTGGCTCATGTACTCGTCCCCTTTGGTTCTTAAATAATGGTCCCTGGACTTCTTCTTTAATCCAAAAGATCACAATCGCATCACCGTTTAGATCCAGCTCCCAGGCCTCTATACTAGCATTTGGTCCCAATCTAGTCTTAGGAAAATCTAATCAAAAATTAGCTCACCTCTTCATACTGATCAATCTACAGCCTTGAAAACTAGAATTTCTTATGCTATGGTCCTCGTCAAAGTGGACTTCAATCTCGAGCTTGTTAGAGAGATCGAAATTCGTGCCCCTAGTGGCTCCATGGTCCAACATGTTGTTTATGAATGGGAGCCTAACACTTGCTCTTCCTGCAGCCTTCTTGGGCATTCGTCTGCTCGTTGTCCAAGTATTGCCCACCTTGGATCAACCCGACTAGGGTGCCGTAAGGGGTCTAAATAGCCCTCCCATAGTTCCCCTCCTTCACCCCTGGGTCGTGTCCCTGGGGTGAGCTCTCTTTCCGTGTTATGCTCCTCCCCCAAGCTCCAAAGCCCAACCCTCAGGCTAGCTCAGCTCAGCTTGCCCAAGCTGAGAGGGAGGCCCCGTAGACTTCCATTTCTAAGGCCTTTAAACCCCTTTCTCTTTTATTGTCGACACAACCTTCCCTTAACCAGTCCCTTGGACCCTCTCCCCGAAGTCTGACCGCTCAGCTTGCCATTGCCCAGGCTCCAAGCTCCCCCCTAATCTTCTAAACCCTGATGGCGTAGATGGATCCAATGCCTCCTCTTCGCCTAATAATTCTGATCTGATGATGTCCCCTTCCCTCCATCTTGTGCTCAATCCCACTGTTGAAGAACCTTGGCAGACAGCACCACAATTGGAAGGAACCCCACTGTTAAGGCTTTGAAGCCTATCCCTGAGGACCTCTCCCTTCAGCTTACCAATTCATTTGCTATCTTTGATAAAGGAAATGCCCTTTATGCCCCCTTCTCTACCCCCCTCTCTATGAATCAGGCAGTATGGAATGTTAGGTGTTGCAACGATCAACCCAAGCTCCTTGAGATCTAAAAATTTGTGGCAAATAACAAGCTTTGTGCGTTTAGCCTTCTCGAAACCTACATTTCAATTCAAAATCACCAATCTATCCTTGCTCGGTTCATTCTTGCTTGGAAGTGTGTCCATAATTACAGGGCACTAGAGTGGGCGCATCTGGATTCTCTACAATCCTTCCATCATCACCTTCACTCCCTTCCATTGCCCCGATCAAATTCTTTCTTGCAAGGCTTCTGTCCTCGGTAGCTTTGAAGTTACCATCTCGATTGTTTATGGGAGGAACAACGCTAGCCTCAGGGCTCTGCTTTGGGAGGATATCATCAATCTCACCCACACCATTGTTGGACTGTGGGATGTGGCAGGATATTTCAACAATATCTTCAACGCTCAGATAGGATCAGTATGCGTAATCCTCATCTGAGTGACTACCGTGACTTTGCTGATTGTGTCTCCAAAGCTGGGTTACAGGACCTCCACTTTTATGGGAAATTTTTCACCTGGTGGAATAATTAATTCGATCATAGGCGTATCCTTGGGAAAATTGATCAAGTCTTAGTAAATGAGGAGTGGATTCTGAGTTTCCCCAGAAGTTTTGCTACCTTCCTCCCTTCCTTGGTCTCGGATCATAGCCCATTGATCATATCCCTCCCCCCTCCCACCCCCTGATAGAGAAGCTTTAAATTCCTCAATATTTGGACCATTGACCCCTCGTTCCTTCCCCTTGTGCGGGAAGCGTGGGAAATTCCTCTTAAGGGGAGTCATATGCATACCATCATTTAGAGGCTTCGACATCTCAAATATGGGATCATCTCTCTCCAAAAAAAAGGAGTATGGCTCTATTGGGGACAAAGATCAAAGCATTAGAAATGAACTCTCCAACGTTCAAAAAATCTTGGACCTCAACCCATGGAACCTGTCCCTAATCTCACAGGAGAAATCTCTGAGGCATAAGCTCCTTCCTAGGGACTCCCATGAGCTTCTGTTCCTCCGCCAGCTTTTGAAAACTCGCTGGCTCAAGCTAGCGGATTCTAATACTTCATTCTATCATAAAGTCATTAAAGTGAGAAGGAACAAAAACTTCATAGCATCCATTATGAATGATTGGGGAGAAGTCCTCAACACCCCTTTTGACATTGAGAAATGTCTTATTAACCATTTTTAATAAACTCTTGGCTCTAGAGCTCCCCTCCGTCGTTCCTTTTCTGATATTAGCTTGAACAATTGTAGGCTGCTAGACCATTCCTCTTAGGCTCCTCTAATCCAGCCAGTTGATAATAACGCTATTAAATCAGCTCTCTTTTCCATTGGCGATGACAAAGCTCCGGGTCTGGATGGTTACACTGCCAAATTCATTAAAGCAACCTGGGCCCTTATTGGTGATTACATTTGTGATGCAATTAAAAGATTTTTCCACAGTGGAAGGCTTCTCAAAGAAATTAACGCCACCCTCATCACGCTTATCCCTAAGTCGGACATTGCCTCTTCCCCTAGGGACTACAGACCTATCTCCTACTGCAACACTTTTTATAAAATCATTAGCAAATCCTTACAGAGAGACTCAAGAATGTCCTCCCCTCTCTTAAGAGTGCTAGCCAAGGGGCTTTCATCAAAGGCCGCCTCATCTCAAATAATATCCACCTTTGCTCGTGCCTTATGAAAAACTATCAAAGAGCTTACATCTCCCCTCGATGTACAATGAAGATGGACATTAGAAAAGCCCTCGACACAGTAAACTGGATATTTCTTCAAGACACCCTCTCCTTCCTAAACTTCCCCCCGGAGTTTAGGAACTGGATAATACAATGTGTCACCTCCACCTCCTTCTAAAAAACATCAATGGCTCCCCCTCTACATCTTTCAAAGAAGAACGAGGGCTGCGCCAAGGGGACCCCCTATCTCCCTACCTTTTCGCTCTTGTTATGGATATGCTCTCCCGCCTGCTTGACCAACTACAATGTGCTTCAGGCTTCCATTACCATCCATCATGCAAATCTCCTCGTATCTCCCATCTGTTCTTTGCTGACGATGCCCTATTATTTTGTAAAGGTGATCATTGCTCCATTACTCATATGCTTAACAAAATCAACATTTTCTCTAATGCCTCTTGGCTTATGCTTAACCCATCCAAATCTGACTTATTCCTTGGAGGGTGAGAAGGGAAGAAATGGTACCAAGCCAAACAAGACACATGGAGCATCCGGCCGCCTCTAGCCGGATGGAAATAGGAGTACATAAAGCATCCGGCCGTCTCCAGCCGGACGAAAGTAGGACTTAGGCAAGACAAAGTATAGTATAGCCAGCCATCTGTGGTCAGCCAAAGATGTTAGGAAAGGGCAAAACCGTACTTATACATGTAAAATACAGGCTGGCAACATGAGGCCAGGCCCAAAAACTCTATAAATAGGAGTATACCCCCATGAAATAAGACACGTAACATTTGGACAATCAGACTTAAACTCGATTCTAACAAAAGGCACAAAAGGCTATCTCTCTCTTCCCCCTTACGAGATTTTGTGATCGAGACCAGGTAACGTAGGATAGTAAATCAGATCAATTGGATTATGATGCAACATACAGTTTCATTTGGCGCCGTCTGTGGGAAACGAACAACAAGAAGCAACCACGAGACCACATAGAAGCAGGGAAGTGATCTTTGACATTCGTAGGGAAAATCCTGAAATAACTAATGGTATTTTTTGCAGGATCTAAATACGGGAAATGGCTCCAAGATCTAAGAAAACACCGAAGAACACTACCGAGGATAACAATCGCGTTGAAGAGGAAATGAGTTCTGAGATGCCAGAAGCCATCTCCAAGAAAGATCTCGAGGATATGCTGAAGGGACTAGTCAGATCGATTGACGAGAAGATTGTGGAGGGAAACGAGACTCTGCAACAAGAATTAATGCAAAGGGATGAGGAATATCAGAGGAAGTGGGACGAAATGATTGAGGCCATAGAGCAGTTGAGAAACAAGGATTCCAGAGGCAGTAATGGCGAAGAGAGTAAGGATCGGAAGCACAATACAGTCGTTAGCGAGGAAGAAATGGAAGAAGACGACCAGATAGACATGAGCCTGTACCCCTTCTCGGAGAGGATAAGGAAAGCAAAGCTCCCGCCGCATTTTGTTGCTCCGGCGATTGAGAAATATGATGGGATGGGAGATCCCGCCCAACATATTAAGAAATTCATGTTTGCCATGAATACTCAGGGATCAGCTCTCTCGCTCTCTGCAACTTATTCCCTGGAACGCTTTCAAAGAGAGCATTGGGATGGATCTCCACAAGGCCGCCACAGTCCATCACCAACTTCAAACAGCTGACTGAAGAATTTCAACAATACTTCACCGCAAGCAAGAGGGTTAAGAAGGAAACAATAGAGTTGATGGACGTCAAGCAGCGAAAGGGAGAAACTGTGAAGGAGTATAGTGAGCGCTTCCATAAGAAGGTTGCAGAAATTGATGATGTCGATGAGAAAATCTTGATTAAGGCCTTTGGAAATGGCTTGGCTCAGCCTCGGCTTGCTGGAAAAATTGCAACAAAAGCACCAAAAACTCATGGAGAATTAGCTGAAATGATCCATGATTTCTTGAAATCTGAGATAGCAGAAAACAAGGCTAAGGAGCTAGCAGATAGCTTCAAAAATACAACAGCATCAGAAAAGAAAGAGGGGCAAGGTGGAAATGCCGGAAGAGGGGGGTCAAGATACAAACCATATTACTACAAGTCGACCGCCGGATCTTCCTCTCAGGGGCCGCAGCATCAGGGGGCGAGGACCATTGTCTACATCGACCCAGGAAAGTATGCTGCCGCAGTAAGAGAAGGATACCTTCCTCAACCAAGAAAGCCGCCGCAGGGAGAAATTCCAGTTGCATTCTGCGAATACCATGGAAACCGCAGCCACCGGACTGTAAACTGTGCTACCCTGGCCAAAGAACTCCGAATCATTGAGGAAAATAAGAAGAAGGGAAAGCAATAAGCCGGACAAAGGCAATACGGTGGTCAGCAGGGCAGGGCCCAGAATGCATCACGAGGCCGGTAGGAGGAGGAAGTCCACCCCAGGCTTGACCCTGGCAAGTCGGTTGGTATGATAACAGGTCTGTAGAGAAGGAAAATCAAGTCATAGATTGTCTTCCTAAAAATTGAATACGTGGGCATAAACTTTGTCAAGCATCACATCCCGAAATAAGAGAAATGGAATTTTCATTTTTTGCATTTTGTTTACAACAAACCCCCTCTCCCAGAAGAAGGCTAACAAAACTTTCTCTAAGAAAAATCATAGGACTTTTTTCGGAGGTAGGACCACTAACCCGTAATGAAAGAAAAAGGCACATTCATCAATTACATCAGGAACTCCCGGAAAGGAAGATTACCAAAAGAGAAAGCTTTCCTCCAATTTTCTTCTCCGACGAAGATGAAGATGGAGTGCTATATCCACACAACGATCCACTTGTCATTCGTGCACAGCTAAACGATCGAATGATGAGGGAATCCTAGTTGATATTGGAGCCGGAGCGAATGTCATATCAACCAAAGCGGTCAAAAGGTTGGAAGTGCCTGAGGACCAGATCAAGCCATATTCGGCGGTTCTAGGAGGATTTGTAGGAGGAGTCTCTACCACATCCTCCGGCAGTATAGATTTTACAATGACCATGGGTCAAGGGGATGAAAGGAGAACGGAAAAACTCACAGCTTTTATTGTGCCAGGTCTGTCTGGATATAACATGTATCTCGGAAGGCCGGGAATCAATGCTTTCAAAGCCATACACAGCACTCATCACTTGAAATTGAAATATTTAACCACAAGAGGGAGGGTGGTTACGATAAGGGGAAGCCAAAAGATGGCCCGGAAGTGTCACCATGGACAGTCTTCCTAGTGAAGAGATGGTCAAAACTGTAGGATCACAAAAGGAGTTCAAGGGAAAATTACCTTCCCCCCCGGAGCAAAGTCAAGGAAAAGAAGGACGTCAAACAACTCAGGACCCCCCTAGAGAGGTACATTTAAAATCTAACCCTTCTAAATTTTTTAAAATAGGAACTGCGTTTGACAGTGGAGAGCAAACTCACTTAATGAGGTTCCTGGAAAAAAGAAGGATAACATTCGCCTGGAGCATGGACGAAATGCCTGGAATAGACCCAAGCGTTATCCGGCATGAGCTCAGGGTGGACCCAAAGTATCTGGCAGTTAGGCAAAAGAAAAGGGTAATAGGAAGAAAGAGATTTGGCTGCACAGACCGAGGTCCAAAAACTCCTCAAGGCCGGATTCATCAGGGAGGTAGCATACCCACGATGGCTGGCTAACGTTGTAATGGTAAAAAAAGCAAACGGAAAGTGGAGAATGTGTGTGGATTTCACAGATTTAAATAAAGCATGTCCTAAAGATTTATATCCCCTACCATCAATAGATAGGTTGGTGGTTTCAACTGCTCAGAGCTCTGTGTTAAGTTTTCTAGATGCATTCTCCGGCTATAATCAGATAAAGATGAAAGAAGAAGATTCGGAAAAACATCCTTTATCACTTCAGCCGGAACATTCTGTTACAGAGTAATGCCTTTTGGTCTGAAGAACGCAGGGGCTACCTTTCAACGAATGATTGACAAAGTATTTGTCAACAACTTGCCTGAAATGTGGAAGCTTATGTTGACGATATAGTCGTAAAAAGCCCGTCAAAAGAGCAACACATGAAAGATTTGGAGGAAACATTCGATACTCTGGACAAGTACCAAATCAAGCTAAATCCGGAGAAGTGTGTATTTGGTGTGACTAAAGGAAGGTTTCTTGGCTTTATTGTTGGACAGAGAGGCATCAAAGTCCATACGGAAAAAAGTCAAGCAATCCTCAACCTTTCTCCTCCAAAAAATATCAAGGATGTCCAAGCCCTGAATAGGAGACTCACAGCGTTAAGCAGGTTCTGTTCCAAGCTTCAGGAAAAGTCAATCCTGTTCTTCAATATTCTAAGGAAAAACAGCAAATTCCAATGGGGACAAGAATGTATAGATGCGTTAGAAAAAAATCAAAGAAATGCTTCGGGATCTGCCTAAACTGGGCGTGCCTGCCCCTGGTCAAGATCTCTATCTTTATTTGTCCGCAACAGATTGGGCAGTCGCAGCTGTCTTGATCATGGAGGAGAAAAGGGAGGTACCAGTTTACTACACCGACAAAATTTTAAACCCAACTGAAGGACGGTATACTAATATAGAGAAAATCTTGTTCGCATTGGTAGTGGCATCAAGGAAATTACGGCCCTACTTTTAGTCACATCGGATCTTTGTCAGGACCAATTGGCCACTCAAGCAAATAGCGAACAATCCAAATGCTTCCGGCCGGATGGTGAGCTGGACAGTAGAGCTAACACAGTAAGAAATTCACTTCTTGCCCAGAACAGCGATTAAAGCCCAAGCCTTGGCAGACTTCATAACAGAAACAAACTTTGCAAAAGAAGAAAAACAGCTCTAGAATCCATACGTCATCTTGGTTGACGGAGCCCGATGCAAAAGTGGGGCAGGCGCTGGAATAGTAGTGCAAGCGCCGGACGGACAAAGCTTGAACTACGCCTTCCGGCTAGACTTTGACGTTACCAACAACGAAGCTGAATACGAAGCCCTTATCCAGGGTTTGGAGGTGGTTACTGCCCTAGGGGCAACAGGTTCCATAGGAAGATACCCTCTCTATTCTTTCCTTCCTATAAAATCCTGTTGGAAATAAAGCTTATAAAATTTAACTTTTCGCAGAATTAGAAATATACTCAGACTCTATGTTGGTGGCAAGACAAAACGACAACATCTATGAAGTCAAAGAAGAAAAGCTGTGGATGTACTTGCTCAAAGTCCAGGAGCTGAAAGCAAATTTCCAAAGATGCGAACTAAAACACCTTCCTCGCGTGGAGAATGTCGAGGCTGATGCCTTGGCAAAATTGGCGAGTATGGCCGAAAGAGTACCCAATGAAACATGGCTAGAGGTCAAAACTACGTCAAGCATAGATGAGGCCCAAGTGTTTACGGTAGAATCAAATGATGAGGCAGAATCCTGGATGACTCCAATCATAGATTACATACGACAAGGAAAGTTGCCGGAAGAGGAAAAGGAGGCCAGGATAATAAAAGGCGGCCGCATCATTTTTCATTGAGAATAACCAGCTGTATAAGCGATCTTTCGCAAGACCAGCACTGAAGTGTGTTACCATAGCCGAAGGGACGAAACTAATAAAAGAGGTGCATGATGGCCTCTTTGGAAACCATCAAGGAGAAAGAACCACAACGCACAAAATCTTGAGGCTCGATACTTTTGGCCAAAAATGATGGAGCACTGCAAAGAATATATAAAAGTGTCTCAAATGTCAGCAACACGGAAACAAATACACAATCCTACGGCGGAACGAAAATCTATCCTCTGCCTAATTCCCATTTGCTATGTGGGGGTTGGATATTGTGGGACCATTCCCAGAGGCTTCACCAGGGAGGTTCAAGTTCATATATGTTTGAAAATGGTGAGGGGTACGAATTGCCACATTCTTGGCATGAGAATGTTTGAAAAAATTCTATGTATAAAATTCATGATTTTTCAATAAAGAGGTATTATTTTTTGAAAAAGAGCAAAAGTAAGCACCGGCCAACGAGCCAAGCTATCATGCCTTGAAAGTAAGCACCGGCCAGCGAGCCGCAGGCTATCATGCCTTGAAAGTAAGCACCGCGCCAACGAGTGCAGGCTATCATGCCTTGAAATTAAGCACCGGCCAGCGAGCCGCGGCTATCATGCCTTGAAAGTAAGCACCGCCAACGAGCCGCAGGCTATCATGCCTTGAAAGTAAGCACCGGCCAACGAGCCGCAGGCTATCATGCCTTGAAAGTAAGCACCGGCCAGCGAGCCGCAGGCTATCATGCCTTGAAAGTAAGCACCGGCCAACGAGCCGCAGGCTATCATGCCTTGAAAGTAAGCACCGGCCAACGAGCGCAGGCTATCATGCCTTGAAAGTAAGCACCGGCCAACGAGCCGCAGGCTATCATGCCTTGAACGTAAGCACCGGCCAATGAGCCGCAGGCTATCATGCATTGAAAGTAAGCACCGGCCAGAGAGCCGCATGCTATCATGCCTTGAAAGTAAGCACCGGCCAGAGAGCCGCAGGCTGTCATGCCTTGAAAGTAAGCACCGGCCAGAGAGCCGCAGGCTGTCATGCCTTGAAAGTAAGCACCGGCCAGAGAGCCGCAGGCTATCATGCCTGAAAGTAAGCACCGCCCAGAGAGCCACAGGCTGTCATGCCTTGAAAGTAAGCACCGGCCAGAGAGCCGCAGGCTATCATGCCTTGAAAGTAAGCTCCGGCAAACAAGCCGCAGGCTGTCTTACCTTGAAAGAAAAATCCGCATCTAAAAAAAAGAGATTCGGCTAAAAGAAAGATTAACAAAGCTTGCGTAAAGATAATCATATATGCGGCATTCAAAAAGGAGGAAATAACCCAGTAGTCGGCGAATTGGCTGAAAGAAAATAGAAACGATAGAATAATAAGAGACCGGCAGCTCCGGCAAGCAAGTTGAACAAAAATTTATAAAGAACGTAATTTATATTCCTCCCAAGAATGGGGTAAAGACAAATTACAAGGGTATAATCATTACAAAAATTCGACAAGCACAAAAGATACATGCCCAAAAGACCTCAAAAAAAAAAGAAAAAGAACCCCCACTCTATTTTTCTGGAACTAACTTATCGCCACTTCCAGCCACACTTTCAGAAGATTTTGACCTCCTTGAAAGACGCTGCACTCCTCCGGCAGATGGCTGGATGTTGCTTCCGGCCAGAAGGAAAGAAGCTTGGCCAGGCCCAAAGCATGTCTCCCCAGGACTACGGCAGAATCTCTCGAGCTCCTCGAAGAAATTAGACTTCTTGGCAACAGCTTTGAATTCCAGCTTGTTGTACAGGTCATCGTCCAATAACTCCCATTTCTCAAGAAAATACTCCGAGACAATCTGCTGACAGATATCGACTATCCTGCGGCACTGAGAAGCGAAGGATTCCTTTAGATGAGCATTAATGGTGCCTTGCTTCTGTATCTCCTCTTGAGATTGCCGTGAAAATGACATGAACCTGGCCACTTGAGACTCAAGGGTCAGGACTTGGGCTCGATATTTATCACGTTCAGAATTAGCCAGAGACAGCTCCTCTTTAGCACTGGTTACCCGACTGTTCAGCTGCCGGACATGCTTCAGAAGATTGGTAGAGCTCAAGCCTGACCGGAGCACAAGAAAGGAAAGAAATAAAGAAGAAAAAGGAAGAAGCAAAAAAATCAAAGTCTCAAGATCTGAAGGTTTACCTTGGTTCGACGACTCAGCATTCTCGACTTGAAGGTGAGACATGGCTCCCTCCAACTCTTTCACCCTCTCCTCCAGCCTGGTTTTCTCATTTGCTAAGGCAACTTTTTCTCCGGCAAGGGTCTTCTTCTCCTCTTCTAAGGTAGCAAAATCCCAGAGCAGAGACTGCTTCTCTTGTTCGAAAGAAGCCCTTGACTGCTCTTCCAGTGCGGTCTTTTCTTCCGACGAGCAGTTAAGCTCCTACATGAGCTTTCCCTTCTCCTCTACAAGGGCCTCATTCTCTCGTTGAAGAGCCTGCTTCTCCAGCTCAAGCGCCTCGGCTTCCTGCTTAAAAGAGTTCCTCTCCTCATAGAAAAAGGCCTTGTCAGCCTGGAGGGAAGCCACCTCATTCCGGTGAGCAGAGCGCACCTAATTCAGTAAAACATCTAGATCAAGGAAGGCCCGAGCCAGCTCATCTTTTCCAAAAGCAAGACGGTTTCATACCTCTATCAAAGTATCATTGGCATGCAGGATCCGGCTTCTTAAAGAAGAATTTTCTTCTCAAAGTTTCTTTAATTGCAGCTCATATTCATCGCACTGACGGGTGCATTCCTGTCGAGACAGCTGCAGATCCCTGTTTATTGCCTCAGTCCTCTCCTTCACCTTGAGGTCAATCTCGTAGTGAATCTGGTCGATATAAGCTTCATGGGAGGAGCGGCTCCGCTTTAGTTCCTCTTGAGCATTATCAGCTCGGCTCTCCTCATAGCGGAGCCTACACTGGAGGTTTCCGGAGTGAACCTCAGCATTTTGGGCCATGGACATCACCTAGAGCAAGTAGCACAATTCACAAAGTTAGGAAGAAAGCAAAACAAATCAGGAAAGGAGTACAAAGGACACTTAAAAGGAATGTACGCCAACCCGAAAAATGCCCTCCCACATAAAGTCGAGCACATCTTTTATTGGGAGGGAGTGCGCATGATGGCACCTGCCCCCCCATCTCCCCGCCGGAACCATTCCTTAGTAGCGGTAACGGTTACCGGAGGAGCGAAGATCCCGTCTGGATGATCGGATCTCTTTATTGCCTCCTTCCAGACAGCAAAAACTTGGCGGATTCACAGGAGATCAAAGGAAGAGGTGCCGCAGTGGTAAAAACACTTCTTTTGAGAGGACCGGTAAAGACTCCTGAGCAGGAGGAGGAGGCGAGGAAGAAGAAGAGGCCATGATGTCCTCTCTTTCTTGCTTCGAAGCTCGGGATCTTCGGGCACCTGCCGATATTCCATCGCTCTTTCCCACGCTGCATCCTTGGCCGCAGCCACATCAATGGAGAATGGGGCCGAGGCCCCAGGGTTGTCAGAGGTTTGTTCTCCTCCTGATGTTCCTGGCTGTGGAGCCTTTGGCTTTGATGTAGTTTTATTTTTTAGTCTTTGTTTGACAGGAACAGAGACTGCCGCAGTAATAAAAAACAAGATGTAATTCCATTACCAAAAGGTTCAAGCACATACAAAGCCGGAAACAGGAAGGCACTATAAAAGGCAAAAAAGCGAAGGAAGAACAGGGGATTGATCAAAACCTTATTCGGCCGAAAGGTCGGTGCGAAGCCCTGTGGCCTCCAAAGTGTTCTCTCGGGCAGGATCTGAAGAAAAGTAGCTCGACAAGTCAGGAAACTGCTCGCAAATCGGGGTCGGATGACCAGACTCCCGCCCCAGGCGAGAACCAAGGTCTAGACCCGAACCAGGGGTAAGAGGAAGAAAGACACGGCGCCCGGATTCGGGGCTCACGTGCCATGTACCTGGCAATCCGGCGTTAGCACCTTCGGGAGATTCCAGCCTTTTTTTTCTTCGAATGACCAGCATGGTCATCTCTGGTTTCTTGCCTGGAGTGCTTCGTTAGAAGGGGAGCGTCTCCCAAGAGTTGCTCAGCCACATCAATAGCCGCATCCATTGTGTCGTAGTAATTGATTTTCTCGTCCCTATTCTTGAAGGTGACGAAGTTCCAGCTATAGAAGGGACCAATCTTGTCCCCCTTCTGGAAAAATCTACATACAACACACCAAAGTGATAAGAGAACCAACAGAGACAGCAAAATTTGTGCTAAAAATTAAAACGCTTATTGTGATAGGTCTTCAGAGAAGATAAACGTGCATTTGTAAAAAATGCCTCGACAGTCGGCGGCTTTTTGTTTTGTGTCCTCAGGATCTTCGAGATGGGCAGCTCGGCCGGAGGAATAGGGGGACAGATCAGCTGGCCTTTGGCGACTTCAGCATAGTATGGGACGCCCAGGCAGCGGCCGGGTGGAGGAACGATGACGAACACCACGAACTCCACTCATGAACCTTCTTATAATTAAAAAGGGAGTATCCGGCTGTCGCAATTAGGGTTAGGCTGTCAGGATCAACCCTAACCGTGAAGAACCGGGCAAAGTCAGTACCTTCCGGCTGAATCTTGTTTTCTTCACAAAGAGAAACAAAGGCGTGGAGATGCGAAATGGCCTTTGGATGAATATGAGCGAGGGAGCAGCAACGGCGAAGCAGGAAGCCCAACACAAAAGGGTGTGGGGGAATAGTCAGGCCGGAGCGGAAAAAATCGGCGTAGACCACATACTCAAGGCCAAAGTCGTCGTTGGGGTGAGAATCGGGGGATGATAGGTAAATTTGGGTTCCAAGTGGAGCTTCGACGTCCCTAAGACAATCGCAAAGGGTGGAGAAGTCGAGAGAAGAAGGAGAGGGCTTGCGCCCGGACAAAAAGGGCTTCAGGGGCATGGGGCGAAAGCCATTGGGGGAGCGAGAGCCCTGAATCGCCTCGATGACAGGCGGAAATTTCGCAGCAAGCTTACTCTTTTTTGCAGCGGAGGTCGACATTGATGAGCTTGGCACGAAATCGAAAAGTAGCGACAACAAAAGGGAAGGCAGAGCACGATAACAGAGTAGCGAGAGACGAAGACAGTCAAAGCGAGAAGGCAGAGGAGGAATGAAGAGGAAGCTCAAAAACTCGGACTTTAAGGGAAGTTTTATCCCGCTCAAATAAATAATACATATATATGAGCAAACAAAAAACACCTTTTTACAGGAAAAAGAAAGGGCCACACGCTTCCTAAAGACGGTTTCGATGATTAGTCAGAAGAGGTACCCTACGTATTCCACACTGAAAACAGGCGACAAAATTCGAAAAAAAAGTGGTACAGAATAGGTTCAAGTCACGAGCTTCGCACATGGCCGATAAGAAGTTCTTTCTCTCCAACTATGAAGAAAAAGAACTTGTAGGACTGGGATAAGGAAAAGACAAAGCACAAGCAGACCAAAGAACCTCAGAGTTGGCCGCAGTCGCAAAATATTTCGCAGAAGCACGAGACACAGAAGTTCTATTTTCTTCACCGAAAATTCAGAAAGATAGAACTTGTGGGACTGATGAGAAGGGAAGAAATGGTACCAAGCCAAACAAGACACATGGAGCATCCGGCCGCCTCTAGTCGGATGGAAAGTAGGACTTAGGCAAGACAAAGTATAGTATGGCCGGCCGTCTGTGGTCGGCCAAAGATGTTAGGAAAGGGCAAAACCGTACTTATACATGTAAAATACAGGCTGGCAACATGAGGTCAGGCCCAAAAACTCTATAAATAGGAGTATACCCCCATGAAATAAGACACATAACATTTGGACAATCAGACTTAAACTCGATTCTAACAAAAGGCACAAAAGGCTCTCTCTCTCTCTCTCTCTTCCCCCTTACGAGATTTTGTGATCGAGACCAGGTAACGTAGGATAGTAAATCAGATCGAATTGGATTAGGATGCAGCACACAGTTTCAGAGGGGTTACCCCCGCGCTTGCTGATTCGCTTATCCAATTCACGGGCTTTAATAAGGGGTCATTCCCCTTTATCTATCTGGGCATTCCTATCACTGCTAGGAAGCCTAGAGCTACTTACTTCAACCCCTAACCGACAGCATCCGAAAAGTTATCACATCTTGGCATAGTAAATCCCTCTCGTTTGCTGGCAGGCTCGCTCTCAGCCAAAGTACACTCTTCGGTATTGTAGGCTTCTAGGCCTCCTACATTGTTATTCCTAAGTTTGTCATTAAAAGGGTTATCAAATACTTTAGGTCTTTCCTTTGGTCAGGAGAGGCAGAAATCAATTCCGCTCCTCCTATGGCTTGGAGCTCAATCTCAAACAATAAGTAAAATGGGGGACTAGGGCTGAAGGACATCCACAAATGGATCATGTGCTTCATGCTGAAGACTATCTCTGCCATAACCTATGACCCAGAGCGCCTTTGGATCCATAAGCTATTCCTGCCTAACCTTACCATTAGAACGACTACTGCTAGAGGGAATGATCCATGGACATGGAAAGCTATCCTTCATGCTAGGGACTAGTGGATTGAGCAATGTGGGTCACCCAATGATGCATATTTCCTTTTCCCCTCATATCCTAGCCATCCTAAGATCAGCTCGTTCTATAATGATGTCTGTATACCTTCCCGACCCTTTCCCGGGTTCAATGTTTACTGAAACACTTGGTCTGTCTCCAAGGCCAAATTTATTTTGTGGATATCTCTTAAAGGTAGACTTAAAACTTGTGATAAGCTCTAATCATGGAGCATTTGTCTAGATAACAGGTGCTGGCTCTGTGAGCGTGCTCAAGAGACAAGCGACTATCTATTTTTCCATTGTAGGTCTCGAGTAGAGTTTGATGGACCGCGTGTGACTGGTTAGGTATCCCTACAAACAGAAGAAGCCTCCGTAGCTGCTCAGCCTGGATCAACCGATATTGTTAGAGACGGCGCCCAATCAATTTAGTGAAGAGAGCGGTTGTCGCTAACATTGTCTATCATCTCTAGATAGAAAGATGCAAACGTGTCATGGCCAGCCAAGCCAGAGACCCCTCTCTCATAATTTCCGATATCAAGGCGGCCATGAAAGCTATCATATGGGAAGATGAATGCAGCCAGTACAGATTTTGAGTGGCTTGATAGGGTCATTTGCTCCTAGAAGCTCTTTGTATGGTTGGTGTCCTTTTGTCATCCTTGTATTTGTATTTTGGCAGCTGGCCTTGGAAATTTTTGTCAGCGTAACGCTGTTTTTGTCTAGTACCTAAAAGGTTTTTGTAAATCCACCCTCCTTGAGAAGGGAAGAAATGGTATCAAGCCAGAACGAGACACGTGGAACTTCCGGCCGCTCTAGCCGGATGAGAATAGAGATATATAGAGCATCCGGCCGCTCTAGCCGGATGGAAGTAGAAACACATAGGGCATCCGGCCGTACCCAGCCGGATGAAAATAGGACTTAGGCAAGACAAAATATGGCACAACCGACCGTCTGTGGTCGGCCAAAGATACTAAGAGAGGGTAGAACTGTACTTATACATGTAAAGTACAGGCTGGCACCATGAAACCAGGCCCAAAATACTATAAATAGGGGTGTACCCCCACGAAATAAGATACGCAACATTTGGCAATCAAACTTACACTAGATTCCAACTAAAGGCTTTCTCTCTCTCTCTCCACTCTCACGAGACTCTGTAATCAAGACCAGGTAATGTAGGATAGTAAATCAGATCGGATTGTATTGGGATGCAGTAGACTGTTTCATTTGGCGCCGTCTGTGGGAATCGAACAGCAAGAAGCGACCACGAGACCACCTAGAAACAGGGAAGTAATCTGTGACGATTTGTAGTGGAAATCCTGAAACGACTAATGACATTTTTTGCAGGATTTGAATACGAGAAATGGCTCCAAGATCAAAGAAAACACCGAAGAACGCCACCGAGGATGACAATCGCGTTGAAGAAGAAATAAGCTCGGAGATGCCAGAAGCCATCTCCAAGAAAGATCTCGAGGATATGCTAAAAGGACTAGTCAGATCGATTGACGAAAAGATTGTAGAGGGAAACGAGACTCTACAGCAGGAATTAATGCAAAGGGACGAGGAATATCAGAAGAAATGGGACGAGATGACTGAGGCCATAGAGCAGCTGAGAAACAAAGATTCCAGAGGCAGTAATGGCGAAGAAAGCAAAGATCGGAAACACAATTCAGTCATTAGTGAAGAAGAAATGGAAGAGGATGACCAGATAGACATGAGCTTGTACCCCTTCTCAGAGCGGATAAGAAAAGTAAAACTCCCGCCGCATTTCGTTGCCCCGGCGATTTAGAAATATGATGGGACAGGAGACCCCACTCATCATATTAAGAAGTTCATGTTTGCCATGAACACTCAGGGGATTAACTCCCTCGCTCTCTGCAATTTACTCCCCAGAACGCTTTCAAAGAGAGCGTTGGGATGGATCTCCACGAGACCGCCACAGTCCATCACGAGCTTCAAACAGCTGACCGAAGAATTCCAGCAATACTTCGCTGCGAGTAAGAGGGTTAAAAAAGAAACAATAGAGCTGATGGACGTTTAGCAGCGAAAAGGGGAAACCGTGAAGGAGTACAGTGAACGCTTCCATAAGAAGGTCGCGGAAATTGATGATATCGATGAGAAGATCTTGATCAAAGCCTTTGGTAACGGTTTGGCTCAACCTCGGCTTGCCGGGGAGATCGCAACAAAAGCACCAAAAACTCATGGAGAGTTAGCTGAAATGATCCATGATTTTTTGAAATCTGAGATAGCAGAAAACAAGGCTAAGGAGCTAGCAGATAGCTTCAAAATCGCAGCGGCACCAGAAAAGAAAGAAGGGCATGGAGGAAATGCCGGAAGAGGAGGGTCAAGATACAAGCCATATTATGGCAAGTCGACTGCCGGATCTTCCTCTCAGGGGCCACAGCATCAAGGGGCAAGGACCATTGTCTTCATTGACCCAGGGAAATATGCTGCTGCAGTAAGAGAGGGATACCTCCCTCAGCCGAGAAAGCCACCACAAGGAGAAATTCCGGTTGCATTCTGCGAATAGCACGGAAACCGCAGCCACCGGACTGTAAACTGTGCTACCTTAGCCAAAGAGCTTCGAATCATTGAGGAGAATAAGAAGAAGGGAAAGCAATCAGTCGGAGCACAAAGGCAATACGGTAGTCAACAGGGCGGAGGCCAGAATGCACCACGTGGGCGGCAAGAGGAAGAGATTCACCCCAGGCTTGATCCTAGCAAATCGGTGGGTATGATAACAGGTTTGTGAGGAAGGAAAGCAAAAGTTCCTTCTCTTTTCATTCGGATAGCATTCGAAATTACACATCCAGACAATTTGCTTTTATGTTACTCCAAGAACATCCCTGATAAGTTTAGTATAACCTTTTGTAATCTGCTTTAAAATGAGAATCTTATATTCTCCTGTTTTCCCTAAAATCTGAACATATAAGAGTAAAAATGTTAAGTATCACGTTACTAAAAAAAAGGGGAAACAGACTTTCCATTTTTCGCATTTCTTACAGTGAACCCCCTTTCCTCCCAAAGAAGAAAGCTAACAAAACTTTCTCTAAGAAAACTCACAGGGCTTTTTTCGGAGGTAGGACCGCTAAACCCTAATGAAAGAAAAAGGCACATTCATCAAGTGCATCAGGAACTCCCGAAGAGGAAAATCGCCAAAAAAGAAGGTTTTCCTCCAATCTTCTTCTCCGACGAAGATGAAGATGGAGTGCTATACCCACACAACGATCCACTCGTCATTCGTGCACAGGTAAATGATCGAATGATGGAAGGAATCCTGATCGATAGTGGGGCTGGAGCAAATATATATCAGCCGAGGCAGTTAGGAGGTTGGAAGTACCTGAGGACCGAATCAAGCCATATTCGGCGGTTCTAGGAGGATTTGTAGGAGGCGTCTCTACCACGTCTTCCGGCAGTATAGACTTTACAATGACCCTGGGCCAAGGAGACGAAAGGAGAACGGAGAAACTCACGGCTTTTATTGTGCCAGGTCTGTCTGGATATAACATGTATCTTGGAAGGCCAGGAATCAATGCTTTCAAATCCATACACAGCACTCATCACTTAAAATTGAAATATTTAACCACAAACGGGAAGGTGGTTACAATAAGAGGAAGCCAAAAGATGGCCCGAATGTGTGAAGTCCGCATCATGGACAGCCTTCCTAGTGAGGAGATGGTCAAAACCGTAGGATCGGACAAGGAGTTCAAGGGAAAGTTACCTTCTTCCCCGGGGCCAAGTCAAGAAAAAGAAGGATGTCAAAAAACTCAAGCCCCCCCTAGAGAGGTACATTTAAAATCTGACCCTTCTAAATTTTTTAAAATAGGAACTGCGTTTGACAGTGGAGAACAAACTCACTTAATGAGGTTCCTGGAAAAAAGAAGGGCAACATTCGCCTGGAGCACGGACGAGATGCCCGGAATAGACCCAAGCCTTGAACGGGAGACTCACAGCATTAAGCAGGTTTTGTTCCAAGCTTCAGGAAAAATCAATCCCGTTCTTCAATATCCTAAGGAAGAACAGCAGGTTCCAATGGGGACAAGAGTGCATAGACGCATTTGAGAAAATCAAAGAAATGCTTCGGGATTTGCCTAAATTGGGCGTACCTGCCCCAGGCCAGGATCTCTACCTTTACTTGTCCGCAACAGATTGGGCAGTGGCAGCTGTCTTGATTATGGAAGAGAAAAGGGAAATACCAGTCTACTACACTGGTAAAATATTGAGCCCAACAGAAGGACGGTATACGAACATAGAGAAAATCCTGTTTGCATTAGTGGTGGCGCCAAGGAAATTACGGCCCTACTTTCAGTCGCATCGAATCTTTGTCAGGACCAACTGGCCACTCAAGCAAATAGCTAACAATCCAAATGCTTCCGGCCGGATGGTGAGCTGGATAGTGGAGCTAACACAATATGAAATTCACTTCTTACCCAGAACAGCGATTAAAGCTCAGGCCTTGGCAGACTTCATAACAGAAACAAACTTTGCAAGAGAAAATAAACGGCTCCAAAACCCATACACCGTCTTGGTTGACGGAGCCCGATGCAAAAGTGGGGCAGGAGCTGGAATAGTAGTACAAGCTCCGGATGGACAAAGCCTAAATTACGCCTTCCGGCTAGATTTCGATGTTACCAACAATGAAGCTGAATACGAAGCCCTCATCTAGGGTTTGGAGGTGGCTGCCGCCCTAGGGGCAACAGGTTCCATAGGAAGATGCCCTCTCTTTTTTTTCCTTCCTATAAAATCTTGTTGAAAATAAAGCTCATAAAATTTAAACCTTTCGCAGAATTAGAGGTATACTCAGATTCCATGTTGGTAGCAAGACAAAGCGACAACATCTATGAAGTCAAAGAGGAAAAGCTGTGGAGGTACTTGCTCAAAGTTTAGGAGCTAAAAGCAAATTTCCAAAGGAGTGAGCTAAATCATCTCCCTCGTAAGGAGAATGTTGAAGCTGATGCCTTGGCAAAATTGGCAAGTATGGCTGAAAAAGTACCCAATGAGGTATGGTTAGAAGTCAAGACTACATCAAGCATAGACGGGGCTCAGGTGTTTACAGTGGAACCAAATGATAAGGCAGAATCTTGGATGACCCCAATCATAGATTACATACGGCAAGGAAGGTTGCCAGAAGAGAAAAGGAGGCCAGGATAATAAAAAGGCGGGCCGCATCATTTTTCATTGAAATAACCAGCTATATAAGCGATCTTTTGCAAGACCAGCGTTGAAGTGTGTTACCATAGCCGAAGGGGCAGAACTAATAAAAGAGGTGCATGATGGGCTCTGTGGAAACCACCAAGGAGAAAGGACCACAACGCACAAAATCCTGAGGCTCGGGTACTTTTGGCCAAAAATGATGGAACATTGCAAAGAGTACATACAAAAGTGTCTCAAGTGTCAGGAACACGGGAACAAAATACACAATCCTCCGGCGGAACAAAAATCTATCCTCTGCCCAATCCCTTTTGCTATGTGGGGATTAGATATTGTGGGACCATTCCCAGAAGCTTCACCAGGGAGGTTCAAGTTCATATATGTCGCCATCGACTATTTCACAAAATGGGTCGAGGCAATGCCCACTATCTCTATCACGGCTAGAAAATCACAGGAATTCATCTGGAAATATGTGATATGCAGGTTCGGCATACCAAAGACAATAATAACTGATAACGGAACTCAATTCAACTGCGAAAGCTTCCGGGAATTCTGTGAAGAATGGAAGATCGACTTAAGGTTCGCATCAGTAGCACACCCTCAGGCAAATGGGCAAGTCGAGAACGTAAATGGATCAGATAGTAAGGGCAATAAAGAAAAAACTCGATGAAAGAAAGGGAAAGTGGGCAGAGCTGTTACCCCAGATCCTCTGGTCTTACAGGACAACAGAAAGGGGGCCGACAGGAGAAACACCCTACAGACTAACATATGGTTCGGAGGCTGTCATTCCGGGGAAATTGTGGTACCATCAATAAGGTGGGAATCATATGACGAAGAAGTCAACAATCAGGGAATACAGGATCGTCTAGACCTCCTCGAGGAGACTAGAGTGGCCGCCGCAGTAAGGATGGCGAAAGATAAATCCAGAGTTGAGCGATATTTCAACCAAAGGATAAAGGAGCGGAGTTTTGCCCAGGAGAGTTGGTTCTTCGAGAGGTTAAGCAGCCTAAGAAGCTAGAGCCACAATGGGAAGGACCATACATCATACACCAAAAGACAGGACGAGCTTCATACCGCCTGAAAAATAGTGAAGGGTACGAATTGCCGCATTCTTGGCATGGAGAATGTAAAAAAATTCTATGTATAAAACCTACGATTCATTAATAAAGAGGTATTTTCAAAAAAGAGCAAAAGTAAGCACCGGCCAAAGAGCCGCAGGCTATCATGCCTTGAAAGTAAGCACCGGCCAACGAGCCGCAGGCTATCATGCCTTGAAAGTAAGCACCGGCCAACGCGCAGGCTATCATGCCTTGAAAGTAAGCACCGGCCAACGAGGCAGGCTATCATGCCTTGAAAGTAAGCACCGGCCAACGCCGCAGGCTATCATGCCTTGAAAGTAAGCACCGGCCAACGAGCCGCAGGCTATCATGCCTTGAAAGTAAGCACCGGCCAACGCGCCGGCTATCATGCCTTGAAAGTAAGCACGGCCAACGAGCCGCAGGCTATCATGCCTTGAAAGTAAGCACCGGCCAACGAGCCGCAGGCTATCATGCCTTGAAAGTAAGCACCGGCCAACGAGCCGCAGGCTATCATGCCTTGAAAGTAAGCTCCGGCCAACGCGCGCAGGCTATCATGCCTTGAAATAAGCACCGGCCAACGAGCCGCAGGCTATCATGCCTTGAAAGTAAGCACCGGCCAACGAGCCGCAGGCTATCATGCCTTGAAAGTAAGCCGGCCAACGAGCCGCAGGCTATCATGCCTTGAAATAAGCACCGGCCAACGAGCCGCAGGCTATCATGCCTTGAAAGTAAGCACCGCCAACGACCCGCAGGCTGTCATGCCTTGAAAGAAAAATCCGGCCGGAGGCTATACTTCGAAAGAAAGAAAAATCCGGCCGGACGGCTATACTTCGAAAGAAAAGAAAAATCCGGCCAGACGGCTATACTTTGAAAGAAAAAAGATTCGCCTACTAAAAACAAAAGTTCAATCAACAAGCCACAAGCTTCTTTTATTACAAAGGTAAACACTTAACTAACATGGCTTGCGTAAGAAAACCATATGTACACCATTAAGAAGAGGGAGAATGTCACAGTAATAAACAAATTAACTAAAAAGAAGGAAGTACTCCGACAGACGAATAAGCAAAGATGGTGAAAAATATAACTTGTATCTTCCCAAGAGCGGGGTAAAAACAATTACAAAATATAGTCAATACAAAAGATCCGGCAAAATACAAAAAGTATATACCGGAAGAAAAACCCCTCTGAAAATAAAGAGAACTCCTATTCTATTTTTTCTACAGCTAGTCTATCACCACTACCGGCAACGCTTTCAGAAGACTTGGATCTCTTAGAGAGACGCTGCACCCCTCAGCGGACGGCTGGATGTTACTTCCGGCCGGAAGAAAAGAGGCTTGGCCAGCACCAAAGCATGTCTCTCCGGGGCTGCGGCAGAATCTCTCAAGCTCCAAGAAGAAGTTAGACCGCTGGGCAACAGCCTTGAACTCCAGCTTATTGTACAGGTCATCATCCAATAACTCCCCTTTCTCAAGAAAGTGCTCCGAGATGGTCTGCTGGCAGATATCGACTATCCTGCGGCACTGAGAGGCGAAGGACTCCTTCAGATGAGCATTTATGGTACCTTGCTTCTGTATCTCCTCCTGCGATTGCCGCGAAAATGACATAAACCTGGCCACTTGAGACTCGAGAGTCAGGACTTGGGCTCGGTATTTGTCACGTTCGGAGTTAGCCAGTGACAGCTCCTCTTTAGCAGTATTCATCCGACCATTCAGCTTCCGGAGATGCTCCAAAAGATTGGCAGGGCTCAGGCCTGACCGGAACACAAGAATGGTAAGGAATAAAAGAAAGGAAAGAAGGAAATCAAAAAACCAAAATTTGAAAACTCACCATGGCTCGGCAACCCAACATTCTCAACTTGAGGACGGGACATGGTTTTTTCCAGGTTTTTCACCCTTTCTTCCAGCCCGGTTTTTTCATTTGTCAAGGCAACCTTTTCTGCGGCAAGGGCCTCCTTCTCCTCTTCTAAGGTAGCAAGATCCCGGAGCAGAGACTGCTTCTCTTGATTAAAGGAGGACCTTGATGCTCTTCCAGTGCGGCCTTTTCCTCCGACAGGCGGTCAAGCTCCTGCATGAGCTTTTCCTTTTCCTTCACAAGGGCCTCATTCTCCCGTTGAAGAGCTTGCTTTTCCAGTTCAAGCGTTTCAGCCTCCTGCTTGTACGAGTTCCTCTCCTGATAGAAAAGGGCCTTGTCAGCCTGAAGAGAGTTCACCTCGTTCCGGTGAATAGAGCGCACCTGATCCAGCAAAATGTCTAAGGTCAGAGGAGGCCCGAGTCAGCTTGTCTTTCTCAAAAAAAAGAGAAGAGATGGTTTCGTACCTCTATCAAAGTATTATCAGCTTCCACGATCCGGCTTTTTAGAGAAAAGTTTTCTTCTCGGAGTTTCTTCAGCTGCAACTCATATTCATCACGCTGACGCTCGCATTCTCCGGGAAAGCTGCAGATCCTTGTTTATTGCCTCAGTTCTCTCCTTTGCCTTGAGGTCAATCTCATACTGAACCTGATCGATATAAGTATCATGAGAGGAGCGGGTCAGCTTCAGTTCCTCTTCAGCATTATTGGCTCGGCTCTCCTCATAGCGAAGCCTGGATTGGAGGTTGCCGAAGTGAACCTCAGCACTTTGAGCCATGGACATCACCTAAGAACAACACAATTCACAGAATTAAGGAAAAAGCAAAACAAAGGAGGAGAGAAACACAAAAGAAATGTGCATGCCAACCTGAAAGATGCCCCCCCACATCATTTCATATACATCATTTATTGGGAGGGAATGCCCATGATGGCATCTGCCCCCCATCTCCGATCCGCAGCCTCTGTTTGGTAGCAGTAAAGGTTGCCGGAGGAGCAAAAATCCCGTCTGGGTGACCTGATCTCTTTATTGCCTCCTTCCAAACGGAGGAGTACTTGGCAGAGTCGCAGGATATCAAAGGGAGAGGGTGCCCACGATGATAAAACCACCCTTCCTTTTGGGAGGGTCCGGTATAGGACTCCTGAGCAGGAGGAGGAGGGGAGGAAGAAGAAGAAGCTATGATGTCCTCTCTCTGCTTACTCCGGAGCTCAGGATTCTCAGGCACCTGACGATACTCCATTGCTCTATCCCGTGCCGCATCCATGGCCGCAGCAACATCAATAGAGAATGAGGCTGAGGCCTCAGGGTCACCAGAGGTTTGTCCCTCTCCTAATGTCCCTGGCTGTGGGGCCTTCGGCTTTGACGTAGTTTTCTTTTTGAGTCTTTGCTTGGCAGGAGCAGGGGCTGCCGCAATAATAAAACAGTCGGTATCAGAAGGCTCAAAGGTATACAAAGCTGAAACAAAAGGATACTAAAAAAGAAAAGCAAAAACAAGGAAACGACGACAACCAAAACCTTCTTCAGCCGGAGGATCGGAGCCGAGTCCGGGCGCCTCCAATGTGTTCCTGGATAGGATCTGAGAAAGTAACCGACAAATCAGGAAACTGCTCGCAAATCAGGGTCAGATGACCAGACTCCCGCCCCAGGCGAGAACCAAGGTCTAGACCGAACCAGGAGGAGGGGAAGAAAGACACGATGCCCGGACTCATGGATCAGTGCCAAGTACCTGACAATCCGGCGGCGGCATGATTCAGGGGATTCCACCCTTTTCTTTTTCTTCGAATGGACCACTTGGTCATCTCTGCTTTCTTGCCTGGAGCGCTTGTAGAAGAGGGGCATTCTCCAAAGCTGCTCAGCCGCACTAGTAGCCGCATCAAGAGTATCATAGTAATCAATTTCGTCACCATTCTTGAAGGTGACGAAGTTCCAGCTATGGAAAGGGACCAATCTTGTCCCCACTTCTGGAAGAAATCTGCATACGACACACTAAAACATAAGGAACCAATAAAAACACAAAACTTCCTCTAAAATTAAAAGCACTTACTGTGATAGGTCTTCAGAGAAAACAGACGTGCTGTTGTAAAAAACGCCTCAACGGTCGACGGTTTTTTGTTTTGTGCCTCAGAATCTTTGAGATAGGCAGCTCGGCCGGAGGAGTTGGGGGACAGATCAACTGCCTTTACAGCTTCAGCGCAGTATGGGATGCCCAAGACTCGGCGGATGGAGGGACGATGACGAACCACCGTGAGCTCCACTCATGAACTTTCTTGTAGTCGAAAAGGGAGTGTCCGGCTTTCACAATTAGGGTTAAGCTGTCGGGGTCAACCCTAACCGTGAAGAATCGGGCAAAGTCAGTACCTTCCGGCCGAATCCTGCTTTCCTCGCAAAGAGAAACAAAGGCATGGAGATCGAAATGGCCTTTGGATGGGAGGTGAGCAAGAACAGCAACGACGGAGAAGGAAGCCCAAAACGAAAGGGTGTGGGGGAATGGTCAGGCGGAACGGAAGAAATAGCATAAAAACCACTACCCATGGCCAAAATCATCATTGGGGTGAGAATCAGGGGACGGCAGGTAAATTGAGTGCCAAGGGCTTCGACATCCCTAAGGCAGTCGCAAAGGGCGGAGAAGTCGAGAGAGGAAGGAGAAGGCTCTCGAACAGACAAAAAGGGCCTCTGGAACTTCAAGAGCGTGGGGCGAAAGCCATTGGGGAGCAGCGAGAGCCCTGAATCGCTTCAATGGCAGGTGGAAAATTTGTAGCAAGCTTACTCTTTTTTGCAGCAGAGGTAGACATTGTTGAGCTTAGCACAAAATCGAAGTTAAAAGACAGTGAAAGGAAGCGAAGATCACGGTAACAGGAAGTGGCGAAAGAAGAAGATAGTCGAAGCGAATGGGCAGAGGAGGAAAGAGAAAGAACTTGAAAACCCAAACTTTAAGGACAGTTTTCCCTCGCTCAAACAAATAATATATATATATGCATGCACAAACAAAAAACACCTTTTTGCAGAGGAAAAGAAAGGGCCACACGCTTCCTAAAGACGCTTCCGATGATTAGTCGAAAAAAGGACCTTACATATCCTACACCAAAAACCGGTGGAAAAATTCAAAAATTGGTACACAACAGGTTTGAGTCACGATCTTCGCACGTGGCCAAAAAGAAGTTCCTTTTCTCCAAGTATGAAGAAAAAGAACTTGTGGGACTGGGATAAGGAAAAGACGAAGCACGAACGGACCAAGGAGCCTCAGAGTTGGCCGCAGTTGCAAAATTAAATTTTTCGCCAAAGCACAAGACACAGAAGTTCTATTTTTCTTCACCAAAATTCAGAAAGATAGAACTTGTGGGACTGATGAGAAGGGAAGAAATGGTATCAAGCCAGAACGAGACACGTGGAACTTCCGGCCGCTCTAGCCGGATGAGAATAGAGATACATAGAGCATCCAGCCGCTCTAGCCGGATGGAAGTAGAAACACATAGGGCATCCGGCCGTACCCAGCCGGATGAAAATAGGACTTAGGCAAGACAAAATATGGCACAACCGACCGTCTGTGGTCGGCCAAAGATACTAAGAGAGGGTAGAACTGTACTTACACTAGTACAAAAAGGGCCTATTTCGGCGGTTGTAAAAGGCCTATTTCGGCGGTTCTAGAACCGCCGAAATGGAGACCGCCGAAATAGGGATGAGACCCTATCTCGGCGATTGTACAACCGCCGAAATAGGCGCGTTTTAAAATTAAAAAGAAAGGACCTATTTCGGCGGTTCCTAGCTAACAACCGCCGAAATAGGTCCTTTTTTTAAAAAAAAAATTATTTTCGCGTCGTCTTCAACCTCACAGCAGCAGTTCCGGCGATTTTCAAGAGGCGCAACCACGAGAATGAAGGCGCAGAGCATGTAAGTTCGCCACGAGAGAAGAAAATGAACACGTACAGGCGCAGAGCATGTAAGTTCGAGTATATTACCGGTTCCCGGAGAGAATAAGATAAGTTCGAGTATATTACCACAAGGAAGAAGACACAAGCGCAGAGCATGTAAGTTCGCCTGCAAAATTACCGTGAGATTAGAGGATGAAGAAAGGTGTGCAGAGCATGTTTATTTGCCAGTTAGGGTTGCGAATTTACCGTGAGAGAACGGGATGAAGTGAGAGCAAGTGAAGAAGAGAGGCGCAGACCATGTTCGCCATGAGAGCAAGTTCGCCAGTGAAGAAGAGAGGCGCAGACCATGTTCGCCAGTTAGGGATCCGAAATTAGAGGCGCAGAGCAAGTTCGCCAGTCGGTGAGCAAATATATAATAAAAGAAAGTCTATTTCGGCGGTTGTTACTAACAACCACCGAAATAGACTAAAATTTAAGCGGCCTTTTGAAAATTTCAGAAAAAAACCCGGGAAATGAACCTATTTCGGCGGTTGTAGATAAAACCGCCGAAATAGGGCTCCGAGGTTTTTGTAGTCTGGAAAAAGACACCTATTTCGGCGGTTCCTAGATAGGAACCGCCGAAATAGGTGTCCTCGGAGCCCTATTTCGGCGGTTTTATCTACAACCGCCGAAATAGGGGCGCCGAAATAGGCATTTTTTGTACTAGTGTTATACATGTAAAGTACAGGCTGGCACCATGAAACCAGGCCCAAAAAACTATAAATAGGGGTGTACCCCCACGAAATAAGATACGCAACATTTGGCAATCAAACTTACACTCGATTCCAACTAATGGCTTTCTCTCTCTCTCTCCACTCTCACGAGACTCTGTAATCAAGACCAGGTAATGTAGGATAGTAAATCAGATCGGATTGTATTGGGATGCAGTAGATTGTTTCACTCCTCTTAGCTGTAATGGCCCCTCCTAGTTGTCAGATACACAGGCCTTCTAAGTATCTAACTATCATGTAACTCTTTACCATTTATATATACATCATATATTGCAAAAAAAATCATTAATAAATTTCAGTTCTACTCAAATATAAATTGTTAGTAAAAAATGTCGTAAAAACTATTTACACGTGTTAGGTCAAAGCTATAAATACTTATTATGATACAAAGATGAAATAATTAAAGAAGACTCACTATTTTAACGCTGATATGGGGTGAAAGCTAAAGTCCTGCCATATTCAACTATTTTACAGAGAGATACTGATGAAAACGGTTGAAAAGCAAAAGAAAAAATAAGTAAAAATAGATGACCGTACACATAAAAAGATTCAACCCAACAATACCAATATTTTTTGTTTTGTGATCTTTCGTGCCCTTAGTTATTAATCATACTCCACTTCTGTCTCCCATGTTAATGAGTGTGAAAAGAAGCAAAGCTTAAAATGTTCAAGCATTGAGGAGAGGTAGGAGACATGTGGTCACGTGACCGTTGGTAATGGTTTGGTGAGACTGCTTATAAATGAGGCATATCGTCAACGGATTTTCACTTTGACATTTATATTAAATGCTCCCAATTAGGTTGCAATTTGACAAAAAGAAGGAGATCAATTTTGGCATTGACGTGGCTAGCATGTGCCACCGAACAAATCATACTGCGTTGACCTAATTCCCAACAACAATAACAAATTTTGTCTTTTAAAAATAACAACATATAGAATATACTAGAAATGATACGTCGAGGATTTGACTGTCCCTAGAGGGCTTATCCAGGTTTTAATTATGAAATGGTCATGTCATTATTGATTTATATTTGGCCGTAAATCTTAATTAAATAGATCATGGGCTCCTTAATGAAGGCAGAAGCAAATGTCATAAATGGTTTATACTTTTAATTAGGAGAAGATATTGTTTAACTTATAGAATGGACTAAAAAATCCATGCCAGGAATCGTTACTACATCTAATTAATGTGCAACATACATATTTTGAGTAACATTTCATACATAAACACAAAGAATCCGGACTGGTTTAGTAGTCTTATCAGTAGATATTTTTTGTTTCCTTTGTTCAATACAAAATACCCATTAGCCATATGAGTGCAGACATCTTTGAGTAGAGTGTCCTTATTACTTACAATAAACATCTCCAGATAGTAGCTAGAATTAGCATTAGTTTGACCGTTAGCTGGAAGAGAGGTACATAATGATGATAATTTCTCGCCTACTATACTTATGATTAGGTTATTACAGCTCAAACTTCCAATGGTACCACGGCTAGCTAGCTGTGAATCTCAAATAACATGCATATATTATCAATATCGCTTCACAGGATTCATTGCATCTTTTTGTTGCTTCTCAAAGATCACTATCACAAAGAAAGAGTGTGCCACTTAGTTAAGAAGGATGCATTAATGAGTAAACTTTCTTATTCAGAAAATATTTTGATTAATTGAATTATAAGCAGTTGGATAGCTGTACGTACCTGTAGTTTTGCTGGCGAAACCAAAAGAAACAATGCAGATCAGCAACTAAAGCTGCAATATACTTACACTAAGTATTAATGATGATATATGTTTATCTTGTTTTGCGTGTCGCTCATGAAAGTGAAATGCAGAAATAGTAATATAATGATAAAACAACATGCCCCCGGAATCAATCCTTGTGATTCATGACGTAGTTGACATAACTGATTAGGGAGAGGTTTTTTTAGCTAACGATGATTAATATGGATTGACCAAAAATCAGTTAGCATGCCATTAACTTATGAAAGTGGATGCACTTCCAAGTTGGCAAATTGTAGGTAAGTAAACCGAACCGATCCGAACCTGAATCTCAACCAAAAAACACAACTTGAAAGATGACCCAAAATCCAAAAGAAACCGACTCGACCAAACCGAAATGATATGTACTACAATGGAAAGTCAACCACAATTCACAACCATCCAAACAAGAGTGACCCGAATTGAAATCGGCTGAACCGCAGTCACCCATAGCCCAATAATGACATGGAATCCATAATGACCCGAACCCAAAATCAACCAAAAATAATCTGATCGAATCTGAACCAAATCATATGTGACTCGTATGAGTATTTCACATGTGGTTGTTCTTTTATAATGTATGTTGTTTGTGCTCTTTAGAAATACAAATAATTAGAAAAACTATTGTTTAATATCCGTTGAGCATTTTTTAGTTAAATGTGGTACAATAGGATCTTAAGAGCAATCCAAATTGTCACACGATAAAAAGATTGTTATGACCGACAGGAAGTGCGCCAAGCTCTTTCAGCCTTCCTCTCTCTTGATCTAGCAGACTTGGCTTGCCTCCTTTTGTTTCCCCTACAACTCTTTGTGCCTTTGACACTTCTTCACTTCTCTATGATCTTCAACTCCTCAAGAGCACTGACACAGATGAACAAGCACAATTTTACCACCTAGAATATGGTAACCCGATTCATACTACTTCCTCTTTATGAATATCTCAACCATAACCTTATTTAATAAAGATAAAGGGAAAGAATGAAGGAATATCTTCCCTATTCCATTCTTGTGGGCAACTAAGTTTATAATTGATAATGTTATTAATGTAACCTCATAACCAGGGGCGAAGCCAGAAAATTTGTATAAGGGGGGCGAGAATTTTTTTAATAATATTCAATATTTTAAAATTAATTTTAATTGTTAAATTAATATAATATTTAAGTATATATAATTAATTTTAAAAATTGATATTAGATGTATAGTTTGCATAAAAATTACATTAAAATTGAATATATAAATTAATAAATAAAGAAGTTTGTTTTACTTTTTTTATTTCTCGTTTAAAATCCGGGTATAGAAAGTTATAAGTTAATGCCAATAATATAGAACAATAGCTCTAAACTGGTAGTTATTTTCTGAAAACTTCTTCTAAAAATTATTTTGACTAATTCTAATATTATTTTAATTTGTAAAATCTATAATAAAAAACTAATAATAGTTGTATTATGGATAGTAGTGGTACATGATTACTAAGACTGACATAATAATCAGCTTTACTTTAGACTATGTTGCTAAAATAAAAATTCTTATATACTATAGACTAAAAATGTTTTTTTACAATATAAATCTAGAACAAATATTACATATTAATAAAATTTTGTGATATCATAATGATATTTTTACAAAATATTATGGGGCGGACAAATATCTAATTACATAAATAAACTATATAACAAAAAACATAAACTAATTTCAGCATGTACCCGAGGGAGTTAGGGGGGCCGAACACCCACCCGCCCCCCTTGTCTCCGCCTCTGCTCATAACCCTAAGCTTTCGCAGCATGGCCCACGCCCAGATGGTGCGGTGCCAAGAAGCTCAATGTCGGCATCGCAACACACTTTTGTGCATGCACCTGCCCACGCCTCATAGCCTGCAGCACACACTTGGGGCCCATGCCCGACTCCCGTAAACGGATCGTCACCACACGCCCCCTACCCTTACCTTCTTATGACTCTGCGTCTAAAATACCCCTATGATTTATAAGTACAATTTAAGGTCAATTAATTAATTATAGAGGCTAATTAGTCCTATATTGATTAAGGAGTTACACAATCTCCAATGTATTTATAAAAAAAATACATGTAGTCTAAAAAGGTCATTAAACCTTACAAAAAATATTGGACAAAAGTGGGAGTAATTATAAGAAGAAATCAACTAAGAAAGTTGATGTAACAATAAATGTCACAAGTGAATCAAAGAACATACTTAACTAGTTGCAATGAGTAGTTAAGTATACTAATCACTCATAATACAAAAGAATACACCTTAACACAAAGGAATACACCTGCAAGATAACTACACAATTACAACTTAACACATAAAACAAGTCCAAATGCACAAAATGTAACACCTTAATATTATAAGTTCCAATAATTTCAAAAACACCCCCAAAATACCCATGTTGGCCGGCCACATTATGAAGGGGAAAGTAAAAAAGCAAAAAGTATTGGTACTAGGAGGAAGCATCCTAATGTCATGAAAGTCTCCTACATAGGGAACCCTAACTCACAATTTCTCTTATACTCTCACCAGCTGCATTCCTCTCATTCCTCCCCAGGCTCTTGGTTGTATCTCCCTCTTGTTGTCCAAAAATAGCTCATCCTCTTCATTCTTCTTCTTCCTCTTCAAGCTCCATGAATACAACAATGGTGAACTAGCTTTTCCTTACTCTTTTTCCTCTTAAATCTTCTATTTTCTTCACCAAGAACACACCCACTCTTCTTCTTCATTCCTGGGCTGAAAATCTACATGTATGGAGACAAAAATCTGAAGAGAAACAAGGGAGAAATACTAGCCAAAGTTATAACACCCCAACTTTACTTAAGATTAACCAACCATATATTAGTATTTAAACATTGTTACAAAACTACAAAAATTTACTCCCAGGTGTTACCGCCACACCCGCAACCACGGTGGATGCTAAGGCTACTACTAGTACATACCCCTATCCAAAAATTGTTAGTACTATCTAACCCTTACTATCTTCCCACCAAAACATAAGTAAACTTACTTACAAAACTCCTTCTTTCAAAAATTATACGTACTCTATAACTTCCTACTGAAAGTAAGCAAAATAATTCTTCACTTGAGAGACTCGCATGAATCTCACCCTTGCTTGCCTCGTGCCACGATAGTAGACTAAGGATTTCAAAATAGATTTCCTGGTGATGATGACATGAACTCCTGCTACAGGTGTACCACCTCTACTGTGCAACTGAAATACCCAAGAATGAGAAAAACCCTAAGTCTTGAAATGTTAGAATCCTTAAGAGTCAGGAGAGCACTGAAAGCCCCGAAAGTGCCAGGAATGGTTCTGGAGAACCTTAGAAAGTATTCTTAAGGATGGAAACTTAAATTAGGACATTATAATCTATTTGAATTGGTAGAAACCCTAGAGGACCTTAGAGAACCCAAAAATATGCTTAAAGGTTTTTAGGAGATTTTCCTCCTAGGGTGTATAGTTTGTAACTTGTAAATTATAGAAATGGTTATTTAGTAAGAGTTACACATGATTAACACTTTAGTACATAATTTACATTAACTTTAGGCAATTATATGCAATTAAACTTTGGAATTATTAATAGGTATTATATGTACAAGTATAAGACAATTTAGGTACCTTTAACATAAAGAAAAATGACCTTATGATCATGTCTAGGGGTGGCGAAAATCAAGGGATTAAAATACTTCATTTTAGCCCTAAGTTACACTTTGGAGTAAAATTATTGAGTAACCAAACAAGGCATTAGTTGGTGGGACCCACAAAATCCTTAAAAGTTACTTTTTCTCTCAAGAATTAACTAGTCTATTCTAGGACCTTCTTGGCCGGTTTCTTAGTGACACATAACCCCCTTAGTTGTCCTAATATGATTGCCTTAGAAGCTAGACCAATTAGAAGTAGACAAGTGGTGTAAAGTAATAATTAAGTTAAGTTAGAAAAGTAACTTTAAGAGATAAGAGGCAACCGACTTTGGCTGGGTATATAGCATTATCTAACCCTATAAACGTGGGTAATAAGAGAAAGGTGAGCACTTAATTAGCCAAAAGAGAGCAAAGGAAGAAGAGAAAACTTGAAGGAAACTAAAGGAAAGTGAAGGAAAGTGACCAAGGTGGTGGGTTCTACTGAAGGAGCTCGTGGTCCCTAGTTTCCAAGGTGTTATGAAGTAAATTTAAGGGAAAATGGCTAGAGGAAACCAGGTAAATCCTATGTTCAACACTTGTTTGTTGTAAGTGCTGAATTTTGCTCAAAAAGGTGTTTTAAGGCCTTAGTGTTCAAACGGTTGGAGTTTCCATAAATTTTATAGGTGATAACTAATATCTTTTAAGACATTTTGGTGAAGGAATCATGGAAAATCATTTATAGAACTCCTTAAACAAGAAAAATGGCTAAAGATGGTTTTAGCTTTTCTGGTAATTTTTCTTGGAAGAAATTGTATGAAAGTTCTTCTTGAGTGGGGAACATATCTTTGTGCTTAAAATGAATAAAACTATTAAAACCTATCCAAGCTCGTGGGTAGGCCTTTAGTGCAATATTTGACAAGTTATAAGTGAAAAAGGGTGATTTAAGGCTTATTTGTGTCTACTGAGACTTTGTGTGTGAAACTAGTGTATGAACCCATTATTTCGTGGGTAAATGACCCTAAGATAATATTGAACTTATATGAAGGTGGGGTTTGAAGTCAACTTGGTTTGACTTAAAGTTTGTATTGTTCAAGCATGAAATATAAGTATGTTAAGTATGGAAATGAGCTTGTTATTGCTCTTGTGGTGGTGAACAATGTTTCTGATGTTTTGGTGTGTTATTTGGTGTTTTATATCATTGTAAAGGTGACTAATTTACTTGGAAACTTGTAATGGTCATGGAACATGTGATCATGGATACTGGTGAGCCAATTTGGCCGAACTGATTATTTTCCCACTACCATGAATTGTGGGCTAAGCTTTATGATCTACTCTAGGAGTTCTCTACCCTAGGGGGTGTGCACACTTAAGGACATAAGGTGAGGTGGTATTTGTCCAAGGCCAGAGTTTGGAACTCTTTGTTGAAAGACCGGTACCTGTGGATTGGTGGAACTATTTTGGTGGAAACTATTATGTATATAATCCATGACACAAGGTGGAACTAATGAACTATGAATTGGTGGAACATGGAATCATCACTTTGGTGGAATCACTGTGATTATATTATATCATTGTTCTTGTAACAGGTGGATGGCAAAAGGTAAATTGTGTTGTATTGATGAGTTGTTGGGTGATTCTGAGAATCATTATGGTGGTTCTGGAAGAATATTGTGTGTATGAATTGTTGTGTGTTCTTTTATTTATCAAAGGTTTTATTCACTAAAATGAATTTTACAAGTTGAAGTGGGATTTACTCAGTTTTCTGACTTTGGTTGCAACCCTTTCTGTGTTGTATGTGATTTCTGGTTGCAGAGTAATGACAAATGGATGGACCTCTGGAGAGGGACGATTACAATACTGTCACTATCTAGCTACTTACTTAGTAAACTCACTAGAATTGAAAGAATGAGTAGAAGTAGTTGTTGTAACTAAACCTCCAGTGAAAGCCCTTGAATATCAAAAGCTGAGTAGGCAACCAAGGATGGGGTTTTACCAGTGGAGTATGTTAGGAAGTTCTTTAAACCTCCTCACGTGATGTTAATATGTTAACTTAAGAACTTTTGGGTTTTGGCTTTGGAAGGTGAAAGTGTGTAAGATATTTTGGGAAGATGGTAAGTGTGTAAGATAGATGAGAAGGTGATGTAGTAGTGGAGGAACTTTTGTAAAATATGGTGTCATCTTTGGAAGGACTTTATGTAATATATTGTAATTATGTATGACTTCCTTAAGTTACTTAATCTTGTAAGTGGTGTATAACAAGTGAGTAGCCTTAGCATCCACTTTAGGTGTGGATGTGGCGGTAACACCCCTGAGATGAGTAGTCTTCCGCTGTGACAGATAGTGTAATCTAGGTAATTAAAATGGTAGGAAATTGGGGGTGTTACAAGTTGGTATTAGCAGAGGTTAAAACTTAGGAACTGTTTTAAGATATAACAATCAAATTAGGACAACATAAAAAGTCTAAGCTTAAATTGACAAGCCGGGTGAGGAAGGGGACTCTTGTGTATAGTTGTATGGATGCTTGCTTGTTTGGATGATTGTTTGAATAATGTTTGTTTGATATATTGATTGATATTTATAGAATGGAGATCCCTCTGAGAGAGCTGGAGACAGAGGGCAAATTGAAACTTTGAGGGAGTTGACCCTTAGTATGGGCAGAATCTTAGAAAAGCAGAAGAAAGGGCGGATGTCTCAAAGATTTCTCTCGTAGAATTGCTGCATGAAGCCTAGCACTTATTCGGGTGAGGAAGATCCTGTAATCCTAGAAGATTAGTTGAGGGAGTTTGACAAAGTGTTTGATATAGTGGATTGCCCTGGAGATAGAAGAGTTTAGGAGTGAAGCAGATCTCTGGTGGACTTCAAAAAAAAAGACTGCAAGGGGAACCCAATTCCGGATGGGAAGCCCTTAAGAGTGCTATGAGGAAACGATTTTATCCAGACCGTGTTAGACTGCAGAAATATCATGAATTCGCAGAGCTGAAGTAACTGTTTGATGATGTGAAGACTTACCATTCTAGATTTGTGGAGTTAGCAAGATTTGCAGCTAATATGGTGCCTGACGAAGATGCTAAGGTCCAACGCTTCATCGGGGGACTAAATTGGAGTCTGCAGGAGGCGCTAAGTCTGATACCAGTGACTACCTTGCATGAAGCTTATAGTAAAGCTGCTAACTTATATCGGGTGCAGCAAAGAAGGAAAGAGGTGCAGACTAAGCAGAAAAGGAGGTTTGAATCTGGAGCTGGTGAAAGAAATAAAGATAAGAAACCTATGTTTGAAGGGGGGCAGTAAGGAGGTAAAATGTCATGGAATCGATCAAGTTACCCTGGGCAAAATTCTTACAAAGTTAATCAAGATCAGAAAGTTGGGCATTTTTATTGCAAATTGTGTAACAAAGATCACCCGGGAACAGAATGTTCAGGAAAACCGGTGAAGTGTTTTATCTGTGGAGAGTTGGGGCATAGATCCTTTGATTGTAGCAAGAAGAAATATGGTGGTGGTGGTGGGAATATGAGTGGCAACCGAAACCAGTTTCAGCCACAAGCTAATAACCAAGGTTACTCCAACAGAGCTTACAACAATAATCAAGGGGCAGTTCAGAGATCAAATTTCAATGATAAGAGAAGTAACCAAGGTAGGCCACAACATAAGAGTGGCTCTCAAGGTGGGAATTTCAAAAATCAAGGGCGCATTAATGTCATCACTAAGAGTGAAGCTGAGAAAGAGGGAAATGTCATAACAGGTATCATCCCAGTTTTTAATTCAGAGGCTAAAGTTTTATTTGATTCTGGTGCGTCGTGCTCGTTTATTTCCTCTGCATTTCTAAGGAAAATAGGAGTTACACCTGTGACTGAAGTTGATATTACTGTGGCTACACCAACGGGAAAGAAAGTTAAGTGTAGTAAAAAGATTGAGGGAGTGAAAATATGTATAGATGGTAATGAGTTTGAGGTAGATGCAGTGGAGTTTGAATTGAAAGATTTTGATTTAATACTGGGAATAGATTGGTTGAGTAAGAATAAAGGGCGTATCGATTGTGAAAAGTGAAAGGTGAGTTTGGTGGGAAAAGGAGGGAAAAGAGTATCTTATGCAAGTAAGAGCAAGAATAATGAGGTAAGAGTGGTATCTGCACTAATGTTATGGAAAGATATCAATAAGGGATACCCAGCATTTCTGTGTTATGGGCATGAGGATGATGGTAGCACAACGACCGAGGAGAAGGTGAAACCAAACCTAGGGGAATACCAGTCGTGAGGGAATTCCCAGATGTGTTTCCAGAAGAGATTCCGGGTATGCCTCTAGATCGTGAAATAGAATTTACCATTGATTTGGTACCTGGCACTGCCTAAACATCCTTATAGGTTAGCACCGAATGAGATGAAAGAGTTGAAGGAACAATTAGGAGAATTGTTGAGCAAAGGTTACATTCGACCTAGTGCATCACCATGGGGAGCTCCAGTGTTATTTGTTAGAAAGAAAGATGGGAGCATGCGTCTTTGTATTGATTATAGATAATTGAATGGGGTCACTATTAAGAATAAGTACCTGTTACCTAGAATCGATGATTTATTTGATCAACTACAAAGTGCACAAGTATTTTCTAAGATAGACCTAAGATCAGGCTATCATCAGTTGAAAGTAGCAGAGAAAGATATACCCAAGACTGCTTTTCGTACTAGGTATGGGCATTATGAGTTCACTGTCATGCCATTTGGGCTGACTAATGCACCAGCGGTGTTCATGGATTTGATGAACAGAATTTTTAGTCCATTTTGGATAAGTTTATGGTAGTGTTTATTGATGATATATAGGTATACTCAAAGAGTAAGGAGGAGCATGAAGATCACTTGCGTCAAGTACTAGAAACCTTGAGAGGAAAAAAGTTGTATGCAAAGCTATCGAAGTGTGAATTTTGGCTGGAGGAAGTAGCATTCCTTGGACATGTGGTTAGCAAGGAAGGAATTTCGGTCGACCCTGCAAAGATTCAAGTAGTTAAGAGCTGGCCAAGACCGACTAATGTTAGAGAAGTTCGAAGTTTCTTAGGTCTGGCGGGTTACTACCGCAGGTTTGTAAAAGATTTTGCAAAAATAGCCAAGCCACTCACGAACTTGATGAAGAAGGTAGTTAGTTTTAAATGGGATGAGAAATGTGAAGAAGCATTCCAAGTCTTAAAGGAGAAGTTAACCTCAGCACCTGTTCTTGTATTACCATGTGGGAATGAGGGGTATGAAGTTTATAGTGATGCATCTAAGTTAGGCTTGGGGTGTGTGTTGATGCAACAAGGAAAGGTGATTGCCTACGCATCTAGGCAGTTGAAGGACTACGAAACCAGGTATCCTGCTCATGACTTGGAGTTAGCTGCTATAGTCTTTGCTTTGAAAATTTGGAGACATTATTTGTTTGGGACATTCTGTAAGATTTACACTGACCATAAAAGTTTGAAGTATATCTTTATACAAAAAGAGTTGAATATGAGGCAAAGGCGTTGGTTGGAACTTATTAAGGATTATGATTTAGAGATTGGGTACCATGAAGGCAAAGCTAATGTGGTGGCTGATGCCTTAAGTCGAAAGAGGAGCCATGAAGAGCAAGTTAGTTGGATATTGCAGGATGAGTTGGTCAAGGATTTTCGCAGATTTAATCTTGAGGTGGTGAAGTATGGTGAGGTTGACTGAGCATTTATCCTGAGCAGTTTGACTGCATCTCTAGATATTTATAAAGAAATTTCGGAGCAGCAACAACAAGATGACAAAATGAAGGAGATAAAAGAGAAGGTGAGGAAAGGTGAGACAACCGATTTTAAAATTTATGAGGATGGAAGTTTAAGATTTCGTGGGAGGTGGTGTGTGCCAAGTGGTTGTATGGAATTAAGGAGAGGCTGATGAAGGAAGCTCACAATTCTGAGTTTTCCATGCACCCTGGTGGTGATAAGTTGTATAAAGACATGAAGAAGTGTTTTTGGTGGCCTAACATGAAGAGGGAGGTGGCAGATCACGTGTCTAAGTGTTTAACTTGTCAGAAAGTCAAATTCGAGCGTAAAAGAGCTGGAGGAGTGTTGCAACCCTTGGAAGTGCCTGGTTGGAAATGGGATTCAATATCTATGGATTTTGTTGTAGGATTGCCAACTACAAAGGGGGAATGAATCAGATATGGGTGATTGTAGATCGGTTAACCAAAACGGCAAGGTTTATACCGATGAAAAATACCTGGTCCATGGAGCAGATGGTAGATGCATATATCAAAAATGTTGTGAGATATCATGGAGTACCAACTGAGATTGTTTCTGATAGAGATCCTAGATTTGTTTCAAGGTTTTGGCAACAATTCCAAAAGAGCATAGGCACTAAGTTAAACCTGAGCACAACATATCATCCTCAAACAGATGGGCAGACTGAGAGAACCATTCAAACATTAGAAAATATGCTGAGGGCATGTGCAACGGATTATCAAGGGTCATGGGTTGATAAGCTTCATTTAATTGAATTCTCTTACAACAACAATTATGAGGCGAGTATTAAATTGGCACCGTATGAAGCATTGTATGGGAGAAAGTGCCGCACTCCGTTGTGTTGGACAAGTTTAGGAGAACCAGTGATGGTGGGGCCAAAATTAACTCAAGAGATGAGCCAGCAAGTCAGGGATATTCAACAGAAAATGAAGGCTACACAAGATAGACAAAAATCATATGCTGACCTACATAGGAGGCCACTTGAGTTTAATGTGGGAGACAAGGTATTTCTCAAAGTATCACCAACCAAGGGTGTGGTACGGTTTGGAAGGAAGGTAAGCTTGCACCTAAGTACAATGGGCCTTATGAGATTTTGGAAAAGGTTGGAAAGTTGGCGTATAGATTGGCATTACCCATGGCACTAGACAGAGTGCATAATGTTTTTCATGTATCACAACTAAAAAGGTATATTCCGGATGAGTCTCATGTCTTGCAAGAAGAAGAGGTGGAGATGGAACCAAATTTAACTTATGGAGAGTATCCAATTAAAATTTGGATCGTAAGAGTAGAGAAACCGAGGAAAGACAGTAGACTTAGTCAAGGTATTGTGGACACACCATGGTGAGGAAGAAGCCACTTGGGAACTGCCTGAAAGCAAAATGATGGAACAATACCAGAATTATTGGTGGAGGTTAGTAACTAAGTTTAGGGGTAATATTATTTAAGAAGGGGAGGAAACATATATCTAATGAGAAATATGATTCAATGGTGAAATGATATTATGAGATGATGGTGGTGCTTGAATTATGTTATATAGTGTTAATGACTTGTTTGCGAAATTATACCGTGGCATGAGTGAATCTGTGCATTGTGTTAATAATTGTGTTGGATTATACCTGATATGGTGTATGGTTGCTTGGTATTTTGGATGAACTACTATATGCATGTGTAATGTGGTTGATATAAACCTGTGGATGGTGGATACTCACACTCATTGTGATACTGGTGGAATTATATTGGAGTAAATATATTGGTGTGGATTGTTATGCTTTGGCATGTGATAAATTGGTGGTATTATGTCGTTAAGTTTTGTAGAAAGTCCATCTTTGGGGACGAAGCTTTTATTTAAGGAGGGAGGAGAATGAAATACCCAAGAATGAGAAAAACCCTACGTCTTGAAATGTTTAGAATCCTAAGAGTCAGGAGAGCACTGAAAGCCCCGAAAATGCCAAGGAATGGTTATGGAGAACCTTAGAAAGTATTCTTAGGATGAAACTTAAATTAGGACATTATAATCTATGAGAATTGGTAGAAACCCAAGAGGACCTTAGAGAACCCAAAAATATGCTTTAAGGTATTTTAGGTGATTTTCCTCCTTAGGGTGTATAGTTTGTAACTTGTAAATTATAGAATGGTTATTTAGTAAGAGTTACACATGCTTAACACTTTAGTACATAATTTACATTAACTTTAGGCAATTATATGCAATTAAACTTTGGAATTATTAATAGGTATTATATGTACAAGTATAAGACAATTTTAGGTACCTTTAACATAAAGAAAAATGACCTTATGATCATGGCTAGGGGTGGCAAAAATCAAGGGATTTAAAATACTTCATTTATGCCCTAAGTTATACTTTGGAGTCAATTTATTGAAGTAACCAAACAAGGCATTAGTTGGTGGGACCCACAAAATCCTTAAAAGTTACTTTTTCTCTCAAGAATTAACTAGCCTATTCTAGACCTTCTTGACGGTTTCTTAGTGCCACATAACCCCCTAGTTGTCCTAATATGATTGCCTTAGAAGCTAGGCCAATTAGAAGTAGACAGTGGTGTAAGTATAATTAAGTTAGAAAAGTAACTTTAAGAGATAAGAGGCAACCGACTTTGGCTGGTATATAGCATTATTTTAACCCTTTAACACGTGGTTAATGAGAGAGAAAAAAAGGTGAGCACACTTAATAGCCAAAAGAGAGCAAAGGAAGAAGTGAAAACTTGAAGGAAACTAAGGAAAGTGAAGGAAAGTGACCAAGGTGGTGGGTTCTACTGAAGGAGCTCGTGGTCCCTAGTTGCCAAGGTGTTAGTGAAGTAAAATTTAAGGGAAAAATGGATAGAGGAAACCAGGTAAATCCAATGTTCAACACTTGTTTGTTGTAAGTGCTGAATTTTGCTCAAAAAGGTTTTTAAGGCCTTAGTGTTCAAACGGTTGGGAGACTTTCCATAAAATTTTATAGGTGATAACTAAGATCGTTTAAGACATTTTGGTGAAAGAATCATTGGAAAAGAATTTATAGAACTCCTTAAACAAGAAAAATGGCTACAGATGGAAGGTTATGAAATTTCTTCTTGAGTGGGGAACGTATATATTTTATGCTTAAAATGGTTAATAAACACTATTAAAAGCTATCCACGCTCGTGGGTAGGCCTTTAGTGCAATATTTGACAAGTTATAAGTGAAAAGGGTGATTTTAAGGCATATTTGTGTCTACTGAGACTTTGTGTGTGAAACTAAGTGTGTGAACCCATTTTTCTTGGGTAAATGACCCTAAGATAATATTATTGAACTTATATGAAGGTGGGGTTTGAAGTCAACTTGGTTTGACTTAACTTTTGTATTGTTCAAGCATGAAATATAAGTATGTTAAGTATGGAAATGAGCTTGTTTATTGCTCTTGTCATGGTGAACGAATGTTTCTGACATTTGGTGGTGTTATTTGGTGTTTTAATATCATTGTAAAGGTGACTAATTTATTCGGAAACTTGTAATGGTTATGGAACATGTGATCATGGATACTAGTGAGCCAATTTGGCCGAATACTGATTATTTTCCCACTACCAATGAATTGTGGGCTAAGCTTTATGATCTACTCTAGGAGTTCTCTATCCTAAGGGTGTGCACACTTAAGGACATACGGTGAGGTGGTATTTGTCCAAGGGACCGAGAGTTTTGAACTCTTGTTGAAAAGACCGGTACCTGTGGATTGGTGGAAACTATTATATATATAATCCATGATACAGGGTGGAACTAATGGAACTATAAATTTGGTGGAACAAGTGGAATCATCACTTTGGTGGAATCACTGTGATTATAATTATATCATTGTTCTTGTAACAGGTGGATGGCAAAAAGGGAAATTGTGTTTGTATTGATGAGTTAGTTGTGGTGATTCTGAGGAATCATTTATGGTGGTTCTGGAAGGAATATTGTGTGTATGAATTGTTGTGTGTTCTTTTATTTTATCAAAGGTTTTATTCAGTAAAATGAATTTACAAGTTGAAGTGGGATTTACTCAGTTTCTCTGACTTTGGTTGCAACCCCTTTCTGTGTTTGTATGTGATTTCTGGTTGCAGAGTAATGACAAATGGATGGCACCTCTGGAGAGGGACGATTACAATACTGGTCACTATCTAGCTACTTACTTAGTAAACTCACTAGAATTGAAAGAAGGAGTAGAAGTAGTTTGTGTAATAAACCTCCAGTGAAAGCCCTTGAATATCAAAAGCTGAGTAGGCAACCAAGGATGGGGTTTTACCAGTGGAGTGTTAGGAAGTTCTTTAAACCTCCTCCACGTGATGTCTAATATGTTAAATTTAAGAACTTTTGGGTTTTGGCTTTTGGAAGGTGAAGTGGTGTAAGATATTTTGGAAGATGGAGTAAGTGTGTAAGATAGATGGAGAAGGTGATGTAGTAGTGGAGGAAATTTTGTGAAAGATGGTGTGACATTTTGGAAGGACTTTATGTAATATATTGTAAATTATGTTTAATGACTTCCTTAAGTTAATCTTGTAAGTGGTGTATTAATCAATTGAGTAGCCTTAGCATCCACTTTAGGTGTGGATGAGTGTTGGCGGTAACACCCCTGAGATGAGTAGTCTTCCGCTGTGACAGATAAGTGTAATCTAGGTAATGAAAATGGTAGGAAGTTGGGGGTGTTACAGCACCCTCGTGTTAACCACATCGTAGTATAATTAAATATGGATCATAATGACAAATTTAAAGCCAATCGTTCGCACTCTGGTGTTATCACCATTACTCACCCTTGTGAGTAACGAATCATCCACTTTGAAGAACCTACTATGTGTGAGTATCGAACTGAGAGTTTAGACAAATAACGATGACAGGGAGAAAAACATAAACTGAATCTGTATTTAGAATCACGCATCGCACTCGATACACAAGAAGCATGTAGTGCTTTTACAACACTACTTTCCCATGAGATCTACACTCTCAAAACGTTAAGAGTACATGACACTCTTAACTTTCACGATTACAATCTGCACTCAGATCTTACTTTGCATAGCTAACCTCGTTTCAATATGGAAAGGAAACGCTTTAACAAAAATTCAAACCCTAGCTCTCACAGTCGTATGGACTTTTCTCTTCTTTTTCTTTATCCCCGAAAAACCACTTTCCAACTAGTTTCTCTTCTGTTTTATAGATACAGGAACAGTATGGAAATCTATCAAATAAAATTTTTATCTTTTACCGAAGCCTATAATCTTATTTGTTATTTTGTCCTTCGCACGCTTGTAAGTTCAAGACTGACAAACTTTCATTTCGTAATAGTCTCAGCATAGGCGTCAGTCCTGAACCCAGTTTGCCGATCAAAACAGCAACAACAGTTTCCCCCTTTATGATGCGGCAAACTATTGAAGTCTTGAACTCAATAAATGTTCTTCGACGATGACCAGCTGGTTCCCACTGAGTTTTTGCCTTGATATCCACCAAAGAACAACATGATCACAACTCGATTGTTCCCCCTGAATCTCACTCTTCCGTGTTAATTACCCATGCTCTGTTTTTAAACAAAAAACTAAACGACTTTTCAAGCATCATGTGTTTCAAGTATAAAACTACAGATAGTAAATATATGCTAGATCAAGGCTGTAGAATAGATGTAAAACAAATTCAGTCAAAAGATTATAACAATCTTACAACGTCAAGCTAGACAGAGTATACATCACACAAACACAAAGCAGTAATGTCTAAAAAAACCCAGCAGTCATCAAAAGTAAATGTCAACCAAAAGTAAGTATCCGAGACTTCCAACTTCAAAGACTTCCAAAATTTTTCCCCCTTTTGCCACATCAAAAAGAAGTAAGATATAGCAAAAAAATATTAAGTGTCAACGAGGGGAGGGGTAGGATACAATCTAACTAGAACTTTTCTGATGGTTCAGATGAGGAATTAGTTGCAGTCATCAAAAAATTTAACTTTTCCTCCAGAAGATTTATCCTATCCATCAAGCGTTTCTCATCGCTGCCATTGAGTCTAGGACTGACTGTAGCAGAAGTGAAGTAGAGGCAGTAGCATGGTCAGTCTTCTCTTCATGGTGCACCGTCTGTTTGAACTGCCAGCCTGATTCTGTCAGTTCCAGTCCCATCTTGGATAGAGTTGAAACAGCTAGATAGTTAGTTGGTTGAGCAGAAATGTAGTACCATCATCCAGTACAAGCTTAAAGTGACGAAGAACCTTAGTCATCCCAAAGGGATAAGGAATTGAAGGCTTGGAGCTATTTACAATTGACCGCAAATGAGAAATAATGATTCTTGGCAATGAAAGTTGAATCTTTTTGTCTAAGCACCACATTAACCCCAAATCAACAGGAGTGACCTTGTCACGCATATCACTACGTGGAAAAATCGTTTGATAAGCACATTTTTTCCTCTAACTTACAGTAGATGGGCACTCATTCCTGACCAGATACATGAACAAGATTCCAACCTGGAGGAAGGTCTAAAGGATGCAACACCAGATATAGAAGAGGATGTAGCAACATATCTTTCTTCCTGTTCACCCTCTTTACCTCCACCTAATTCAGATCTTCACCTTCCTATTGCCCTTAGAAAAGGTACCCGGGAGTGTACCAATAAGCCCTTATACCCATTAGCCAAATTCACCTCCACTTACAAACTTTCCCCTGCACACAAGCTTTTCCTCAGCAAAATCCAAGAGATTCTTATACCCAAAACCGTAATTGAAGCATTTCAACATAAGGAGTGAAGGGAAGCCATGAAAGAAGAGATGAGTGTGTTAGAGAGGAACCACACTTGGGAAATTGTGGACAGACTTACTGGAAAGAATGTAGTAGAAAGGTATAAGGCTCGTCCTGTGGCTAAAGGTTTTACATAAGCCTATGGGATTGACTATGTGGAGACTTTTGCTCCGGTTGCCAAAATGAACACAGTTTGTATTCTATTGTCTCTTGCTGCTCATGTTGATTGGAGTCTATCACAATTTAATGTGAAGAATGCCCCTTTCTCCATGGAGACCTTGAAGAAGAGATCTATATGAAGACTCCACCAGGTTTTGCTCCACTTTCCATAAAAAAAAGTGTGCAGATTGAAGAAGGCTCCAAGGAGACCTTGAAGAAGAGATCTATATGCCTTTCTTGAGTTGTCAATGCCTCATGAATCGTGTCCTATAGCAATTGGCTTCATGATGACCGGGTGTTTGCATAGGTGACAGACACCTCTACGACTGGTCCCTGATTGATATCCGATCGGTCGCTGTTTTTCCACATGGGTGTCCAAGAAACAGCTTCTAGCTTTGCATGTTTTACTTTGATTAATGCTAGTTCATTTTCTTTTACGTTAAGAGCAGCAATCAACTCATCTATTTCAGGTTGTTTTCCTAGCTTCATCTTTTCATGAACGGCAAGAATTTCATTATAGTCAGTTTGCAATTTTTTGAGTGCATTAATAAGGTTTACTACCTCATTCTTTTTCGAATTTTCCTCCAATTTTTCATTTTCATCTAAGAGTTCTTTGTTTTCATTTTCCAATGCCTCTAGTTGATCAACTAGTATGAGAGAAAACTTTTAAGTCCTAGAAGTTCAGCCTTTAGAATTTTCTTTCTAAGTTTAGAGTAGTGTTATACCCAAAATTTCAACCCCCTCGGAGTAGTCTCTAAGGCATACGTGTTACAAAGAGCAAAATGGTCAAAATGCGCCAATGCGGGATTTTCCAAGGACATTCTCGGGATTTCCTATTTTTATATGACTTGTTCACTATCTCCAAACGATTCCAAATACCATAGTCATTGTGAAAGGCATTTCTCAATTTCTAGAAGGTATTTACGTAGGAAATTTAGCTTTTAATTCATAGGAAAAATTACATCCCCACCAATGACATTTGGTGAAATTACACACCCCACCCTCGAGGGTTTCAAAAAATTTTGCCCACCCATGTGATTTCCTTTTTTTACATCTGGCAACTTTTCTAATATTTGATCAACTTAAAAGATGCTTAAATGTTGTCCAAAATTGATGACACTTTACATGGACGATGCTAAGGTATTATATTGTTGTCCAGTGCCAAATCCAAAGTTTGTTAAGCTCATATATGACCTGTGGGACCTAATGAAAACACATTCACATGTCAAATGTTTCATTGGGTCCTACAGATCACATATGAGCTTAAAAAACTTGGATTTGATGCTGGAAAAAAATATAATACCTTAGCATCGTCCATGTAAAGTTTCATCAATTTGGACAACATTTAAGCATCTTTTAAGTTGATCAAAATAGAAAAGTTGCCAGATGTAAAAAAAAAAGAGGAAACCACATGGGGGAAAAGTAATTTTTGAAACCTCATGGGTGGGGTGTGTAATTTCACCAAACATCATGGGTGGGGAATGTAATTTTCCCTAATTCATTATAAGCTAATTAACACATGAAATAGCCTCGAACTAGAAATAAAGAAAGGTTTCCAAAAGTTAAAATAAAATTGTCGCATGGCTAGCATGATTACATACAGTCATGAACCTGAAATTATTTTCTTTGGAACCTCAGCCCAAAATTTCAAAGAGAAATTCAAACATTCTTGCAATTTTCTCTCTCCTTTGGCAGATACCGAAATCAAGTTCAAATGTCATGAAATTTTAACACAAGATAGAGGATGATTTTTAGAGGCTAACACCGTTGGAATTTCTTAATGTCTATTTTTCAATCATATGTTATGAATTATGCGAGGTTCCAGAGTGCAAGATTTTTATCTGATCGGTTTATAAACGAAATAACCTGATTCCAACTCTCAAAATTCCTAAAATTCGTCTTTTATCTTTGGTTAGAATTTCAGAATTTTTATCGACCTATAGAACATTCTAAAAAATCATATTCTCTTAGAGCATAAATCAGGGTTCTAGATAAAAAATTTGGTCTATCAACTTGGCCTGACTTTTTCTATAAAAGACCTCCTCAAAAACGACCTAGGGCAGAGGAGATCATCCCCAAAGTCAGAAAAACACGGCCGTCAACCTACTTCCCACGTTTTTGCAACATTGAGCCTCGAATCTATACCGAAATCATCCCGAAATCACCAAAAACACATTCCCTCTTCTCCCATTGAGCTTCCTAGCACCAAAACACCAAAAATATAGAACCAAACCGTGGTTAAAAACACAAGGATGAAGGGGTCAGAAGCTCGGGTCAAAGTCAAACTGGATTGGCCATCAACGAAGCTCTCGAAGATTCCCGGCGTGAAGGAACAATCGAATCCCAAAGTCAAAACAGGTTGCAATTCAAATTCTTTAAATTCCCTGATCTCAATACACTTCTGGTTGAAATTTCTAATCGAATTGACTTTTATTTGTTTCTGAATTAAGGTTTATTTGCATTTCTGTCCACTAACTTGTTCAATAAGTTTCATCCTTAATTCGTAGTCAAATTGAAAACTTTTGATCATTAACGTGCTTAGAATCTTTCAGGCTATCTGCCCATAATATTGAGCCAAAACACCACCGGAAACCGCCCAAACGCCGCCGTCCAAGGGCGGTCCGCACCCACGGCCGCCACGTCCGGGGTCCCGGATGCCCCCGGACGGTGGCGGGACAATTTTATTTTAAAAATCTAGGGTTTTTCAACTTATGTCTGGGCCCACGGACGCCTTGTCCGTGGCCCTGGACTTTTCAAAATCATGTTTTTTTTAATTCGACTTTTATCTTCACTTAGATTAACTAGGGTTTGTGGGTTCGGACATTAGGTCCGTGACCACGGACGGAATCAAAATTTGACCTAATTCTGCCTCTGAAACCCTAGTTTAGGTATTTTTATTTTCACTTAATTTTTGTCAAAAAATGTTAAAAATTAAAAAAATCAGAAGTTTACGCACTTTGGTTAAAACACCTTGTAATAAGCCGTAATTAAACTAAGTAGAGGAAAACGACTTCGAGGGGTAATGAAAGTAATTGAACCCTGAATAAGTCGAATACCAAGCCCCCGAACCCGTACTCTACCTTTCCTAATTCACCCTAGGTTAAATTTGGTGGCGACTCATAATAGGTTCAATGAGCTAATTTAGGATTTAATAATTAGTGTTTATGACATAGTTATTAATCTTAGGTTATAAGTTGTAACACCCCTACCGCTAATCCTGTTGTTATCCTCTAATCATCTCCATTACTACTCTACTCGCAGCGTAACAAAAGCTATGAGTTTATCAATCTAGTCATTCCTACCAAGTTCACAATTCTAAAATATCTAAAAGGGTGTACCACGTGGTACACCGGCTACTCAAAAAGGCTATAAGCCGTGTACAACTCGGTACATCTTTCTCATCCTACCAACTACTCAAAAAGATGTTCATCTTGGTCAAGTTTGACTTCAACTATCTCGAGTACCTGAAATAAAAACGGTGCCCCAAGGGGCTCAGCAAATAGCTGGTATGAAATTCGCATACCCCGCGTACGGGGGTACGCCGACTACTTTGTCGCATACATGGAGTTCATTTATTTTATACATGCATACATGCTATAATGAACAACAATCTATTTACACAATAGTGCATACATACATACATTCCAGTACATACAATGTGAGGCAATCACAGATCAACCATTCATACTTACTAAGGCACAGAGATACACTTCTGAAGTTCATCCACAATACTTTGTTAGTTACTTACTCATCCGGGTTAATCAGATGTACTTTACTCTTTTACTCGAGATCGTTTGACTTACACCAGTCATGATCTTACTTGGCCAATTACTTTTCTTACTTTAATACTCAAGTCGGTATGATCTCCGGGCAGAGACTACGATATCCCACCACCGGGCTTTAGGGTGGCTTACTTCCTAGGGTTGCTACCCATTTAAGGGGTTTGGACCACGAGGAAGAACAGGCCAGATTCGAAACAACCTCTCGTATTTCCTCATTCTCACGTGTGGCCAAAGCTATATCGGACTTCTCACCTTACTCCAATTTACCAATTTACTCAAGGTTAGAAATGTTACTTAGTTAGGAGTTAGTGAGAAATCATTTTTCCTATACTACTTGGTTAGTACACTTCACACCAAAGCCATCAAACTCTTCATCCACTATACATTTCATGAATTATACAAACTACAAGTTCGAATACAATCCAACAAGGAACAATACACTACATGCACAAGGAAGTGCAATAAACCCAATTCGTGCATTTATCTTGTTTAGGTGATCACACATACACACAAACACACAAATCTGGGTAACCACGGTAGCATACAAGGCATGAGAAAATCATACCGTTCACCGTCGCTTCCGTATCACGACTCTTCTTCGAAATCGACTATTCGAATCCTATAACATACCTAGAATCGGACGGTTAATTATTTACAATTAACCTAGCTTGATTCATCTTTTAATGTTCCCGACTTATAGTTATTATTTCCTTTACAATTCACACCTTAATCACACAAGTCATTTACTCCTCATTAATTCTTAAGCTTGTTTCCTTTCTTATGTGCATAACTTTCCTGCCTTCATTACACTAGTACTAATGCCACATATATACATATATATTTTTTGTTTGGACCCGACCGACCCACTGTCTTGACTCGACAGACCCAACCCCTCTAGGTCGGACGAAGTCAGTAGGTCACGGGTACGGGAACTTCAACTCGACCCGACCCACTAGTTTGACCCGACCGACCCAACCCCTTTGGGTCAGTCGAAGTTAGTAAGCATTCGGTTTGGAAGTTTTAACTCGACCGACCCAGCAATGGGTCGGTCCCTTGGGTCGGTCGGAGTCAGTTTACTCCTTTGGGCTTTGTTTCAACTCCATTATTCTACCCATTTCTTCCCAAATCTTCCCATATGTAATCCAGCATATTTTGACACTATTTAGACACTCTAAACTACCCTAATTCATCATCAAACTCATCACTCAATTTTTGGTTTCCTTACACAATTTTCCCACTCTTGTCTTTCCTAAAAGCTCATGCTACATATTTTATTTTCTTCTTTTCTCTAACTCAATGGTTCCCAACTAATGTCATTCAGCTACACATTCGCCTTATCTTCACCCAAGGTTCTACTCAATAACCAATGCTCTTCTAATCCAAAACCAAGGTGGTTAACGACTCAAGCTTACCTCTACAACACCTAGTTAATCCTAGGTTCTTTTCTCCTCAACTAAACACTTAAGTCATCCAATTTGTAGGAAAATTTGATAGAGGCTCCCCTAGAATTTTAATATTGCCCACACACAATTCAGCTCACCAAATCAATCCCAATAGCCACATTATTCTAAACACTACAACACATTAAATTCCTGCACATACACTCTTATTTTCCTGCACATTAACAACTTAGCTAGGCCTCAAGGCGTTTGATCATCACTCAACCAACACTAAAATAACCCAAACCTCTTACTTACTATGTTGTAAAGTAAACAACACTTAAAACAATGTAGATTTCTCATACTCAAGCATTAAAAATCTGTTTTCACAAGACATACAAGGTTAGCTCAAAGGTAAGTTCATTTACCTTAGATTTTCTAGTTTTCTTTCCTTTCTTCCTTGCTCCTTTCTTCTCTTTCTTTCTTTCCTCTTGTTCTTGACTTACAAAACCGGTAATGCTACAGCCATGACCATTGAAACAACAATGCCAACTTAGAAACTACCCCTTAATTAACCTAGAACTTAGGAACATGTTTAGGGCTTGAGAGAGGCATTACCTTACCAATGTCTAGATGGAGTTTTGGACAGCAACCAACAAGCTCCAGAACCTCTTTCAAGGCTAAAAATCGGCTGGAATAGGAAGAGCAAGAGGCTCAAAAATCTGAAAATTTCTAGATTGAAAAAGAGAGCTAGAAAGGGTGATTTTTGAGTTCTTTTTACCTTAGAATAACAAGGAGATGAAGGAGCTCCCAATGGTGTTCTCAAACCTTCAAATGAGCTTTAGCCATGGAGATGAAAGTGGAGCTTTTCAGATTTTGAAGAGATGGAAATGATGCCCAAGGAGAGGGGAGTTTAATAGTGTAATTGTTTTACATTGGAGTGTATTTAAGCCATCAACAATGGAGAACAAGAGAGGGCTGGTAAGGGAAGCTCAATCACCATTAGAGGCTGAAGGATGAAGGAGGAGGCTGGGAAGAGAGGCTGCCAATGTGAGTGTGAGGGAATGGGAGGGAGAGAGAATTTCAAAACCCCTCTTTTTACTTTATTACTTTGTCCTTTAGTGACTAATAAGAAATAAAGAGAGTATGAGGGAGGGCTGAAACGTCTCCCACACACACAATAGAAAGTATGATTTTTATTTGTAAATGGAGGGAGGTATTTGCTCTTATTACAATTGCACCCCACAAGTTCTCGTTTTTGCACTATTCACTAACCGTAACCCGTTTTCTAGAATTTTCTCGTTTAATGAATTTTAATGGCTCTAGACCTTCACTAATGTTTAATTATAGATATTTAATTGATCATAATTATTACGGGTCTATTAACCCGCTTAAAGTCACGTTTTCCTGGTTTCCTCGAAAAAACACTTTAAGGTTTATTTGTGTTTTTAATCCGTTTTATGGATCCGTTTTCTTCGGGAATTGTTACCACGTGTTTATTTAGGCGTAATTAAGCTTCTAAAATCTTCATTAGCCTATTTTATCACTATTTTAATTTCGGGGTATTTCAATCTACCCCCTTAAGGAACTTTACGCTCAAAGTTGCTCAAGGTTGGTGGGTTACTATCTCTACTCATTTGGTAACTCCAAGTGCCAAAGATCATACATTACTACCACCTAACAAGGTTTTATATTCCATACACTGCAGTACCACTCAATGCAAGTACAGTTCACAACTACAATGCACGCAATACCACAATACAATTCACACTACGAACTGTGTCATATACAATACAACGCAAGTACATTACACATTATGCAAGCATACCAAATACAATTAGCACTACATTGTGCCAACAAAATGTACTACAATACATACATACTATGCAATGCTATCCTGAAGCAATGCAAAAACAAAATGGCTCTATCCCCCTTAAAAAAGGGGGTACGCCCCGTACCCTCTAAGCACTAGACATCTAGTCTACAAATAATGTGGGTACTTCACCTTCATGGCGTCCTCTAATTCCCAAGTTGCTTCCTTCGCATCGTGGTTAGACCATAAGACTTTCACCATTCGTACAGACTTATGGAGAGTGTCTCTAGTCTTCGTATCAAGGATTCTTAGTGGAGTCTCGACGTTCTCATCGTCGTCGGCTTAGGGATAGATGTTCAGGTTCTAATACATGAGAAGGATCAGCAATGTACTTCTTGAGTTATGAAACGTGAAAACACATCGCGCACACGCCCCAACTCCTCAGGTAATGCTAACCTATAAGCTATAGCTCCAATCCTTTCGGTAATCGTGTACGGCCCTACAAATTTCGGGCTCAACTTGCCCTTCTAGTCAAATTGGAACACGCCCTTTATAGGCGTAAACGCGCAGAAAACACTTAATCGCCCACGGCGAACTCAAGGTCATGTCGTCTCACATCAGCATAAGATTTTTGGCTATCTTGGGCTGCTTTCATATTCGCTCGAATCTGCTGGACTTCAGCTTGCACTTGCTCAAGATACTCCGGTCCAATTATGACCGCCTCGCTGGACTCATCCCAACACATCGGGGTACGGTAGGGTCTACATACAAAGCTTGGAATGGCGACATCTTGATCGACGCGTGATAACTATATTATAAGAGAACTCGATCATATGAAGCTTATCAATCCAGCTCCCTTAAAGTCTAAGGCACATGCTTTAAGCATGTCCTCGAGTGTCTAGATGGTCCTTTCTATCTACCGTTAGTCTGTGGATGGAAGCGGTACTAAGCTCAACTCAGTACCCAGCGCTTCCCATGTAGCTCTTCAATATCTGAAAGAAATCTGGTATCCCGGTCAAAAACAATAGTCTTAGGCACTTCGTGGGTGTCGAATGATCTCCCAGTCAAATAGCTTAGCAGATTCACCATTCCAGGTGTCCTTCATCGGTATGAAACGGGCAACCTTGGTGAGGCGGTCGACCACTACCCAAATCATGTTGAGTCTCCCCTAGCAGGTGGGGGAGTCCAACAACAAAATCCATGGAGATGTCGTGGAATTTCCACTCCAAAACTGGCATAGATTGCACCATTCCGCCCGGTCGTCGGTGCTCAAACTTCACTTTCTGGCAAGTGAGACACCTCAGAACATATTCAGTAACATCTGTCTTCATTCCCGACCACCAGAAGTACCTCTTCATGTCTTCGTACATGTTAGAGGCTCCCGGATGGACAGATAATGAAGAAACAGTGTGATTCTCACAAAATGCGACCCCTTAGCTTAGCATTGCTTCGAGGAACGCATAATTTGCCATTCAGCCGGACCAAACCATCTTCGTGCAGCTTGAAGTCATACTTTCAGCTCTCAAATGTACCATCCTCAATGTTCTGTCTGATTTCTTTCATATAAGGGTCGCTCATCTGAGCCTCTCGCACCTCATCAACCAAGATAGAAGAAAACGAGTAGCGAATGGAGTGAGTGTACGTGCTCGATGGCTCAGGGAGTCGGCTACAACGTTCGCCTTCCCTTCTTTATACTGAAGGTCGATGTCGTAATCAGAAAGGAATTCCATCTATGTTCTCTGTCTCAGATTCAATTCTTTATGTGTGAAGACGTACTCTGGCTCTTATGATCAGAATAAAATGGTGATGCTTACCCCGTATAGATAATGTCGCCATATCTTCAATATGTGAAGACAATGGCTCCAGGCTCTAAGTCGTGTGTAGGGTAATTCTCCTCATGTTTCTTCAGCTGACGGGAGGCATAAGCTACTACCTTGCCATACTGCATGAGTACGCATCCCATGCCTTTACCAGACACATAACAATAAACCTCAAATCCCTCTGTGCCCTCAAGAATGGTAAGAATGGGTGCTGAGGTCAACGAGTCCTTCAAGTTTTGAAAGGATTTCTCACAATCATCAGTCCATAAAAATGGTGCATCTTTCTTCATTAGGTCTGTCATGGGCTTAGCGACTTTAGAAAAGTCCTTCACAAATCTCCGGTAATAACCGGCTAGACCAAGAAAGCTCCGGATATCGGTAACAGTCTTAGGTCTTGGCCATGAATGTACTGCTTTGATTTTCGCCGGATCAACTGAGATACCCGCGCTTGAGATGACATGTCCAAGGAATGATACTGATCAAGCCAAAACTCGCATTTGGAGAACTTCGCATACAGCTGGTTCTCGCATATTGTCTCAAGTACTCACCTCAAATGGCGCTCATGCTCATCTCTGGAATTCTAATACACAAGTATATCATCGATGATGACTACTACTGAAGTGTCCAACTGATCGGTGAACAGATGGTTCATCAGATCCATGAACTTAGCTGGTGCGTTAGACAACCCGAATGGCATCACTGTGAATTCGTAGTGGCCATATCTCGTACTGAATGCCGTCTTCTCGATATCTTGCTCTCGTATGGCAATCTGATGATACCTAGATGGAGGTCAATCTTGGAAAAGACTGAAGCTCCCTTTAACTGATCGAACAGGTCGTCGATGCGTGGCAATGGATACTTGTTCTTTACAGTAACCGCATTCAATTCACGGTAGTTGATGTAGAGGCGGAGGCTGCCATCCTTCTTCTTCACGAAGAGGACTGGTGCTCCCAGGGTGAACACTCGGGCGTATAAACCTTTGTCGAGTAGATCCCTCAACTGCTCTTTAAGCTCTGTCATTTCTGCCGGTGCCATATGGTATGGTGCCATAGAAATGGGACCAGTACCAGGTACGAGGTCAATCTCAAACTCTACTGTTCTCGGTGGTGGCATACCGGGTAGTTCTTTTGGGAACACATCGGGAAATTCTGATACGACTGGCACATCAGTGCTGAATTCTGGATCTCTCTCTAGATCTTGCACATAGCACAAGTACACCTCGTGCCCCTTTCTGAGCTCCCGGTACATAGCCATAGCGGAGATGGTTGTAGTCGAAGGCTCTCTAGGTCTCTAGCGGTATGAAACTGTAACCCCAGATGGACTCTTGAGCAGCAATCTATGCTCGGCGCAGAGGATTCACCCCTTATGCCGCTCTAACAAGTTCATCCGACTATTAGTTGAATCCCAACCCATTGAATTAGATGGTGGAGATGGGGAATTCCTCACCCTTGATTTGAATCGTGGCAGCTCGGTAATACTTGGTACATCTTACTCGCTGTTTCGACGGGAGCGTAACCATGAAGTCTGGCAGCTCATCTGCGTCTAGCCCCAACCACTTTGCAAATGATGGTGAAACAAAGGTATGAGAGGCGCCGAGTCGAATAATACGGAGGCATCTATGCCATTTACCAGAAAGGAACCGTGATTATGAGTGCCGCTCTTATCGGCCTGTGTCTCAGTGAGGATACTTAGGGAACCTTCCGTACCGATTCCACAGCTAATGATCATAAATTTTATTAGAATCGACGGTATAATTGATAAGTGCAAAACATATAGACTTATTAAGGTTTAATCACCTTATTAATTGCATCATTTTAGTAATGTTTCTCACTTATCTTAGGTTTTTCCTATATTTATGTTGTTATATTAACTGATGTATTATATGTGTTAAAATGTAGGAAAAATGACAAACTAACACATAAGGATTAAAGGAACTCACGTGCATGTCACGCATGCATATGTTAAACCGCCTCTGTACCGCTTGATAAGAGGCGGACGAGAATAGATGGGCAAACCGCCCTCAACACGCGAGGACAAGAGAAGGAAATAGAAATAAGAGACGACCGCCTACAAGGAGGCGGACAAAACAGAGGCGACCGCCTCATACGAGGCAGACAAGAGACAGAGTGTACCGCCAGATATCAAGCGGACGCCCACACACGAGACCGCCTATTAACATGCGGTTGAGACAGAGGAGACCGCTCCTTATCTAGCGGACACGTGTAAATCAACGGATAATCTTCTTCGCCGACTCACTCTGCAACTTGACTCGCCTTATCGTTTTAGCAGTCGGCGGCCCTACCAGAAATCATGCACGCGTTGCAGCCCTGTCCCCTGCGCAATCAATGAGCTGCAATCAATGGGGAGCTGCAATCATCGAGCTCAATCAATGAAGCTGCTGCTCTGCTTCTTCTTCCTATATAAATACAACACTCGTCTCACCTTCTCCAGTGTCCTTCCAGAGGTTCGTCCGTGGTTCCTCCTGGAGTTCCATTCACACCATCATTCCATCTTCATACCACTACACTTTCACTCACTCGTTCATTTTCATTTCTAATCTCCCGCTTCTCCATTTGTTTTCTTTCATCTCATTAATCTCACCTAGTCTCACGTATTTAAATAGAAGACCAAACTATTAATATGTTAGGCTAGAGTTCATATGCTTTGCGAATGATTACTATGCTCTGTATTAATTATGCAATGTTTTTACTGGTATTAATTTAATGAAGTTTGTTACGCTTAAAGCTCATCTCTCGCCTTTTTAATAAATGTCATGAGTTTATTAAATTGCTTGCTAAGTCTATTTTGATCAGACCAGGTGATAAATAGATAGGTTGATTAAGCCGTAAATCGGAGAAAGCTCTATTATGATTTAATGAGTTAGTATTTTCAGATGCAATTATATTTCCTCGAACTTAATGTCCGTTTACATAAGAGTGCTCAAACCTGATTAGACCGAGCATTCTGGTAAACGAATTCTTATGAGGCTATGACTAGTCCTTAAGATAATTAAAGGAATTTTGCCAGACAATTATAATTAAACCAGTAGGAATAGCATGAAAGAGCAGATAATATTAATCTGACCCAGAGTTCCATTTTATTTATCTATTAACTTAGTTATTTTATCTTTTCTTTTTATTTATTTTACAAGTCAATTAATCCCCCTTTTGTGACACGCTTAGGTACTATAATATGTATATTAGTCCCGTGGTTCGATATCCGGTCGCTTACATTTTCACTATACTACTGCGACCGGGATTTGTTTGCAGCCCGACGTTAATTTGAGTTTTAATTTCTTTTCTTTTAATTTTACACCAGTTTAACCACTCACTTATAACGTCTGCAAAATGGCGCCGTTGCCGGGGACTAGATTTATTCTAGTTCCTAAGCCCCGGATTATTCACCTGTTTAATTATAAATATTTTGTTCTTTTTAAATCTTTTAATATTATGTCTATAATATTTTGTTTATTGTTAATATTATTATCTACTATATTATGTTGATATTAATTATCTAATAATCTGTTAATATTAATTATTGGACACCTGACTTTGGACATATGACTGCGGACATCTGACTTCTGACATCTAACTTCTAACTCTTATTTTTCTAACATTTTAATTTCCATTGTCCTTAATTTAATTTCCATTGTCTCTAACATTTAAATTTCCATTGTCTCTAACATTTAATTTTCTGTACATTAACTACTAACTTTTAATTTTATGTAATCTAACTACTAATTATTTATGTCTACTAATGTTTAATTTGTTCAATTGTTATTGTTATTGTTCATTTATTGAAATAAAAAAAAAACGAACAGGGCAAGACCGCCCAAAACGACGCCGGCCCATACACAGCCTGTCCGCCTCTTAACGGGCGGACGAGTCACAGCCCCTACCGCCTCAAAACGGGCGGACGCCAGATACCGTGACCGCGTCAAACGGCGCGGATGAGACACATTTTCTTCCGCCTGATAACGAGCGGACGTTACTCGATATAAAAAAAAGTTGAAGCGCCGCGTTTCACTCAATCTGTTCTTCTCCAAATTAGAGAGCTCGAACCGGTACAGAGGAGAACGAACAAGCCGCGCAACTCTCCTCCTCTTCAATTCAACACAACTTCCTCAATTCTCCACCAAATACGCAAGGTTAGTACCGAAATCTTTGTTTTTCAATTCTTAACGTTTCTATAGTTTCAAATCCACAAATAATGAACTAACACTAGGAGAAATTAAGGACTGAACTTTCGAACCCTAGGTCGACCCGTTCGAAAATTCGAGTTTAATATGCGATTTTTGTCTCAGATTCTTCTTCTATAAATCATATTATACATACACAAGGTTAAAAACTACACTGATTATACTAAATTTGTCGTTTTGGATGAATTTAAAATTTAGGTATATGTAGTAGATACGAGACTTGCTATGTTAAAATAGCATTCTCCAATTGTATTATGCCCTTGTTTTATTAAACGAATGAATTTATGATTATAGGTTATATGTGGATTATGTGATAACGGTATTAAATTACCTTGCGTTTGACTGAATTAATTGGGGAGAATCGTAGATTTTTAGGGGAGGTTCTGTCGTTTTTCGACAGAATTTATGTTGTATAATTATTCTGTTTATATTCATATTATTTGTTCTTCTTGTTTTCTATTTTTGTTAATATTACTAAAATGTTTATGTCAATATAATGCTTTGTAATAATATTAATTTTTATGTTGTTTTTAATATTAATATTTATGTTGCTATTAATATTAGTTTTTATGTTGCTTTTTGTTTATTTATATTTGTTAACTCTTAATGTTTATTTTTATGTAGTACTTTATTATGTTGTTTACTAACATTTGTAGACTTATACTTTTTTAAACCTATCAAACTTCTGGAAGGTAACAGTTCGGTTTGCTTCATGTTTTTATTTATGTAGTACTTTTATTTTGCTTAAAGTTATTTATGCCTATTATTTATGTTTATCGTTATTTTATTTTCTTTTTGGTGCCACTTGAGTTCTGCTGGCTATATATTATGATTTTCTTTTCAGAACAAATTCTATGTCGAATATATAGCTGAACTCACCTTTGGAAAGCAACCTCAGTTGCTTTGGCATTTCAATATCTTCGGTTGAACACTTGCGCAACTCAAGTGTGAGGAACGTCTCACCCCTGTCAAAGCTCTAAGTGTTGAGGAAGGGTACCTTCCTCAATCTACGATACAAGGGGAGTTTCAATTCCTCATTTATATATTAATGTTCAACCTACATGCGTTTAATCCTTTATGAGTCTGTCATATTTTGAAAGGTCCTTTTCTTGACTTTAATTCTGAACAATGAGGACATTGCTCCTCTTAAGTGTGAGGAGAGGAGGAGAGACCTTTCCCTGAAAATTGGACAGTTGTTCGTTAATGCCACACTCGCTTTTGCTACTCTAAACTGCCTATAAAAAAATTTGATAAAAATGAGATAAATAATGTGTAGAAGTGTCTGAAATTATGTCAGGGTGACAACTGAAAGGTAGTTTATTTCAAGGAGTTTGTATAAATTATTTTCCTTCAAAATACTCTATTTTTACTCAAAATATGATAGATCTGCTGATTGTAAAAACCAATTTAGTTTAGCTTGGGATTATGGAAATATGTGGAAAGTTAAGGAAAGAAAAGGATAAAGACAAGGTACTCCGCTGTTTATGAATTTTTTCTAACCAAAACAGGCCTCGTCTATCCGGTTATTAAGTTCTTTGGGGTGCTTTAACACCTATCTACCTAAGGTCTCGTGATCTGGGATAGAAGACCCAACACCGCTACAAGGATAGAGAGAAAAGTCTGGGGTACAGAAAAATAATGCAATTTTAAAAATTTTTGTGTGTTTTGTATATACAATATTTGCACATTCAGAAAAAAAAGAATGTAAATAATAAATTGCAATTTATATTTATGAACATGAGTACGTGGTGTTGAAAGGTATTGCGGAATAAGGCATTACTTCACACCCCTTGTCATCCCGGGTAAGTGAATTGAAATTGGTTGGAAATCCCAGGTTAATCTAACTTGTTTTCTGCAGTCTAGTTTTTCTATGCTTTATTAAATTGTTCTTCTTCACTGTTTATAAAAACCTACTTCTAAGAGCAGAATTATTCTTTCAAGTTGTCACTTTGTCTAAATTCCCTTCTACACTTATTTAATCTTGTTTTATTATTTTGGCTTAGAGATAATTTATTCCTTATTTGCTTGAGGACAAGCAAAAGTCAAGTGTGAATAATGCAAGTGGAATTTAATACCAAACACTTCTTTATTAATAAACCATACTTTATACATATGGTGTCTCTAATACACATTACTAATACATTACATGGCATTACAAGGTTATTACTTTCTAAAGGTAAGGTTCAGGCATCCTGGTTTCATGTGTGTGGCATTGATTATTGCCGGTGGTGCCGTATTCAACTTTATCTTCTTGATACCGTGATACAGCAACCTCTACTTACCACCCATGATCAAGACATCTCCTGACTTAAGTACAATCTTTTCTGCAAGGTGCACACGCTTCTGCTCGCTATACAAAAACACGGCGTCATCACCAATGGACCAAGACACTACGGGCACTCCTTGTTCTAGGGATTCAGCTATCTCGTCCTTATCTTGGTGCAACTCAGTCGTCCTTCTTTCTCATAGAAGTTCACGATACCTAAATTTGCTTCAAGTGCAGGGATGGATAAGCTTCAAGTTGTTATGCAGTACTGCTTGTGTGATAACCGTCTGAAATTCCTTTGGTATCTCTGGTGGTGGTGCTCCGTCTTCCGCTCGCGTCTTCTGGTATGTCTTTATAAGGGTTCCAGTTCCTTTCCCAAGCACATCATTTTCAACTACATTTTCGTGTTATACCCAAAATTTCAACCCCCCCCCCCCCCCCCCCGGAGTAATCACTAAGGCATACGTGTTACAAAGGGCAAAATGGTCAAAATGCACCAATGTAGGATTTTCCAAGGACATTCTCGGGATTTTCTATTTTCATATGACTTGTTCATCATCTCCAAACACTTGCAATATCATAGTCATATGAAAGGGATTTCATGATTTTCCGATAAGTATTCTGGAAATTAAGCTTTTAGTAAGCTAGTTTCTTAATAATTAACACATGAACTAGCCTCAAAATAGAAATAAAAGGTTATGAAAATTACAATAAAATTGTCACATGGTTAGCATGACTACATACAGTCATAAACCTGAAATTATTTTATTTGGAAACCTTAGCCCAAAATTAAAAGAGAAATTCAATCATTTTTGTAATTTTCTCTCTCCTTGGAACATACCGAAATCAAAAGAAAATGTCATGAAATTTTAACACAACATAGAGGATGAGGTTTAAAAAACTAATGCCGTTGTAATTTCATTATTTTGACTTTCCAATAATAAAGTTATGAATTATGGGAATTACAGATTGTGAGATTTTTATCTAATCGAGTTATTTATCGAAATAACCTGATCCAACACTCAAAATTCCTAAATATCATTCTTTACCTTCAGTAAAGTTTCATAATTTTTCTGGCCTGCAGCATTTTCTAAAAAATCTGATTCCCTTAGAGCACAAAATCAGGGTTTTAGATAAAGATCTTGTTCTATCAACATGGCCTTGCTTCTTCTATAAAAGGACCTTCTAAAAAAACGACTAGGGCAGAGGAGAACATTCCCAAAGTCAGAAGAGGCAGCCGTCAAGGTCTTCCCACGTTCTTACACTTCCAAGCCTCAAATCAACACCGAAACCCTATTGAAATCACCCCGAAACCCCTGAAAACACAATATTCCTTCTCCATCAGACTTCCAAACACAAAACCACCAGAAATACAGAAGCAAAAACATCTTAGCAACACTAGGAAGAAGGGTCCAGAAGCTCAGGTCAAAGTTGAACCGGATCGGCTACCAACGAAGCTTTCAGAGATTCCCGACGTGAAGGAACAGCAAATTTTCGAAATCAAAACAGGTTAAAAACCAAATTCTCTAACCCTTCTGATCTTAATACACTTCTGGTTGAAATTCTAACCAAATTGAATTTTCCTTGTCTATATCAAGGTTTGTTTGTGTTTCTGCCTAATAACTTGTTAACTAAGTTTAGTTATTAATTTTGACTTCAAATTGAATACTTTCAATTACTAACATCTTGTATATCTTTCAGGCTACGTACCCATAAAATTTGAGTCACAAACACCGTCGAGACCATCTGAAAACCCCAGTCCGTGGGTGCTCCGGGACCTCGGACCTATGGTCCGGGACCACGGACGGGTTGTCCGTGGCCTCGGACACCCACGGACGGCGGCGGGATTTTAAAATTTAGAAAAAAATTTAGGTTTTGCTAAACTATGTCCGGGCCTGCCAACGTCCTGTCCTGGCCCCAGACTTTTCAAATTTGCGTTTTATTTAAGTTCTGTTTTCGTATTTATTTAATTCAATTGGGGTCCGTGGTCTCGGACATCAGGTCCGTTGCTATGGACGTAATTAAAACTTGACCTATTCTACCTCCGAAACCCTAGTTAGGTATTTTCAGATTTCACTTTAATTTTCTATCAAAAAATGTTAATAATACAAAAAAAATCAGAAGCGCGCACTTAGGTTAAAAACGACTCGTAATAAGCCGTAATTAAACTAAGTAGAGGAAAAACGACTTCTAGGGGTAATGAAAGTAATTGAACCCTAAATAGGTCGAATCAACCCCCCCCCGAACCCGAACTCTCCTTCCTAATTTGATCTAGGTTAAATTAGGGGGCGACTCATAAAGGTTCCACTGAGCTAGCTTAGGTTTTAATAATATGTTATATGACAGGTTATTAATCTTAGGTTATAAGTGGACCTAAAACCCGGTAGATCCTAATCAGCTTTAATCAACATAGGATAGGGTTAAAATCGAGGCTCACAGACTGGCGAATCTACTGGGGACAACTTTTTATTATTAACTTGTTTAATTTTAAGAAAGAGGGTAACTCACTCCAAAAATGTTTATTTATGGATTTATTACATTGTTATTTTTTGTGTGCACTTAATTTTCTGCACCTTTTGCATCATATGAGAGCCAGGGTCCACGCAAACTGATTTCAACCCGGGGACCCGTTTGAGGGTCCCCTGTCAGGGACTCACACCTTTTAGGTGATGTGAATAAGTGGGGGAAAAGAGGAGGGTGTCGTCTAACCACACCCCCTTAATACCTAGGCTTTAGCCCCAAGCATTTTTCTTGCAGTATCCTTACCTAGCCCATTGTTTGGTCAGTCAAAGACCCGACCGTAGACGCACACCTTCAGGTGATGTGAAAAAAGTGGGGAAGCCCAAAGAGAATATCGTGCAAGCCCTATTCCTTTGTGGTGATCTGGGCCCATGCCCCAAGCACCTCTCCAGATCGATCCATACCCGGTTTGATTTAAACGTCTAGTGAGGACATGTTGAACTTGTGTGGGCCTTGTTTGCTTGTATGATCGGCCCACTACCCAACCTAGAGATTGATAGGAACTTCTCCTACATCAACCTAGCCCAACCCGAATTGGGAGCTCTATCTGTTTGTAGCCTAGAGGCCCTGTTTGGTTTAACATGTGAGTCGTTCGGGCTTCGGCCCAAAAGCCTAGACTTAGGTGATTTCTCTTCTGGCCCAACTTGAGTTATCCAATTAGTTCTAGGCCCATAAAAAAGAAATCCACCTGAACTTGAAATAACTCACAAGTCCTGAAAATAAAATCTTTTTCGGCTTAGCAACCATCTTCTCTGGCCTGAAGAAAGTTAGGCCCATTTGTGATTTAGGGACCATTCCAGCTCATGTGCTTTACTTCAGGCCCAAACACATTCCGGCCCAAGGGCTCATTCTAGTCTTGGTAGACTTTTTATCATGACCCTAACCCAAAACCCTAGATCTAGGTGTCATCTTTTAGGCCCAACCAAAATCACTTGGCCCAAATTCCAGTTCACATATAGAGCAATCATTCTGGCCCAAGTACCACACTCATAACTCATTCCATTTGAGCCCATAGACCAATTCATAGTTTCGGCCCATGAGCTTCGCTCTCAATCCAGAATTTCGGCCCATAAAACATTTGAATCCAAGATAGTTTGCATAACTCATTCATTCCAGTTCCGGCCTCAAGGCCTAACAAGAGCATCAAACGAATCTTAGACTTCAAGGCTTATCCCTCGGCCCAGAGGCCCATTCACGGTCCATGTGATTTCCTTCAGCTTGTTTGCTCAATTTCTGGATTAAGGGGATTCGGGCCTACATGTTAGTTCTAGTCTAGGAACCACTCTAATCTATGCACTTCACTCTCAGCTTGGCGAAGACTCAGATCCAGTTACTTCCTACATAACCCATAGGCATTCCTAGTTCAAACATTTTACAGGGCCTACTTGAAGTTTGGAAGGAAGATAATCATGGTCAATGGCGTCCCGACGGACAACAGCTCGAGTCTTCAGCACGTTGGCATCTGAGAGTTCAACATCACTATTTTAGAAGTTTTCTCGATTTAGTAGTTTTCTTTTCTCAGACATTCTTCTAACTTTTATGGTAGCTAGCTTCCTTTATCATTTTAGGTAGTTTCCCTAACATTACAATTTTTGATGTTATATTTCCATTCGTGAAATATAGCATAGTCCCGTTTGTGAATTTCTTGTGCATTCATTTAACAAAACAAAAACAAAAATTTTTTTTCAAGAAAAATAATCATGAAATAATTATTTTCAGACAACAGAATAGAACGAGTCATCTTTTGTTTCTAAAATAGGGTGAACATGTCCGTCCACACACCATAGTCTATCTCAAAACATCCACAAAGCATTCCAAAATCCACATCTGTTTAAGTGTTGTCATAAACCCCAAATCAATACTGGGGGCAATCTGAGTTTAAGTTCGTCATCTTTCATCTTTCGTTTAATGTATGAACGAGTTTCGGAGTGAAAATCTTATGAGAGTGTCTTGAGCGGAAAAACCATGAGTGAAAGAGCGTGTCATTTTTTCACGACTTTAGAGAGACTACATTTAAAGGTGAGGTAAACGGCATGACTCCAACCGAAGGAGATAATTTGTAAATTTACTCTTAGACCTGTAAAAAGTAACAAAGAGTGGATACACGACTATCAGGAATGACGAAGCACCTAGGTACAGCACCACATTGCCAAAAGCTTGTGAACCCTGACATTAAACCCTAGACGCCCCCGCTGAGCCTTTCATATATCCATTTTCTATATTATGAACTCCCCAAAATAACCCATCCAATGATGAATAACCGAACCGGTGACCAAAGGAAGCAAGGAGCCCGACTTTCGAACAGCAACTTCACAAGTCCAAAGAAGCAAAACTGCTACCAGCATGACGAAACGATCCGCAAATGGTCCCAAAGTGACACAGGATCCAAAGAGCTCACATCAAAAACAGCTTTCCAAGTTCAAAACCGGGAAACACAAGAACCCCGAGGGAAAAGAGATTCAAAGAAAGGCAAATCTGAAAAGCCTTGAAGAAATCCAAAATCGAAAGAAAGAGAGAAAGTGCAAGGCACAACCCAAAAGTCCCAAGTTCCAAGCTCACAAGCGAAGTCATCACGAAGTAGCCAAACTACTTCAGGACAAAGAAGGCAGGTCCGAGAGAAGACGCAAGGTGCAGCTTTGGTCACCCCTTTAAGCTCCACATAACTCAAACATCTCTACATGGTCCAGTTGTCTTTCATCACACCCCATGGCCACGTTATAAGCCTCAAAGACTTCCGACTTGGTAGTTGTGTACCCAATCACATGAAAGTAACAGATCGAATACGTAAATTCATGAAATATCAAATTCAATGGTCTAGAAATTGTGACCGTAAGTGAAAAACGAGTGTAAACACCAAACATGTCGAGTGTAGGATAGGAAACACTAAATCAAAACATAAGCCTTGACCCTGAGAGGACGAGACTCGTTCGCACGTTTAATTAAAGAAAATACTGTGAATTCTAGCTCAGATTGTCCTAAGCAAGAATACTGGGGGCAATTGGTGGTTCCAACAATTGCTATGATAACACCAATTGAAACCCAAAGCTCGAGCACCACCATCTCACCACAGGCACATATAAGCCCTTACCTCCACATCAAACATCTCAGGCCCACATATAAGCCCTTACCTCCACATCAAACATCTCAGGCCCACATAAGCCCTCACCTCCACACAAACGCCACTTCAACACCTCAAGATCATCACTCAAAAGATCTCCACATCAAACACCTCACTCCCACCAACGGCATGTTCATCCGCTAAGAAACTAATTGCATATCTAAAATTCTTGGTCAGGAAATGATTATTTCACTCTCCTTTTTCAGTAGAGTTTTATTTAAGCATTGCCACATTTGGCACATTTTCCAGCAATTTCTTGCTTTGAACAATTTTCACCATTGCCATGTTTGGCACATTTTCCAGCAATTTCTTGCTTTAAATATCATTGCCATGTTTGGCACCTTTTTCAACAGTTTCTTGCTTTGAACAAATATTTTACATGCACTGTGATTGCATTTTACAAACTTTTGCATACGCCTCATCATCACCACGTTTGGCCCTTTTACAATTGGTTTTCACCACATGCATTTGCACGAGACCATTATCTTTCCAACTCACTTTAGTTCGAGACCCAGAATCAGTGTGAGGTCCAACCTTTAGGCTCGTCATAAGACCTAGATCAAACCTTTAGGCTCGTCATAAGACCTAGTACCATCCTTTAGGCTCGTCATAAGACCTAGAACCAATCTTTAGGCTCGTCATAAGACCTAGAACAAATCTTTAGGCTCGTCATAAGACCTAGATCCAACCTTTAGGCTCGTCATAAGACCTAGATCCAACCTTTAGGCTCGTCATAAGACCTATTACCATCCTTTTGGCTCGTCATAAGACCTAGAACCAATCTTTAGGCTCATCATAATACTTAGTTCTAACCTTTAGGCTCGTCATAAGACCTAGAACCATCCCTTAGGCTCGTCATAAGACCTAGAACCATCCTTTAGGCTCGTCATAAGACCTAGTTGCATTCCTTTAGGCTCGTAATAAGACTCTTTAGCTTACCCACTCTCATCAAACATATTGCATTCATCTAATTCATATAGGCTCGTCATAAGACCTAGTTGCATTATCCAGGCCCGTCACAAGACCTGGCGACAGAAAAGTTGACGAGGTGATGGCAATAAATCCTCCTGTGTTATGTCAGCTTGCTTTGGGATCAACGAATGGTGGGCGAAGGCAATAAGTCCCCAGGGTTTTTACCAGGAGTTATCCCTGCACACCGGCTTGGGGGGCGATGGCAATAAGTCCACATTGGGTCCAGCCAGGAGCATTGGCACGGGTTTCGGTGCCCAGAAGCATCCGAGCATCATCATCAGCATCATCGGCATCATCAGCAACATCAGCATCATTAGCATCGCTAGCATATCAGGATTCCTACATCTACACATTATTTAACACTCATCATTTTCAGGTAGTCAATGCCTTAGAATAGTTTGGCATCATTTACTTCATCATTAGGTAGTCAACGCCTTAGAATAGCTTGACATCATTTCATTTTTAGGTAGTCAACACCTTAGAATCACTTGACATTTACTTCATCATTTCATTCTTAGGTAGTCAACGCCTTAGAATCGCTTGACATTTACTTCATCATTTCATTCTTATGTAGTCAACGCCTTAGAATCGCTTGACATTTATTTCATCATTTCATTTTTAGGTAGTCAACGCCTTAGAATCGCTTGACATCTTTCCATTTTCATTCTCACTCATAGGTAGTCAGCGCGTTAGAATAGCTCGACACAATCTACATATAGGGTCTTTTAAGATCCAAAATTTTGGGGTATCACTCAGGTATCAACTAGTCTTTTCATCTTCATTACAAAGCCTAGTTGACGGGGGGCAATCTGTTATACCCAAAATTTCAACCCCCCCCCCCCGGAGTAGTCTCTAAGGCATACGTGTTACAAAGGGCAAAATTGTCAAAATGCACCAATGCAGGATTTTGCAAGGACATTCTCTGGGATTTTCTATTTTCATATGACTTGTTCATCATCTCCAAACACTTCCAAATATCATAGTCATTAAAAGGTATTTCATGATTTTCCGATAATGTTTATTCTGGAAATTAAGCTTTAGTAAGCTAGTTTCTTAATAATTAACACATGAAATAGCCTCAAAATAGAAATAAAAAGGTTTTCAAAATTAAAAAAAAAATTTTCACATGTTTAGCATGACTACATACAATCATAAACCTGAAATTATTTTATTTGGAACCTTAGCCCAAAATTTAAAAGAGAAATTCAATCATTTTTGCAATTTTCTCTCTCCTTTGGAAAATACCGAAATCAAAACAAAATGTCATGAAATTTTAACACAACATAGAGGATGATTCTTAGAAACTAATGCCGTTGGAACTTCGTTATTTCGACTTTCCAATAATAAGTTATGAACTATGGGAGATTACATATTGTGAGATTTTTATCTAATCGGTTATTTATCGAAATAACCTGATTCCAACACTCAAAATTCCTAAATATCACTCTTTACCTTCAGTTAAATTTTCATAATTTTTCTCGGCCTGCATGCATATTCTAAAAAATCAGATTCCCTTAGAGCACAAAATCAGTGTTTTAGATAAAGATCTTGTTCTATCAACATGGCCTTGCTTCTTCTATAAAAGGACCTTCCAAAAACGACCTAGGGCAGAGGAGAACATTCCCAAAGTCAGAAGAGGCAGCCATCAAGCTTCTCCCCACGTTCTTACACTTCCAAACCTCAAATCAACACCGAAACCCTGCTGAAATCACCCCGAAACCACTGAAAACACAATATTCCTTCTCCATCAGACTTCCAAACACAAAACCACCAGCAATACAGATGCAAAAATGTAACACCCCAACCGCTAATCCTTCCATTATCCTCTAATCATTCCCATAATTACCATACTCGCAGTGGAATACTTACTTACTCCCGGCGGGTGATACAACGCCGTTAGCCACCCAAGACTAACAAGGCTACAATTACATACAGTAACGGTCTGACGATTAGAATATACCAAAAACATACTACTTACTTTACAAGGACAAATACTTCTTACACTTTTATTACCGAGTATCCAAAATACACGAATTACATTCCAAGACGAATTCCCAAAAATTAGAGTTTATACATTTACTCCTCCCTAACCAATCACCATTCATTATCCAAAAAGGTGTACCACATGGTACACCGGCTACTCAGAAAGCCTTAGCCGTGTACAAATCGGTACACCATTCCAATCTACTGACTACCCCAAAAAGAATTCATTCCGGTCCTTACTTGACCATCACGCCTCGCGGGTACCTGTAGAATAAAAACATTCCCCCTAGGGGTCAGCTTACGCTGAATATGATAACCGCATACCCCGCGTACTAGCGAGGGTACGCCAACCATTTGGTTGAATACATGCGGTTCGTTTCATTCATACATACATACATGCTTTACACAATACAATTCAATACATTCATTTCACATAGCATACATACATTCAATACATGCAAGGAAGGCATCACAAGTCAACCATTCATACTTACCAAATACTCACCGCAATACGGAGATACACTTCTCCAATTCATACATAAGTCTTGTTAGCTTCATTTCACACCCGAGTTAATCGGGTGTCCAATACTCTTTTACTCAAGGTCAATGACTTACAATAGTCAAGACCGATACACATACAATACTTACTTCTTACTTACTTTACTCAAGTCAAGTCGGTATGACCTCCGGGCAGGGACTACTACATCCCACCACCGGGCTTTAGGGTGGCCCACTAATCCAGGATGCTACCCATTCAAGGGATTTGGTCCATGGAAAAGATTACAGCGAGGATTCGGATCCAACCTCTTGTGTTTCCTTATCCTCACGTGGCCGAAACTATATCGGACTTCTACTCATTCCATTTTACTCATTACTCATGTTAGGAGTTAGATTGTTAGGAATTAGTAGAAGTCATTACTTCATTTCCATACATCAATACAATACACAAGTACTCTTCATGTACACATACACTTCATTCTCATTCATTCATTTCATGAATTATACAAACTAAATGTTCAAGGGCATATAACAAGAAGAATATAGTTCAAACACAATTAAGTGCAATATAAGTCCGATTCGTGCAATTATCTTATTGGTGATCACATAAGCACATAAATCGGGGTAACCAAGTTAGGATACAGGGCATGAAGAAATCATACCATTCACCGTCGTATTCGCACTACCGGGTCCCTTCGATGTTCAACTATTTGATTCCTATACATACATGAAGTTGTATGATCAATGATTATTGTTGGTCCAACTTACTCCTCCATTAATACCCCTACTGTATACTTACTACTTCTTTGTATTCAAACTTGATTACAAAACCCATTCTTTTCTTATTACCTCTTAAACTTGCTCTCTTACTCATGTGTATACTCTCTTACCTTTACTACTTCATTAATGGTGCTTTACCATATATATGCATATAGGTGTATAGGCATGTACATATACATACATACATGTGATTACTATAATCATATAATAAAACATTTTTTTTGTAAGTATGGGCCGTCCGACCCACCGTCCGACCCAACCTCTGGGTCATCCACTCCAGTAAGTTTCCCGTTCTTCAGACTTTACCCGACCGACCCAAGACTGTTCCGACCGACCCATACACCTCTGGGTCGGTCCATCTCAGAAAGTTCCCGACCCTGGAATCCATCATGACCAACCCACGACCGACTCACGGCTTCTGGGTCGGTCCGCTCCAGGAAGTTTTGGTTCTGCTACTTATGCCCCGACCGACCCAAACCGACCAGGCTCTGGTCGGTCGGTAGCAAAAGTTGCTACAGACCTTGTTTTCAATAGTTTTTTCTTTCCATTTCTACCACAATCTTTACCAATCCTAGATCACTTATACAATTTTTCTTATTTCATTTCAACACTTACATCAGTTTTTACTCCCACTAATGCTACAGATTTTGTTTTCTCCATCATGTTACAGATTTTTCCCTCAACTCCTATCCTCCAATACTCCCTCAACTAATGCCACTCTTAGCATCTTAAATACATTAACTCACATCCTAGTTCCATCCCATTTACAAACTCATTTCCAAATCTGTTTCAAGATGCTGAACTACTCATTTTAAACTCTCCAAATGTAACTAGTTATCCCCTAGGTTACTTCCTCTTCTTAAACACTTAAGTCCTCTCATCCATGGGCAAAATTCGACATAGTCTCCCCCATAATTTTCACTTTGCCCACACATTACTTTAGCTCAGAATTGCTCATTCACATACCTGTTTATTCAATACACTATACACACAATTTAACTCCACTACAACACCATAAAATTCCTGCACACATACACATACTACCCATGGTTTTTCCCAAGCTTTTAACCTCATTTACAAACTTCAAAACTGTTTCACTACCATTCCTCATTATACTACAACATCCTCATTACTCATTAGCATGTTCATTGCTTGTTTTTACTACACAAAAACTGTTACATTAAGGCATACAAAACTAGCACAAGGTAAGGGTATTTACCTTCTCTTGCTAGTTTTTCTTCCTTCCCTTTCCTTCTCTTCTTTTCCTCTTTCTTTCTCTCTTGTTCTCGGTCCCAATGAGGTTCACACACCAAATGCTACAGCCCATATCAACATACACAAATACTTAGAGAATTATCTTTACCAACCTAGGGTTTATGCTTGTTTTAGGTTTAGAATGAAGCATTACCTCCCAATGGATGGATGGAGTGGTGGACAGCAACCAAGGCAAGATTCCAACACCAATAAGAAAGCCAAAATCGGCTAGAGAACAAGGCACCATGCAAGGGTTTAGTTTGAATTTTCGTTTTGCCAACAAAGGCTAGAAAAATATAGGTTTTCAAGGACATTTTTACCTCAAGATGACAAGGAGGTGAAGGTGCTTCTAATGGTGGTACTCAAGCTTCAAATGCAGCACACCCATGGAGATGAAGTTGGTTGTTTTCGATTTTTGAAAGGATAGAGTGTTCTCCTTGGTGAGGGGATTTCAATGGTACAATTTTTATTGCATTTGGAGAAGATTTGAGTGCTCAAAGAGAGGAGAGAAGGTGAAGGCTGGTGGGAGCTTCAACAAATTGCCATGGAGGCTGGAGGAAGAAGAAAGAATCAGAGAGGGAGGGGGAAAAACGTGAGAGAGGGTGAGTTGTGAGGAGAGAGAATTTTTATTTTACTTTTGTACTTATTTTCTTTGTCCTTTAGTGAATTAGGAACAATAAAGAGTGGGAGAGGGGCTAGTTAGTCGGCCCACACACATCCACCCTACAGATTTTTGACTTTTATTTACAAAAGTGGACACACTAAGTTTGTTTATTTGGATTCTCACTCCACAACTTTCCGGTTTTGACAGTTTCACAAACCGGAACCCGTTTTCCGGAATTTTCTCGTTTAATTAGTTTTATTGGTTCCCAACCTTTATTAATGTTTATTATGACTATTTGGTTGACCAAAATGTTATGAAGTCTATTTGACTCGCTTAAAGTCGCGTTTTCTCAGCTTCCTCGAAAAACGCGCTTCGAGGTTCGTTTACGCTTTTAACCCATTTTAAAGGTCCGTTTTCTTCGGGATCTATCTCTATATTATTTAAGTGTAATTAAGCCTTTAAAAATTATAATTAGCCTAATTAATCACTGTTTTTAGTTACGGGTATTTCAATCTACCCCCCTTAAGGAACTTTGCCCTCAAAGTTGTTCAAAGTTTACCGTTTACTATTTCTACTCATTTGGTAACCCAATTGTCACAATGCATTCTACTACCACCTTACAAGGTGTCCACAATTCTCACACTACAAGCATACACCAATTCAATTGCCATACACCATGCTCAATTCAATTACCATAAACAATGCACAATCCAATTCACACATACTACAATACATTTCACAATACCATTCACCATCCTCTTTACATTGCCATTCATGCCATATACCATACAACATAAATTCATTACTCATTACACATATACCATACACATACCATACACATACCATACTCATTTTACTACATACACAATCCAATTCACACATACTACAATACATTTCACAATACCATTCACCATCCTCTTCACATTGCCATTCGTGTCATATACCATACAACACAAATGCATTACTCATTACACATATAACATACACATACCATACACATACCATACTCATTTTACTACATACTGGATACTACTAGCACTACTTTGTGCCAATAAAATACAATTAGCACTACATGTGCCAACAAAATTCAATTATCATACATACATACTATGCAATGCTAACCCGAAGCAATGCAAAACCAAAAAGGATCTACCCCCCTTAAAAGGGGTACGCCCCGTACCCTCCATACTATATGGATACTAGAAATCTAGTCTACAAATAGATTTGGGTACTTCGCCTTCATGGCGTCCTCTAATTCCCACGTCGCTTCCTCGACATCGTGGTTAGACCAAGACCTTCACCATTCGTACAGATTTATGGCAAGTGTCTCTTGTCTTTGTATCAAGGATTCGCAGTGGAGTCTCGACATATCTCATCGTCGGCTCTAGGGATAAATGTTCGGGTTCTAATACATGAGAGGGATCGGCTATGTATTTCTTGAGTTGTGATACATGAAAGACATCATGAACATGCCCCAATTCCTTAGGCAATGCTAGCCTATAAGGTACGGCTCCAATCCTCTCGGTAATGGTATATAGGCCTACAAATTTCGGGCTCAGTTTGCCCTTCTGGCCGAATAAAAAGACGCCCTTCATAGGTGAAACGCGTAAGAACACTTGGTCACCCACGGTGAACTCAAGGTCACGTCGTCGCACATCCGTATAGGATTTCTGTCTATCTTGGGCTGCTTTCATATTTGCTCGGATTTGTTGTACCTCAGCTTGTACTTGTTCCAGATACTCCGGTCCTATGATGACCGCTTCACTTGACTCATCCTAACACAACGGGGTACGGCAGGGTCTACCATACAAATCTTGGAATGGTGACATCTTAATCGAAGCATGATAGCTATTGTTATACGAAAACTCGATAAGATGAAGCTTATCAATCCAGCTCCCCTCTAGTGTCTGGATGGTCCTTTCTGTCTGACCGTCGGTCTGTAGATGGAAGGCGGTGATAAGCTTCAACTCAGTACCTAGCGCTTCCCGTGTTGCTCTCCAGTATCTCAAAAGAAATCTGGTGTCACGGTCATATACTATGGTTTTTGGAACTCCGTGGTGTCGGATGATCTCTTTGTCGAATAGCTCCGCGAGCTTCGCCACCTTCCAGGTGTCCTTCATCGGTATGAATCAGGCAACCTTGGTGAGACGATCGACTACTACCCAGATCATGTTGAGTCCTCCCCTAGCAGGTGGGTGTCCAACAACAAAATCCATAGAGATTTTGTGGAATTTCCACTCCGGAATGGGCATGGGTTGCATCATTCCTCCCGGTCTTCGGTGCTCGAACTTCACCTTCTGGCATGTGAGACACCTCAGAACATACTCAGTCATGTCAGATTTCATTCCTGACCACCAGAAGTACCTCTTCATGTCTTTGTACATTTTAGAGGCTCCCGGATGGACATGTAGTGTGGAACAATGTGACTCTCGCAGAATGCAATCCCTTAGCTCAACATTGCTTCGGGGGACGTATAATCTGCCATTCAATCGGATCAGACCATCTTCATGCAGTTTGAAGTTGTACTTTCGGTTCTCGAAGGTACCCTCTGTGATTTTTTGTCTGATTTCCATGAAGTAAGGGTCGCTCAACTGAGCGTCTCGCACCTCGTCAACCAAGCTATAAGAAGCGAGTAGTGAATGGAGCGAGTGTGCTCGACGACAGGGCTTCAGCTACAACGTTTGCCTTTCCCTTCTTTATACTGGAGGTTGATGTCGTAATCCGAGAGGAACTCTATCCACCTCCTCTGTCTTAGATTCAGTTCCTTCTGTGTGAATACATACTGTAAACTTTTGTGGTCGGAGTAGATGGTGATGCTTACCCCATAGAGGTAGTGTCGCCACATCTTCAAGGCGAAGACAATGGCCCCTAACTCTAGATCGTGTGTCGGGTAATTCTCCTCATGCTTTTTCAGCTGGCAGGAGGCGTAAGCTACTACCTTGCCATGCTGCATGAGTACGCATCCCATGCCCTTGCCCGATGCATCACAGTACACCTCAAATCCCTCTGTGCCCTCTAGAAGGGTGAGAATTGGCACTGGGGTCAATGAGTCTTTCAGGCTCTGGAAGGATGCTTCGCACTTGTCTTTCCATACAAACGGTGCATCTTTCTTCATCAATGACGTCATGGGCTTAGCGACTTTTGAGAAGTCCTTTACAAACCTCTAGTAGTAACCGACTAAACCAAGAAAGCTCCGGATGTCGGTAACAGTCTTGGGTCTAGGCCATGATCGTACACTTCGATTTTGGATGGATCTACTGAAATACCGCGCTCGAGATGACATGACCAGGAAAGATACCTGATCTAGCCAAAACTCGCATTTGGAGAACTTCGCATACAGCTGGTTCTCGCAGTGTCTCGAGAACTTTTCTCAAGTGGTTTTCATGTTCCTCTGCTGTCTTTGAATACACAAGGATGTCGTCGATGAATACTACTACTGAAGTGTCCAGCTGATCACTGAATAACCGATTCATTAAGTCCATGAATTTGGCTGGTGCGTTGGACAAACCGAATGGCATCACCGTGAATTCGTAGTGACCATATCTTGTTCGGAATGCTGTTTTCTCAATGTCTTGCTCTTTGATAGCAATTTGGTGATATCCGGATCGGAGATCAATCTTAGAAAAGACCAAAGCTCCCTTCAATTGATCGAACAGGTCATCGATGTGTGGCAATGGATACTTGTTCTTTACCGTGACCGCATTCAATTCGCGGTAATCGATGCAGAGGCGGAGACTACCATCCTTCTTATTCATGAAGAGGACCGGTGCTCCCCAGGGTGATACGCTCGGGCGTATAACCCTTTGTCGAGTAGGTCACAAAGTTGCTCTTTAAGCGCTGTCATTTCTGCTGGTGCCATACGGTATTGTGCCCTAGCAATGGGACCAGTGCCAGGTACAAGGTCGATTTCGAACTCTACTGCTCTCTGTGGTGGCATACCAGGTAGCTCTTTCGGGAATACATCGGGAAATTCTGATACGACTGCTACATCATTACTGAACTCTGGATCTCTCTCCAGATCTTGCACATGGCATAAATACACATCATGTCCTTTTCTGAGCTCCCGGTACATTGCCATAGCGGAGATGACTGTAGTTGAAGGCTCTCTCGGTCTCTGGCGGTATGAAACAGTGACCCCAGATGGACTCTTGAGCAGCAATCGGTGCTCGGCCCATAGGATCCTTCCCTTGTGCCGCTCCAACCAGTTCATTCCAACTATTAAGTCGAATCCCAACCCGTTGAATTCAATGAAGGAGATGGGAAACGCTTCGCCTTTGATTTGAATTGTGGCGGTGTGGTAGTACTTAGTACACTTTACTCGCTCCTTCGACGGAAGAGTAACCAAGAAATTGGGCAGCTCATCTGCGTCTAGCCCCAACCTGGTCACAAATGATGGCGATACAAAGGTGTGAGAGGCACCGGAGTCGAATAGTACTGAGGCTTCGATGCCGTTTACTGGGAATATTCCCGTTACGATAGTGCCGCTTTTGCCGGCTTGTTCTTCGGTGAGGATACTTTGGTTACCTTCGGTACCGAGTCCACAACCTATTGATTCACAAGATGATAAGTAACGATGGTGGAACACAAGTGGAATTTAACAACCAACGCTGCTTTTATTGAATAACCAACCATCATACATATTGTGTCTCTAATACACGTTACTACTGGATTACATGCTACTACAAGATTAATACTTCCTAAAGGTAAGGTTCAGGCGTCTTGGTTTCATGTGTGTGGCATTGATTATTGCCGGTGGTGCCGTATTCAACTTGATCTTCTAGATCCCGTGATACAGACACCTTGATTCTCCACCCATGATCAGAACATCTCCTGATCTCAATACCAATTTCTCTGTGAGGTCCACACGCTTCTGCTCGCTATACAAGAATACGGCGTCATCACCAATGGACCAAAACACTACATGCACTCCTAGTTCAAGAGATTTCGTCATCTCGTCCTTATCTTGGTGTAAGCCAAGTCGTCCTTCTTTCTCATAGAAGTTGACGATACATAGGTCTGCTTCAAGTGCAGGGATTGGTTCATCTTCACATTGTTGTGCAATTTCTACAGCTTGAGCGACAAGCGTTTGGTATTCAGGGGGTATTGCTGGAGCGTGTCCTGCTCGCGTCGTTTGGTATGTCTTGGTATAAGGGTTCCAATCCTTTCCCAAGCACATCATTTTCAGCTTCATTGTAGCTCCACCGGGGAATTCGGGTGTATAAAATCCTCCTGGACCCATTCCTAGTTCGTTGCATCGTCGGATGATCGAAACTTGTGCTTCGGGTGTCAGGTATCCTTTTAATAAGATCATACCTGGGCGGATGACCTGACACTGCTCGTTGTTGAAGTGGTGAGTGGCGATGTCGGTTTCTTCATGAGGTGGGTTTGAAGGTATGGGGTAACAGATAAGGAATTTCCCTAAGGTGGTAAATTATATCTAGTGTGAGTTCTAGGCCCACTAATTCATTTCATGCTCAATACATACTTCCATGTTACTTACTCATGCTCAATTTCATACTTCAAGTACTTACGCATTCATGCTCCCGTTCACACGATTACTTCAATACTTAGATATGCTCTTCAAGGATTAAAGGTTATGACAATTACCTAGGCCGGACTTAGTCCCGGTCCCATCACAGTCAATGATGTGTAAGGCCGGTTGCCTCTGCGGTGCGCCCTTCTGCGGACCTCGGGACCCCTGTCCCTGTGAGGTATGCTGGGCATGAGCATCGCCAGATGCAGTCTCCTTGCCTTCACGCTGCTTATAGCCCTGATAGTTTCCCTTGGGATTCGAGTTTTATGGGCATGCATTAGCACGGTGCCCTGGCTTCTGGCAATTGTAACAGCGGATCTCCCTTCCTTGGCAATCGGTGTCGGGATGATCCTTGTTGCAGTTTTGGAACACATAGCTGCGGCCATCATTTTGGCTCTTGCCATGGCCAAATCCAGAACCTATAGCTTCCAAGTTAGCAAGGTTCGGTATACTTACAATACTCCACATACATACTAATTCGCAAGTGTACTAATTCGGTTTCGGGTTCTTACCCTTGTAGGGCTGAGACCTCAGTGGCTTCGCTGCCACGGGTGCAGTGTAGGCAAGCTGTAATGGCTCAGCTGCCTTGCCCTTCTCAGCATGGGCATTGCCGTCTCCAGAGGTGTTCTTTTGGTGGGAGTACTTCCCCTTCTTCTTCTTCCATGGTTTGGTTTGGTGTTGGTCGTCGGAGGTGTTACCCTTGCTGCTCACCTTCCGCTTCAGCGCTTGCTCCTCATCTCTTAGTTGGCAGGTGATCTCCACTCGAGATGCAGCGTGGTAACACTCCTGAATTACTTGGCATTAGGTTACACATTTACATACGGGAATACTAATTCACATTGCTCACGGCTTTTAAGGGTTCAACATCGTTTACCTGAAGAGAGGTAAACCGTGCGAATCCCATGCCATACCGGAGTCGATGGCTCAATCCGCTGTAGAAGCGGTCGACCAAGACTTGGCCGGTATACCCGAGGTCGGGTAGAAGTCAGAGAAGAGAGGTGAAGGTGCGGTAATACTCATCACCATCATCTTCTCTGTCATTTTTAGGGCATCGAGCTCAAGCCGTTTCTTGGTCTTGACATGCTCGGGATAGTACTTAGATCGGAGGAGAGAGGTGAATGCTTCCCAACCGAATGCGGGGTCGGCTACGTGCTCAGCCTTGATGAGCTTCCACCAGTCCATAGCCGCGTCCTTGAGGTAATATGCAGCTATCCTCACTCGAACTCCAGCGGGAGTCTCAAGTGTCTCGAAGGCCGTCTCCATCTCGGAGAGATAGGCCTTGAGCTTGGCGGGGTCGCTCTCGCCTCTAAAGCATGGAGGCCAAAGGTCGGCGATGGTCTTTACCCAATTTGTTTCATGGGGTTGAGGCGGGTCGGGCTGTTGTTGTTGCTGCTGTTGGTTTTGCTGTGTTTGATGTACTGCGTTGATTACTTGCGGTAGCATCTGTGCTATGTGGCGGCGACGATTTTAGCTATCGTCTGCGCGCCTGGCCCCTCAGAGGCTTCACCTCTAGTTCGGCCTCGTCCTGACATCTGAACAAATGAGGATTACATTAGATACTGTGATACTATGACCATATGGTCTTGATTCAAGCAATGTTATCGTCTTTACAGACGTCAAGGGCTATCCGTTATTGCTAACGGTAATTCCTAGTTAGGTTTCTAGTTCTCCGTTGTAAAACGGTTTATAACCTAACTCGGTAATCACTACACTCGGTATTCTAATCATTAGAGCGAGACTTCGCTTTGATACCACTTTTTGTAACACCCCAACCGCTAATCCTTCCATTATCCTCTAATCATTCCCATAATTACCATACTCACAGCGGAATACTTACTTACTCCCGGCGGGTGATACAACGCCGTTAGCCACCCAAGACTAACAAGGCTACTATTACATACAGTAACGGTCTGACGATTAGAATACACCGAAAACATACTACTTACTTTACAAGGCCAAATACTTCTTACACTTTGATTACCGAGTATCCAAAATGCACGAATTACATTCCAAGACGATTTCCCAAAAATTAGAGTTTATACATTTACTCCTCCCTAACCAATCACCATTCATTATCCAAAATGGTGTACCACATGGTGCACCGGCTACTCAGAAAGCCTTAGCCGTGTACAACTCGGTACACCATTCCAATCTACTAACTATCCCAAAAAGAATTCATTCCGGTCCTTACTTGACCATCACGCCTCGCGGGTACCTGTAGAATAAAAACATCCCCCCTAGGGGGTCAGCTTACGCTGAATATGATAACCGCATACCCCGCGTACTAGCGAGGGTACGCCAACCATTTGGTCGAATACATGTGGTTCGTTTCATTCATACATACATACATGTTTTACACAATACAATTCAATACATTCATTTCACATAGCATACATACATTCAATACATGCGAGGAAGACATCACAAGTCAACCATTCATACTTACCAAATACTCACCGCAATACGGAGATACACTTCTCCAATTCATACATAAGTCTTGTTAGCTTCATTTCACACTCGGGTTAATCGGGTGTCCAATACTCTTTTACTCAAGGTCAATGACTTACAATAGTCAAGACCGATACACATACAATACTTACTTCTTACTTACTTTACTCAAGTCAAGTCGGTATGACCTGGGCAGGGATTACTACATCCCACCACCGGGCTTTAGGGTGGCCCACTAATCCAGGATGCTACCCATTCAAGGGATTTGGTCCATGGAAAAGATTACAGCCAGGATTCGGATCCAACCTCTTGTGTTTCCTTATCCTCACGCGTGGCCGAAACTATATCGGACTTCTACTCATTCCATTTTACTCATTACTCATGTTAGGAGTTAGATTGCTAGGAATTAGTAGAAGTCATTACTTCCTTTCCATACATCAATACAATACACAAGTACTCTTCATGTACACATACACTTCATTCTCATTCATTCATTTCATGAATTATACAAACTAAATGTTCAAGAGCATATAACAAGAACAATATAGTTCAAACACAATTAAGTGCAATATAAGTCCGATTCGTGCAATTATCTTATTGGTGATCACATAAGCACACAAATCGGGGTAACCAAGTTAGGATACAGGGCATGAAGAAATCATACCGTTCACCGTCGTATTCGCACTACCGGGTCCCTTCGATGTTCAACTATTTGATTCCTATACATACATGAAGTTGTATGATCAATGATTATTGTTGGTCCAACTTACTCCTCCATTAATACCCCTACTGTATACTTACTACTTCTTTGTATTCAAACTTGATTACAAAACCCATTCTTTTCTTATTACCTCTTAAACTTGCTCTCTTACTCATGTGTATACTCTCTTACCTTTACTACTTCATTAATGGTTCTTTACGACATATATATGCATATAGGTGTATAGGCATGTACATATACATACATACATGTGATTACTATAATCATATAATAAAACATTTTTTTTGTAAGTATGGGCCGTCCGACCCACCGTCGACCCAACCTCTGGGTCAGTCCACTCCAGTAAGTTTCCCGTTCTTCAGACTTTACCCGACCGACCCAAGACTGTTCCGACCGACCCATACACCTCTGGGTCGGTCCATCTCAGAAAGTTCCCGACCCTGGAATCCATCATGACCAACCCACGACCGACTCACGGCTTCTGGGTCGGTCCGCTCCAGGAAGTTTTGGTTCTGCTACTTATGCCCCGACCGACCACCAACCGATCCAGGCTCTGGTCGGTCGGTAGCAGAAAGTTGCTACAGACCTTGTTTTCAATTCTTTTTCTTTCCCATTTCTTCCACAAGCTTTACCAATCCTAGATACACTTATACAATTTTTCTTATTTCATTTCAAAACTTACATCAGTTTTTACTCCCACTAATGCTACAGATTTTGTTTTCTCCATCATGTTACAGATTTTTCCCTCAACTCCTATCCTCCAATACTCCCTCAACTAATGCCACTCTTAGTATCTTAAATACATTAACTCACATCCTAGTTCCATCCCATTTACAAACTCATTTCCAAATCTATTTCAAGATGCTAAACTACTCATTTTAAACTCTCCAAATGTAACTAGTTATCCCCTAGGTTACTTCCTCTTCTTAAACACTTAAGTTCACTCATCCCTAGGCAAAATTGGACATAGTCTCCCCTATAATTTTTACTTTGCCCACACATTACTTTAGCTCACAATTTCTCATGCACATACCTGTTTATTCAATACACTATACACACAATTCAACTCCACTACAACACCATAAAATTCCTGCACACATACACATACTACCCATGGTTTTTCCCAAGCTTTTCAATTTACAAACTTCAAAACTGTTTCACTACCATTCCTCTATACTACAACATCCTCATTACTCATTAGCATGTTCATTGCTTATTTTTACTACACAAAAACTGTTACATTAAGGCATAAAAAACTAGCCCAAGGTAAGGGTATTTACCTTCTCTTGCTAGTTTTTCTTCTTCCCTTTCCTTCTCTTCTTTTCCTCTTTATTTCTTCTCTTGTTCTCGGTCCCAATGAGGTTCACACACCAAATGCTAAAGCCCATATCAACATACACAAATACTTAGAGAATTATCTTTACCAACCTAGGGTTTATGCTTGTTTTAGGTTTAGAATGAAGCATTTCCTCCCAATGGATGGATGGAGTGGTGGAAAGCAACCAAGGCAAGCTTCCAACACCAATAAGATAGCCATAATCGGCTAGAGAACAAGGTACCTAGCAAGGGTTTAGTTTGAATTTTCGTTTTGCCAACAAAGGCTAGAAAAAGATAGGTTTTCAAGGATATTTTTACCTCAAGATGACAAGGAGGTGAAGGTGCTTCTAATGGTGGTACTCAAGCTTCAAATGCAGCACACCCATGGAGATGAAGTTGGTTGTTTTCGATTTTTGAAAGGAGGAGAGTGTTCTCCTTGGTGAGGGGATTTCAATGGTACAATTTTTATTGCATTTAGAGAAGATTTGAGTGCTCAAAGAGAGAAGAGAAGGTGAAGGCTGGTGGGAGCTTCAACAAATCGCCATGGAGGCTGGAGGAAGAAGAAAGAATCAGAGAGGGAGGGGGAAAACGTGAGAGAGGGTGAGTTATGAGGAGGAGAGAATTTTTATTTTACTTTTGTACTTATTTTCTTTGTCCTTTAGTGAATTAGGAACAATAAAGAGAGGGAGAGGGGCTAGTTAGTCGGCCACACACATCCACCCTACAGATTTTTGACTTTTATTTACAAAAGTGGACACACTAAGTTTGTTTATTTGCATTCTCACCCCACAACGTTCCGGTTTTGACAGTTTTACTAACCGGAACCCGTTTTCTGGAATTTTCTCGTTTAATAAATTTTATTGGTTCCCAACCTTTATTAACGTTTATTAATGACTATTTGGTTGACCAAAATCGTTACAAGTCTATTTGACTCGCTTAAAGTCGCGTTTTCCCGGCTACCTCGAAAAACGCGCTTTGAGGTTCGTTTACGCTTTTAACCCATTTTAAAGGTCCGTTTTCTTCGGGATTTGTTCCCTCATATTTATTTAAGTGTAATTAAGCCTTTAAAAATTATAATTAGCCTAATTAATCACTATTTTTATTACGGGGTATTTCAAAAAACATCCTTAGCAACACAAAGAAGAAGGGTCCAGAAGCTCGGGTCAAAGTTGAACCGGATCGGCTACCAACAAAGCTTTCAAAGATTCCCGATGTGAAGGAACAGCAAATTTTCGAAATCAAAACAGGCTAAAAACCAAATTCTCTAACCCTTCTGATCTTAATACACTTCTGGTTGAAATTTCTAACCAAATTGAATTTTCCTTGCTTCTAAATTAAGGTTTGTTTGTGTTTCTGCCTAATAACTTGTTAACTAAGTTTCGTATTAATTTTAACTTCAAATTGAATTCTTTCAATTACTAACATCTTGTATATCTTACAGGCTACGTACCCATAAAATTTGAGTCACAAACACCGTCGGGAACCATCTGAAAACCCCCATCCGTGGGTAGTCCGGGACCTCGGACCTATGGTCCAGGACCACGGACGGGTTGTCCATGGCCTCGGACACCCACGGACGGCGGCGGAATTTTAAAATTTAGAAAAAAAATTTAGGTTTTGCTAAACTATGTCCGGGCCTACGGACGTCCTGTCCGTGGCCCCGGACTTTTCAAATTTGTGTTTTTATTTAAGTTCTGTTTTCGTATTTATTTAATTCAATTGAGGTCCGTGGTCTCGTACATCAGGTCCGCGGCTACGGACGTAATTAAAACTTTACCTAATTCTGCCTCCGAAACCCTAGTTTAGGTATTTTCATATTTCACTTTAATTTTCTGTCAAAAAATGTTAAAAATACAAAAAAAAATCAAAAGCGCGCACTTAGGTTAAAAATGACTCGTAATAAGCCGTAATTAAACTAAGTAGAGGTAAAATGACTTCTAGGGGTAATAAAAGTAATTGAACCTTAAATAAGTCAAATACCAAGCCCCCAAACCCGAACTCTCCTTTCCTAATTAGATCTAGGTTAAAATTAGGTGGCGACTCATAATAGGTTCCAGTGAGCTAGCTTAGGTTTTAATAATTATTGTTATATGACATAGTTATTAATCTTAGGTTATAAGTGGACCTAAAACCGGTTAGATCCTAATTAGCTTAATCAACATAGGATAGGGTTTAAAATCGAGGCTCACACTTCGCTCCTCCAGGAAATTCAGGTGTGTAAAATCCTCCTAGACCTGCTCCTAGCTCTTTGCATCGTCGAATGATGGAAATTTGTGCTTCAGGTGTTAGGTATCCTTTTAAAAATCATACCTGGTCAGATAACCTGACACTGCTCGTTGGTGAAGTGGTGAGTGGTGATGTCGGCTTCTTCATGGTTTGGGTTTGATGGTATTGGGTAGCAGATTTAAATTTCTCTAAGGTCGTAAATTTCATCTAGCATGAGTTCTAGTTTCAACTAGTTCATTTCATGCTTATACTTATGCTCAAATTCTACACATCCATGCACTCACTCAAGTAGGTAATTAATACTTTAGACATATTCTCAAGGATTAAAGGTACTAGTTAGTACCTAAGCCAGACTTCGTACCAGTCCCATCACGGTCGATGATGTGCAAGGTTGGCTGCCTCTGTGGTGTGCCCTTCTGAGCACCTCGGGACCCCTGTCCCTGCGAGGTTTGCTGGGCCTGAGCATCGCCAGATGCAACCTCCTTGCCTTCTCGCTGCTTGTAGCCCTGATAGTTACCCTTGGGCTTCTAGTTTAGGGCATTCATTCGCACGATGCTCGGTTTAACAGTTGTAGCAATGTATCTCTTCCTTGACAATCGGTGCCGGGTGATCCTTGTTGCAATGTCGGCAAACATAGTTGCGACCGTCAATGTTGTTCTTACCGTAGCCAGAACTAGAACATGTAGCTTCAGTTAGCAAGGTTTGGCATACTGATACTAATTCACATACCTACTAATTTAGTTTCAAATTCGTACCCTTGTAAGGGTGAGATCTTAGTGGCTTCGCTGCCACCGGCGTAGTGTAGGCGAGCTGCAACGGCTCAGCTGCCTTGCCCTTCTCAGCATGGGCAGTGCTATCTCCCAGGGTATTCTTCTGATGCTGCTGGGTAAACTTCCCCTTCCTCTTCTTCCGGTTCTTACACTAGTTCTGCTCCTCTGAGCTGGTGTTCTTGTTATTTGCTTTGTGCTTAAGCACTTGCTTTTCATCCCTCAGCTGGCATGTGATCTCAACACGAGATGTAGCGTGATAGCACTCCTGGAGTGACCAGGTATTAGCTAACATCCTTTACATAATAAGGTATCAATTCACATAGACTACGGCACTAAGGGTTTAAAACGTTGTTTACCTGGAGTGAGGTAAACCGTGTGTACCCCATGCCATACCGGAGGCGATGGCTCAATCCGCCATAGAAGCGGTCAACCAAGACCTAGCCGGTATACCCAAGGTCGGGTAGCAGTCTGAGGATGGAAGTGAATGTACGATAGTACTCATCGTCATCTTCTCCGTCATCTTTAAGGCGTCGAGCTCAAGACGTTTCTTTGTCTTGACATGCTCCGGGTAGTATTTAAATTGAAGAAGGGCGGTGACGGCTTCCCAGTGGAATGTGGGGTCGGCAACGTGCTCGGCCTTGACGAGCTTCCACCAATCCATAGCCACGTCCTTGAGGTAGTACACAGCTATCCTCACCCTCACTCCAGCAGGAGCCTCTAGGGTCTCGAAAGCCGTCTCCATCTCGGAGATATAGGCCTCGAGTTTGGCGGGGTCGCTCTCGCCTCTAAAGTAGGGAGGTTGGAGATCGGCGACACTTTTTACCCAATTGGTTTCTCTAGGTTGAGGTGGGTCGGGCTGTTGTTGCTGGTTTTGTTGTACTTGTTGTTGGGCTACAGTCATTAATTGGGGCAGCAGCTGTGCCACAGTGGCAGCGACGATCTCGGTGACCGTCTGCGCCAGGCTCATCATCAGCCTGCTCCCCGCGCCCTCAGCCACGACCACGGCCTCTTCCTGACATCTGAACAAGTATGAATTACATTAGATACAGTGACAAGGTGGTCTTGATTTAAGCAATGGTATCGTCTTTTCAGACGTTAAAGGGTTTCCGTATTCATTACGGGTATTCAGGGATAGGTCTTTACTTCTCTGTTGTAAAACGGTTAGTAATCCTAACTCGGTAATCACTATGCTCGGTATTCTAATCGTTAGAGCGTAACTGCGCTCTGATACCACTTTGTGCAACACCCCTACCGCTAATCCTGTTGTTATCCTCTAATCATCTCCACTACTAGTCTACTCGCAGCGGAAATCCTACATACTCACGGTGGGTGGTACAACGCCGTTAGCCAGCCAATGACTAACAAGGCTTATGCTACATACTGTAATAGTCTGATGAATAGAAACATACCGAGCAATCATAATTATTTCCCATAACATTCCCACATTTGCTTACAGCCTTGGATTACCGAGTATACAAATTCATATCAAATTATATGCCTTTCTTACAAGCCTAACAAAAGCTATGAGTTTATCAATCTACTCATTCCTACCAAGTACACAATTCCAAAATATCCAAAACGGTGTACCATGTGGTATACCGGCTACTCAAAAAGGCTATAAGCCGTGTACAACTCGGTACATCTTTCTCATCTTACCAACTACTCAAAAAGATGTTCATCTCGGTCAAGTTCGACTTCAACTATCTTGGGTACCTGAAATAAAAACGGTGCCCCAAGGGGCTCAGCAAATAGCTGGTATGAAATTCGCATACCCCGTGTGCTAACGGGGGTACGCCGACTACTTTGTCACATACATGGAGTTCATTTATTTTATACATGCATACATGCTATAATGAACAGCAATCCATTTACACAATAGTGCATACATACATACATTCCAGTACATACAATGGGAGGCAATCGCAGATCAACCATTCATACTTACTAAGGCACAGAGATACACTTCTGAAGTTCATCCACAATACTTTGTTAGTTACTTACTCATCCGGGTTAATCGGATGTAATTTACTCTTTTTCTTCAGATCATTTGACTTACACAAGTCATGATCTTACTTGGCCAATTACTTTTCTTACTTTAATACTCAAGTCAAGTCGGTATGACCTCCGGTAGGGACTACGATAAGCTATCACCAGGCTTTAGGGTGGCTTACTTCCTAGGGTTGCTACCCATTTAAGGGGTTTGGACCACGAGGAAAAACAGGCCAGAATTCAGAAACAACCTCTCGTATTTCCTCATTCTCACGCGTGGCCGAAGCTATATCGGACTTATCACATTACTCCAATTTACCAATTTACTCAAGGTTAGAAATGTTACTTAGTTAGGAGTTAGTGAGAAATCATTCTTTCCATACTACTTGCTTAGTACACTTCACACCAAAGCCATCAAACACTTCATCCACCATCATACATTTCATGAATTATACAAACATTAAGTTCGAATACAATCCAACAAGGAACAATACACTACAAGCACAAGGAAGTGCAATAAACCCGATTCGTGCATTTATCTTGTTTAGGTGATCACACATAACACACAAACACACAAATCAAGGTAACCACGATAGCATACAGGGCATGAGAAAATCATACCGTTCAACGTCGCTTTCGGATCACGACTCTTCTTCGGAAATTGACTATTCAAATCCTATAACATACATGGAATCGGACGGTTAATAATTTACAATTAACCTAGCTTGATTCATCTTTTAATGTTCCCGACTTATAGTTACTATTTCTTTTACAATTCACACCCTAATCACACAAGTCATTTACTCCTCATTAATTCTTAAGCTTGTTTCCTTTTCATATGTGCACAACCTTCTTGCCTTCATTACTCTAGTACTAATCCCATATATATATATATATATGTATATATATACATACATTTATATTGTTTGGACCCGACCGACCCATTGTCTTGACCCGACCGACCCAACCCCTCTAGGTCGGTCGAAGTCAGTAGGTTGTGGGTTCTGGAACTTCAACTCGACCGACCCACTAGTTTGACCCGACCGACCCAACCCCTCTAGGTCGGTCGAAGTCAGTAAGCATTCGGTTTGGAAGTTTTAACTCGACCAACCGAGCCATGCGTCGGTCCCTTGGGTCGGTCAGAGTCAGTTTACTCCTTTTGGCTTTGTTTCAACTCCATTCTTCTACCCATTTCTTCCTCAATCTTCCCATATGTAATCCAGCATATGTTAACACTATTTAGACACTTTAACTACCCTAATTCATTCATTAAACTCATCACTCAATTCTTGGTTTCCTTACACAATTTTCCCACTCTTGTCTTTCCTAAAAGCTCATGTTACATATTTTATTTTTTTCTTTTCTCTAACTCAATGGTTTCCCAACTAATGTCATACAGCTACACACTCGCCTTATCTTCACCCAAGGTTCTACTCAATTGTCCCAATGCTCTTCTAATCCAAAACCAAGGTGGTTAACCACTCAAGCTTACCTCTACAACACCTAGTTAATCCTAGGTTCTTTTCTCCTCAACTAACACTTAAGTCATCCAATTTCTAGGACAATTTTGACAGAGGTTCCCTAAGAATTTTAATATTGCCCACACACAATTCAGCTCACCAAATCAATCTCAATAGCCACATTATTCTAAACACTACAACACATTAAATTCCTGCACATACACACTTATTTTCCTGCACATTAACAACTTAGCTAGCTCGGCCTCAAGGCCTTTGATCATCACTAAACCAAAACTAAAAAACCCAATCTCTTACTTACTATGTTGTAACATAAACAACACTTAAAACAATGTAGATTTCTCATACTCAAGCATTAAAAATCTGTTTTCACAAGACATACAAGGTTAGCTCAAAGGTAAGTTCATTTACCTTGGATTTTCTAGTTTTTTTCCTTTCTTCCTTTCTCCTTTCTTCTTCTTCTTTTCTTTCCTCTTGTTCTTGACTTACAAAACCGGTAATGCTACAGCCATGACCAATGCACAACAATGCCAACTTAGAAACTACCCCTTAATTAACCTAGAACTTAGGAACATGTTTAGGGCTTGAGAGAGGCATTACCTTACCAATGTCAAGATGGAGTTTTGGACAGCAAAAAACAAGCTCCAGCACCTCTTGGAAGGCTAAAAATCGGCTGGAATAGGAAGAGCAAGAGGCTAAAAAATCTAAAAAATTCTAGATTGACAAAGAGAGATAGAAAGGGTGATTTTTGAGTTCTTTTTACCTTGAAATAACAAGGACATGAAGGAGCTCCCAATGGTGTTCTCAAACCTTCAAATAAGCTTCAGCCATGGAGATGAAAGTGGAGCTTTTTAAATTTTGAAAAGATGGAAATGATGCCCAAGGAGAGGGGAGTTTAATGGTGTAATTGTTTTTGCATTTTGAGTGTATTTAAGCCATCAACAATGGAGAAAAATAGAGGGCTAGTAAGGGAAGCTCAAATCGCCATTAGAGGCTGAAGGAGGAAGGAGGAGGCTGGTGAGAGAGGCTGCCAACGTGAGTGTGAGGGAATGGGAGGAGAGAGAATTCTAAAACCCCTGTTTTACTTTATTACTTTGTCCTTTAGTGACTAATAAGAAATAAAGCGAGTGTGAGGGAGGGCAGAAACATCTCACGTATACACAGAATAGAAAGTCTGATTTTTATTTTTAAATGGAGGGAGGTATTTTGCTCTTATTACAATTTGCACCCCACAAGTTCTCGTTTTTGCACTATTCACTAACCGGAACCCGTTTTCCGGAATTTTCTCGTTTAATGAATTTTAATGGCTCTAGACCTTCACTAATGTTTAAATATAGATATTTAGTTTACCATAATTATTACGGGTCGATTTAACCGCTTAAAGTCGCGTTTTCACGGTTTCCTTGAAAAACGTGTTTTAAGGTTCGTTTGTGTCTTTAATCCATTTTATGGATCCGTTTTCTTCTGGAATTGTTCCCATGTGTTTATTTAGGCGTAATTAAGCTTCTAAAATCTGCATTAGCCTAATTTATCACTATTTTTAATTTTGGGGTATTTCATAAGTGGACCTAGAACCCGATCAGATCCTAATCAATCTAATCAACATAGGATAGTGGTTCAAAATCGAGGCTCACAGAATGGACTGTGCTACTCTGAACAAACTCTAATATTAAATTGTTTTATTTCAGAAAGAGGGCTTAACTCGAAAATTTTACTTATGGATTTTATTATGTTGTTTGTTTACTTTCGTGCAATTTAAATTTCTGTATATGCATCATATGAGAGCGTGGGTCTACACAAGCCGATTTTACCCCGGGACCACCTTAGAGTCCCCTGTCAGGGACTCACACCTTTTTAGGTGATGTGAAAAAGTAGGGGAAAAGAGGAGGATGTCGTCTAACCACATCCCCTTAATACCTAGGCTTTAGCCCTAAGAATTTTCCTGGCAGTGCCCTTACCTAGCCTTGTTTGGTCATTCAAAGACCCGACCGTAGACGAACACCTTTAGGTGATGTGAAAAGAGGGGGAAGCCCAAAGAGAATAGCGTGCAAGCCCTATTCCTTTGTGGTGACCTGGGCCCATGCCTCAAGCACCTCTCCGGATCGATCCATACCCAGTTTGATTAAAGTGCCTAGCAAGGTCATGTTGAACTTGTGTGGCCCTTGTTTGCTTGTATGAATGGCCCACTACCCAGCCTAGAAATTGATAGGCCCTACACCCGGTTCAGCCTAACGTGAATTTTTGACTTTATTATTTGCGGCCCAAAGGCCCTGCTTGATTTGAATTTGTGACTCTTTTTTTTGGGCTTCAGCCCAAAAGCCTAGGCTAAGGTGATTCTTCTTTCGGCCCAATTTGGACCATCCATTTAGTCCTATGCCCACAAAAAGAAATCCACTTGAACTCGAAATAACTCTCGAATCTTGAAAGAAATATGGCCTTACTTTTGAATTCCTTTTCGGCTCAGTAGTCATCTTCTCAAAGAAAGTTAGGCCCATTTGTGACTTAGGAATCATTCCGGCCCAGGTGCCAAATAACATTTTGTCCCAAGGCCCATTCTAGTCTAGGTGGACTTTTCATTCGGGCTCTGGCCTAAAATCCCACTTCTAGGTGTCATATCTTTAGGCCCAGTCAGAACCGTTTGTTTAGATTTTGGCCCATTCGAATTCTTCATTAGTTTCGCGTAACCCATTCATTCTACTTTCTGGCCTTAAGGCCCAATAGGAACATCAAACAAATCTTAGACTTCAAAGTTTCTCTCTCAGCCCGGCGGCCCATTCACAGTCCATATAGCTCCCTTCAGCCCATTTCCTTTTGTTTGCTAATGATGGACACCTTGGAAACAGGTAAGCCCGAATCTCAAGTATGACAGAGGGAGGGAACCCAATCAACATGGAGACCCAGCTCGCAGCCATGGAACAAAAGTACATTACCATCATCGAAGAGCTGAAAAGAAAAATCAATTCCCTTGAGGTTGGTCATCAAGAAAACATTCTGGGGAAGATTGCCGACTCCGGGAACGAGTGCGACTACATCAAAGTTAACTCCGTTGGAGCCCAGGGCTTGCAAGGACATGTAAAGGAAGCAACGCTAGACAACCAGCTATCTGCAGAACTTAAGAGAGCCTTGAAAAGGATCAAACGCATGGAAAAAGCTAACAAACTTGCTGGCCTCGATTACCTTTCCATGGCATCGTACCGCGCGGTTGATCTCCCTTTAAAGTTGAAGCTGCCCTCACTTTCTCTATACAAGGGTTCCTCAGACCCGCAGGTTCACCTGGCGATGTTCGATAGAGAGATGTCCATCCTCAGGCTGAATGACATGCAGAAGGCCAAGGTTTTTGCCCGTTATCTCGATGAAACACCTCAACATTGGTACTTGACTCGGAGGATGAACACCAAAACCTATAAGGAGGTTTGTGAGGCATTCTTGCACCATTTCGAGTATGCTAGGAATCTTGAAGTCACCAGGTCCAACCTTGCCAGCACTCGGCAGAGAAACAGTGAATCAATGTCCGACTTCATCAAACGGTGGAGGATGAAGGCAGCTGCTATGCCTACAAAAATGGATGAGCACGAACAGATTCGAATGATTGTGGACAATGCAGAAGCAATACAACAACAAGCTGAGTTGCACATACTTCTCTAATTTTGACATGCTGATGGGACAGGTGAGGGTCATGGAAGAAAAGATTCACAAAGGCGAGTTGAAGCTAGGAGAGCCCAAAGCTCAGGGTATGGGTGTCGAGACCTTTAAGTCAGGGTCAGCCAAAACAGTCCCAACTTCACGACAGGAGAACAATGTGCCCCAACTCAGTGTTTCAAAGTAGAGCACCATGGCCTCATCCCGACCTAGGCGGCTCCCCGCACCAAGATAATTTACCGACATCGACCGACCCCTTAGTCAAGCACTCATGAAGCTACAGGAGTTGGACCTACTACAGCCTCTCACTCCTTGCCCCGGGGTTACCCAGTCTGGAGAGTACCAAAATCGGTTTTGCAGTTCCATCAACTACCAGGGCACAGTACCGACGATTGTAGGACACTGAAGCACAAGATTAAAGATCTCATTGAACAAGGGCTCTAGTTTGTCGAGTAGGCTAGTGTCTAGTAGCATTTTGCCTTCTTAATTTTTCTTTTCAATTTTGTAATGAGTTTTTGATATTTCCATTTTAATAAGGTTTAGATGTTTGGATTTCAGTTTCTTGTCTTTTCAATTTGTAATCTCAAGAAAATAAAAAAATGTTTGTTCATCTTGCACCTTCAACCAAATTGTCTTGCTCATCAGCAAACATCTTGCAAAACTAATATTCATGAAACGGTCATTTTCTGGCAATTGAACAAAACAACTTGCCTTTTGTTTGTAAAAGGATGAACATGTCCAACCAAACACCACTACTCACCCCAAAACATCCAAACAACCCACGAGGCGGTTCCAAGTGCACACACGTCAAATTGTTGTCATAAACCCCAAGTCAATACTGGGAGCAATATGAGTTTAGTTTTGTCATCTTTAATCTTTCATTTAAACATGCGAACAAATCTTCGAGTGAGAATTCGCGAGAGTGTCTTGAGTGGAAAAACCATGAGCAAAGGAGCGTGTCATTTTTACACGACTCTGGTGAGACCACGTTCAAAGGTGAGGTAAACGGCACAACTCCGACCAAAGGAGATAATTTGTGGATTTACACTTAGACCTGCGAAAAGTAACAAAGACCGGATACACAACTATCAGGAATGATGAAGCACCTAGGTACAGCACCACATAGCCTAAAGCTTGTGAACCCTGACATTAAACCCTAGGCACCGCCGCTGAGCCTTTCATATATCCCTTTTCGATATTATGAACTCCACAAAATAACTCAACCGATGATGAATATCCAACCCGGTGACCAAAGGAAGCAAGGAGCCTGGCTCTCAGATAACGTTTTCTTCAGCCCAAAGAAGCAGCACCGCTATCAGCATGACGAAGCGATCCACAAATGGTCCCAGGGTGACATTGGATCTAAAGAGCTCACATCGAGACAACTCCCAAAGTTCAAAACCGAGACACAAGAACCCCAAAAGAGAATTCAAGAAAGGATAAAACAAAAAGGCAAACCCGAAGTGCCTCAAAGAAACCCAAATGACAAAATGAAGAGAAATGGTGTAAAGGAAAACTTTAAAAGACCAAGTCGAGAAGCTCCAAGACAACGTCAACACAAAGCAGCTAGATGACTTCAAGACAAGGAAGATGAATCTGAGGGAAGACGCAAGGTGCAGCTTTGGTCACCCCTTTTAGCTCCTCATACCTCAAATATCCCTCCATGGTCCCGTTGTCTTTCATCACACCCCATGGCCACGTTATAAGCTTTAAATACTTCCGACTTGATAGATGTGTATCCAATCACGTGAAAGTAACAAATCGAATAATATCGAGTTCAATGGTCTAGAAGTTATGACCTTAAGCAAGAAATGAGTGCAAACACGAAACACGACGAGTGAAGGTTAAGAAGCACCACATCAAAACATAAGCCTTGACCCTGTGAGGATAAGATTCGCTCCCACGATTAATCGAAGAAAATACTGGTGCTTGACTCGGAAGATAAGACTCGTTGCCATGATCGGGACGATCGATTGCCATAAGCTTTAAAGCTCAGATTGCCTTAAGGAAAAATACTGGGGGCAATTGTTGGTTCCAACAATTGCGAGCACAATTGAAACCTAAAAGCTCAAGCATCACCATCACCATCCCATCACAGGCGCACATAAGCCCTAACCTCCACACAAACACTCACAGGCCCGTCATTAGCCTTACCTCCACAAAAACATCAGGCTCGTCATAATCCTGATCACTATCCAAAAAACACAACCCAACCTTAGGCCCCTCATAAGCCTTTACCACCACATCATACACCACAGGTCTGCCATAAGGCTTGACCACCACTTAAAAAGTCTTTGACTCCCATAACAAACACCACACACACCCACTAGCGGGATGTTCATCTTCTAAGAAACAAATTGCACATCTGAAATTATTTGTCAGAAAATGATCGTTTCACTTTCCTTTTTCAGTAGAGGTTTCCTCAAGCATTGCCATGTTTGGCACCTTTTTCAACAGTTCCTTGTTTTAGTTGCATTTTACAATTTTCGCATAACACCTCAACATTGCCTCGTTTGGCACCTTTTTCAACAAGTTCTTGTTTTGAACAAGTATCTTACATACATTTTGGTTGCATACACCTTATCAGTGCCATGTTTGGCACTCCAACAATCAGTTTTCATCATTTACATAAGACCATCACCTTTGCAGTCTTGCACCTTCTAGCACCCGAGTAGAAGAACTCACCCGAGTAGAAGAACTCACCCGAGTAGAAGAACTCACCCGAGTAGAAGAACTCACCCGAGTATAAGAACTCACCCGAGTAGACGAACTCAACCTCAAGCTCGTCCTGAGCCTAGTTTCCTACCATTCCACTTAGGCACACATGAGCCCTACCGTCACAAAAGAAACCTTAGGCACCCATAAATCCTACTTCATTTTCATTCACCCAGGCACCCATAAGTCCGACATTACATTCATCCACTCAGGCACGCATAAGCCCTAGCTTGCACCTATCTTACCCTGCATCCATCCTACCTTAAATTCATCCAGGCATACATAAGCCCTTCCACACACTCATCACATCAATCTTAATACATATTGCACCTCTTTTCATTTCTAGGTTCCCAACACCTCAAATGCTCGGTCTGGTCCATTCACTTTTAGTTTACTCCACCTTTCACATTTTAGGCAATTTGGCGCCTCATGATAGTCCAATAATCTTAAACTTCTCTCCTAGTAGCTAGAGCCTCATAATAGCTAAGCACAATTATTAGACCTTCAGTAGAAATCTAATTCATTCCTCACTACTGGTCAAAATTTTAGGGTATCACTCAGACATCAACTAGTCTTTTCATCTTCATTACAAAGCCTAGTTGACGGTGGGCAATCTGTTATACCCAAAATTTCAACGCCCTCAAAGTAGTCTCTAAGGCATATGTGTTACAAAGGGCAAAATGGTCAAAATGGGCCAATACGGGATTTTCCAAGGACATTCTTGGGATTTTCTATTTTCATATGACTTGTTCACTATCTTCAAACGCTTCCAAATACCATAGTCATTATGAAAGGTATTTCTCAATTTCCTAGATGGTATTTATTTCGGAAATTTAGCTTTTAAGTCATATTATAAGCTAATTAACACATGAAATAGCCTCAAACTAGAAATAAAAAAAGTTTCCAAAAGTTAAAATAAAATTGTCACATGGTTAGCATGATTACATACAGTCATGAACCTGAAATTATTTTATTTGGAACCTCAACCCAAAATTTAAAGAGAAATTCAAACATTCTAGCAATTTTCTCTCTCCCTTAGAAGATCCCGTATTCAAGTTCAAATGTCATGAAATTTTAACACAAGAAAGTGGATGAATTTTAGAGACTAACAACGTTGGTATTTTGTAATTTCATTTTTCCAATCGTAAGTTATGAATTATGGGAGGTTCCAGATTGCAAGATTTTTATCTGATCGGTTATATGATGAAATTACATGATTCCAACTCTAAAAATTCATAAATATCATCTTTTAGCTTTGGTTAAAATTGTAGAATTTTTATCGACCTGTAGCACATTCTAAAAAATCATATTCTCTTAGAGCATAAATCAGGGTTCTAGATAAAAAAATTCGTCTATCAACTTGGCCTGGCTTTTTCTATAAAAGACCTCCTCAAAAATGACCTAGGGCAGAGGAGATCATCTCCAAAGTGAGAGAACACAGCCGGCAACCTACTTCCCACGTTTTTGCAACCCCAAGCCTCGAATCTATACCAAAATCATCCCGAAATCACCAAAAACACATTCCCTCTTCTCCCATTGAGCTTCCTAGCACCAAAACACAAAAATACAGAACCAAACCGTGGTTAAAACATAAGGAAGAAGGGGTCAGAAGCTCGGGTCAAAGTCGAACTGGATTGGCCATCAACGAAGCTCTCGAAGATTCCCAACGTGAAGGAACAATCGAATCCCGAAGTCAAAAAAGGTTGGAATTCGAATTTTATAACTCCCGTGATCTCAATACACTTCTGGTTGAAATTTCTAATCGAATAGACTTTTCTCTACTTCTAATTAAGATTTATTTGTGTTTCTGTCCACTAACTTGTTCAATACGTTTCGTCCTTAATTCATAGTCAAAATGAAAACTTTTGATCACTAACGTGTTTAGAATCTTTCAGGATATCTACCCATAAATTTTGAGCCAAAAACACCACCGGGAACCGCTCAAACGCCACTGTTCGAGGGCGGTCCGCCTCCACGGACGCCCCTGGACGGTGGCGGGATAATTTTATTTTCAAAATCTAGGTTTTTTCAACTTATGTCCGGGCCCACGAACGCCTTGTCTGTGGCCCCGGACTTTTCAAAATCATGTTTTCTGTTTAATTCGACTTTTATCTTCACTTAGATTAACTAGGGTCCGTGGGTTTGGACATCAGGTCCGTGGCCACGGACGGAATCAAAATTTAACCTTATTCTGCCTCTGAAACCCTAGTCCAGGTATGTTAATTTTCACTCTTATTTTCTATCAAAATATGTTAAAAAATTAAAAAAATCAGAAGTTTGCGCACTTAGGTTAAAACGACTCGTAATAAGCCGTAATTAAACTAAGTAGAGGAAAAACGACTTTGAGGGGTAATGAAAGTAATTGAACCCTGAATAAGTCGAATACCAAGCCCCCGAACCCGAACTCTAGCTTTCCTAATTTACCCTAGGTTTAATTTAGGTGGCAACTCATAATAGGTTCCAGTGAGCAAATTTAGGATTTAATAATTAGTGTTATATGACATAGTTATTAATCTTAGGTTATAAGTGGACCTAGAACCTGATCAGATCCTAATCAATCTAATCAACATAGGATAGTGGTTCAAAAATCGAGGCTCACAAGTAGTTTACCTTGTTTTGTTCTTCTTTCTCTGATTCTGACGTCTCCTTGTCTTGCGCCATCAAGAAAACTTCCTCAAGGCATAGGTGAGCCTTCTCATCTTCCAAGAGATCACTATCTAAGGTTTGATTGTTGCCACTTAGTTCTGAGTCTCCTCATACAGCAACAAACGCTTCTTTCCTTGGCTCTTTGTTGAATGGTCTTCGGACAAGTTTCCTGACCCTATCGTTGTCCTCTCAGGATCGTTGAGGACAGTCTTTGATGTGATGCCCACGCTTTGAGCACCCGAAACACTTGTCATTGTTTTTCTTCTGATGATTGTCAGTCTCCTTGGGCTCTTTACCTTTCCTCATGTTGTTTCTTATGAACTCCCGAAAGTACCTCTTAGCATAGAGGACTATCTCATCATTGTTTTCTCCTGTCTCGGAATTTTCAGCTACCTGAAGGGCTATGCCTTTTCCTCTTTCTCTTGTTGAACTTTCTATGTTTCGTAGTTGTAATTTTAACTCAAATTCCATTAGGGAACCTAACATGTCTGCCAAATACATCTTAGATAGATCATGAACTTCTTGCATGGCATTGACTTTGCTGTCGAAGGAGACAGGAAGAGATCTGAGGAACTTCCGAATTTGATCTTCATTTGATATAGTTCTTCCAAGCACAAGTATTTCGTTGATTAGCTTGGTGAACCTTGTATGCATTTCAGAGATGCTCTCATTTTCTTCCTTTTTGAATAGCTCCCAATGAGTGAGTAGCAACTCAATGCGAGTCTTTTTGATCTCATCATTCCCTTCATACGTGACTTCAAGAGTTTTCCAAATCTCTTGAGCTATTTTAGCTGAGGCTACTTTGGAGTATTGCTCAGGTAATAGTGCACAATGTAGAATTCTTACAGCTTGAGCATTGAATATCAGCTTCTTGATTTGATCATCCATCATGTTGTCGACTGATATGTCTTGTCCTTGAGTGTCTTGGAAGGTGTATTCACCCCGTGATATAACCCTTCACATCCTTGGATCATCAGACTTGGTGTGAAACTCCATTTTGTTTTTCCAGTGAGTGTAGTTATCTCCATTGAAGAGTGGTGGTCGATTGGTGTAGAACCTTCTTCTGACGCTAGTAGGCTTGCATGAGACATTTCGATCGTCTTCCAAAGCAATTAGCTTTCTAGAAGAGACCCGCTCTGATACCAATTGAAACTAACTGATGCTCCTGATGCGTCCCTGATCGATCGCGCATGTATCGCTGTCCTAAGTGAACTACTTGATAGTTGAGAACAATAGATAAACTCAAACTGGAAACTCCATTTCGATTGAGAATTTACACACACAAATTCACTCAATCTCCTCGCTCTACCCACGAACTCCAGGACAGTTTAGGACTTTATCCCAAAGTCCTGTACCCTCTCCTAACAGTCAGCCTATAGTTCCCCAACCGTTCCCTGACTGGTCAGTCTATCAAATACACGATGTATTGAAACTTGACTCCAGTCCTACCCAGCTCACCAACTCTCTAGCTCTTACACACACTTTAGTCTGACTCCACTTGCTCAGGTTATCTCTACCTTTTTCTCTCTATTTTAAGCTACCTTACATAGGACATAAATGCACGTATTTATACATGTTAGTTAAGATATAACTAACAGTCTATGATCACTAGACTCTAGGAATCGATTACTGCTTTACCCTTTAGCAAATCCATCTCGATTATAGATTGATCTTCAACTTGATCTGGAGCCGAGAACACGTGTCACCTTGTGATTGAACACGTCGGCGGCAGTTCTCTCAATTGGTCAAACACCACTTGTGTACTCAACTTGTCTGATCTTGTCTAGCTCATTAATGCTCATAAATGCTCTCTTTAGACTTCATCATGGCTATGTAATAATGTGTATTATTAGCCCTTGACTTATCTTGTTACCTTGCATATTAATGAGTTATGCTTTTGTTGTGAGCTAGTTGCTTATGTGGATGTGAAGGTCTGCATAGGTTTGTCGATTTTCTTACAGTGTTTTGTCCTTACGTTACTTCTGATGTCTGAGAGATGTGGTTGTGTGATGTTTGACTTCTTGTGTGTAAGTTCTAACGTGAGCTAACCTAGACAGGTGCCTGACTGGTTGGGCACATGTCACCAACTGAGTGTGTTTGCAACCTTGTGTGCAAAGCCACTCCTTTACCTGTTTATCTGAATCTTAAAGCTTAACAAACGTATTAAACATACAACACAAGGTTTGCTATCATCAAAACTAAAGGATCTTGACTTAACAGAGATGTCCTTCGGTTGGTCTCCAAGTTCGAACAAGAAGAAGAGAGGAAAGGGAAGTAAGTTAAGGGTTCAGAATTTGAATTCGAAATTAACCAAGGAATGACCCATTCTTACCTCAGATTCGGTCTTGTCCGTTCGCCAGTTGGGCTTGAAAAATTCTAGAATGAATGAGAGGGAGGAGAGGTGCAATCTTTGGAGTGAGAAGAGAAGAGAGGCGCAGAACGTTTGCCAAATTAGGGTTGTAAATTTTGTGAGTGTAGAGAAGAAAAGTTGAAGGACACGCTGTTTGGTGGAGAGAAAAGGCGCATGAACGATGGAACGAGAGAAGAGAGACGTAGCGTGGTTAGGGTTGCAAATTAACGAAAGTGAAGTGAAAAGTGTTGGGTCAGATTTTTATTTTGTTTTGTTTTGTTTGGGGGTGGGTTGGGAGTAGTTATCAAAAATGAAGAGAGTTGATTGGGCCAGCCCATTCATTAGGCAGGTCGGCCCACTTACTATTTTTTTGTTTTCAAAACGTTACACTTATAATGTCATTTTAGGCTCGTTTTATAACCGTTTTTCGTGTCGTTCGCGACACGATGTCCCATTTAACGAGACATACAAATTTATGTTTTCAAATTTATACTTTCAAAAACAATAATTATTATTGTTATTTATAATTAATATTTAATTTTTTTGGTTTGCGTTTCGCCATTTTAGGCGAATACGTGACGTCATGTATTTCGATTCCTTAACTAATTTCCCAATGCCTCTAACATTACCCAAATAACCTTTGAGGTACCTTAAGACCTCATTTTTACTTCCAAAATATTTGTGGCACATTTTTCGATGTAAAAACGATTCATTCTATATTTGTTTATATTTCTCTTCTTAAACTTCCTCAGAGTCATTTTAAGGTTCGTTAATGTTTCCTAACGACTTATTAGGGTTTATTTAAATATTACATTATTCCTTCATTTATTTAAGGATATTTAATCTCTTTACCTCTCATTAATTATCTTTATCTAATTAATTCATTATTAATTAGGATAATTAATATTTGGGATATTTCAGTTAAGCAATAAAATCATTATATGCTGAACCCAAACACTAAAGATAAAAAGTAACTGAAACTTCCCTGATATCGTATATTGAGGAAGGTCCTCACACTTAAGCTCGAACAATGGGGGTAGCATCATTTCTCCCACTTGTGTCCAAGCAACTGTCTAGCCTTGAAGAATATAAAATACCACAAAAAATATTTCACCTGCACACACTCACAAAACTACCACAAAAACGCTAAAAATCCTTGCATTTAAAGCACGAGCACCACTGCTACTTCAAAACGAAATGAAAACAAAAATAAACCTATACAAGAAATTAATAAATTTCTCTTTGTTCTTAATATTGCAATTTAATTCTTAAATTATAAGTCTTTTTTATGTTGAGTGAATTTATTCCATGTAATCTTGTAACCTTCAATTATTTCAGGGAGATTTTAGTGCAAACAAGAAGATTTTGGTGGCGATCGACCCACCGAGGCGGTCGGGTTTAAGATTTTGTATTTAACTTTCGACTGACCCAGGCGATCGCCTCTGTGGGTCAGTCATATGATATAATACCATAATTTTCACTTGAAGTTTGACCAACCCAGGCAACTACCCTAGTGGGTAGGTCAGTTAAAATTTAGACCTGGATATTGAACCGATCTGGAATTAGAACCGGAATCAGAACTGGTAGAAAATCGGTTCTAAACCTGAGTACAACCTTTGGAACTGGAACCGCCCCTAACCGGCTTCGAATTCAAATCTAGTGTTTTAGAATTGGAACCAAACCGAAACCGACCATGGCCACCGTTAGTAATGATGGTCTGTTCGATATTACTAACCTTATGTGGACAGTTTACGATGCCAAGAATCGTACCTCACCATAATCCAAACTTGGTGATCCTGGAAGTATTAATTCAAACATTGGATTCCTTAATGCCTATCAGAGAACCATGAAGCTAAATGTTTCCTGCAACTCTCAGGATATATTTTGTCTTCCAACACATGAACAACGCTATTTGATCTTGTCTTATTACAAGAAGTTTGGCGATCCATCCCTGGCAAGAAGATTATACTTAGATGCTTCTAGAAATTTTATCACAGCCTTCAATAAGAAGGTGTGTGTGCCAATATTGAGGATCCCGATGCCGAGGTACAAACAATGATGATGGGCATGGAATAAGCTAGACAAAAAGGTGTTTCCAAAATCCGCATTTGGACCAATCACCAAAGAGTCTTGGAGATTTGTACCATGATTTTACTCTATTAATTTGTTTATGAAATCAGTTCTTTTTTATTAAGTTCTTCCTTTGTAATATGGAGCTTCATAATTTAAGATCTTAACTAGTTATAGCAAATGCTTTAAAAGCACTAAGTGGTGGTGTTGGTGGGATGAACAATCGATTCCTACCAGGGTGCTCACGGTTGTGTGCTTGCAACAGACTGTAACCCTATTTTGTAACCAATTGACGAATTATACATATGTAGTATTATTGGACTAGTAAGTCAGCCCAGTAGGGTTTTAGTCCATCGGCCCATATTTTGCTTTTAGTTAGCATTAGTTAAATTCAGAGAGTATTTTTGTTTTGCAAATCTGTTAAGATATTATCTTAACAGCTTATAGAATCTAGGTGGTTACGATTCTGTTTTGTTTAGATAGAAAGAGATTAGGCGTGTATAAAGGTTGGACGTGTTGGCTTTGTTGACATAAATGAATATACAATCTTACGTTTACATTCATGTGAACTTACAAAATCTTACGAATACCTAAATACAATTCTAATATGGTATCAGAGCAGTAATCGATCCTTAGAAGACCATTCAACCATGACAGAAGATCCAAACAAGGGCAAGGCACCGGTGTCGTCGCCGTCAGCAGCAAGCACTACCATTGATGTGAACGACCCTCTTTATGTTCACGCAGCAGAGAACCTAGGATTGAATTTGGTGTCCAAGTTTAATGGTGTCACAGGGTTCCTGGGATGGAAGTGCGATATGACGACGGCGCTTAAAGTTAAAAACAAATATGGGTTTGTAACAGGGAGAATTGACAAACCTGATGAAGCAGACATAATTCGTTTCAGTGCCTGGGAGCGTTCGAATTCGCTCGTCCTCTCTTGGCTTAAATCTGCCTTGGAGCCAAACGTTGCAGAGAGTGTGCGTTTTTTCGATGACCCGAAGGAGCTTTGGGAACACCTGTCGGAAAGGTTCGAGCGCACCAATTTAGCAATTATCCATAACCTGAAAAGAGAGCTTGCGGATGTTAAGCAGGGTGATGAAACAGTTAGTGAATACTATACACGTTTGAAGAAAATTTGGGGAGAGCTTGACTTAGCCCAATCTCCACCACGGTGCACTTGCGCTGGGTGTAAGTGCGGAGTCAAGGCAGCACTTAAGAAACAAGGGGAGCAGAATAAGCTTATCCACTTTTTAATGGGTTTAAGCCGCAAGTATTTGTCAATCAGAGGACAAATACTGGCTTTGGAGGAGATACCCAGTTTAGAGAAAGCTTTTTCTTTAGTTGTTCAAGAGGAGGAGCAACGAGGTAGTAACGGTTTCAATGAGGATTCTATGTCCTTTTACAGTAAGTCCACCACTGTCACCGATAATTTCAGAAACACCAGCAAGAAGTTCGACAGGAAGAAAATTATTTGCACACACTGTAAAAAACCAGGACACAGTTCTGAAGAGTGCTTTCAGCGACAAGTTTGCAATCACTGTAAAAAAACTGGTCACACAGCAGCAGATTGCTACCAGATTTATGGACGAGATAATGTGCTAGCACGACGAAAGAAAGCCTTTGCAAATGTGGTTCAAGCTTCCGGTCAGAGCAGTAACGACGAAGACCAGGGAGAGGGTTTAACGCCCAAGCAGTTGAAGCAAATCACAGAACTCATTCGAAATAAGGGCACAGAAAACACCGCAGACACAGTCGACCACTGCAATTTCGCAGGTATAAACGCTTACGCTCTTACTAACAGAATGTGTTTTTCAAGCAAATTTTCCAGTGAATCATTCAAAGGAGAATGGTTACTCGATTCGGGGGCAACCGACCATATGTCGGGAGCTGATTATATGTTTACTAACTGGCGGCGATTGAAGGAGGAAAGAACAGTTATTTTACCTGATGGGAGTCCGCAAACTGTGAGATCTATCGGTGATGTGAACATTGGGGTGAATACCGTTCTGGAGGGAGTGTTATACATACCGAATTTTATGTTTAATTTAGTGTCGGTGTCGAAGCTGGTTGAGCAATTTCGTTGCGCCTTGTTTTTTTCTGATCTCGGTTGCTTCATTCAGGGCCGTTCTCCAGGGTTGGATAACGCGATCGGCAGGAGCAGCGGTGGTCTCTACGTGTTACAGGTGGAGGAGTTTAGTCGCTGGGTTGACACTCGCTTAGGCCAGGACCGACAGGTGGACGCGTCTGGATGCTGGGTTGACACGAGGTTGGGCCAGAACAGACTGCGCTCCTCTTCAGTCTCGTTGTTGGGCCACGACGAGTTCCAGTCTTCGTCATTGTTGGATCAAAGTAAAGTAGGGGCCGCGGTGTGGGTCAGCAGTCTGACCCGAGTATTGTAATAAGCCCAAAGGCCTTAGAATTACATGTTAGGCTTGGACATGTGCCATTTAAGAAGCTTGTTTTTCTTGGTTTAATTAAAGAAACAGATTTCCTTCGAATTACGCGTGTGATGTTTGTTACAAGTCTCGTGCTCAGTGCTTGCCCTTCGGTCACTCAACAAGTCAGACTAAGCGTGTTTTTGAGTTGTTACACATTGATGTTTGGGGTCCGTTCAGTACAGTTACATACAACGGTTATAAGTATTTTGTGTGCTTTGTTGACGATTTCACTCGAACTACTTGGGTAACACTTATCAAACAGAAGGGTCATGCCTGGGAGGCAGTGGTTAATTTTATTAAAATGGTGGAACGACAGTTTGACACAAAGGTTCAGATGGTGAGAACAGACAATGCAAAGGAACTTGGTAGTTCTACTGAAGGCAAGTTATTTTTCTCTCAAACAGGAATAGTTCATCAAACCTCATGCTCCTATACACCTCAACAGAATGCAATAGTCGAACGAAAGCATAAATACCTCCTTGAGACAGCTAGAGCAGTGTATTTTCAGTCGCATGTTCCTTTAGCCTACTGGGGAGAATGTATTTTGTATGCCACTTACTTGATCAACCGTCTTCCTACCAAGGCCTTGAATGGTAAGACACCGTATGAAAGTTTGTTTCATACCAAACCAACATATAACGAAATCAAGCCATTCGGGTGCTTATGTTACAAGACTATTGTTGGTCCTAAAGGGGGAAAATTCGCACCACGGGGAGAAGCTTGCATAGATTTGGGTGAGCACCCACGGAAAAAGGGATATAGAGTGATGAGCTTGGAAACAAAAATTGTGGAAGTTTGCAGGGATGTTAAGTTTCATGTTCATGTTTATCCTTACCGACATACAGACGTGACATCCATGCAACGTGTAGATCAGCCGACTGGTCACGATTCCCCATCGCCTGGTCACGATTCTCCATCGCCCATGTTGTTTGATGATTACCATGTGGGTTCTCCAAATGCAGACGGTGCAGTCCCATCTGTTGACCGCATTGAAGATCCACCTGTTGCCCCTACCTTGCGGCGTTCCAGTCGCGTCTCACAAAGGCCCAGCCACCTATCCGATTATATATGTAACACTAGCTTTCAAGACATTCTTGACGACCGTGTCTATCAAACTGGGGACACGCTTGCGAATCGTCTTCCATATTGTGTTAGCCTAACTGAGACCAAACCGGTTCGGTCTATTGCGTTGTTCACCTCTAATTTTCCTCATGACTCTCAGACTGATTTGGCTTTGCAAGAGCCGCCAGACTACAAGACTGCCGTTCTACATGAGCATTGGAGGACGGCCATGCAAGCTGAACTGCAGGCGTTGGAGGAGAATGAAACTTGGGATGTTGTTACGTTGCCACGTGGCAAGAAGGTTATCGGGTGCAAATGGGTTTATAAGGTAAAGCTCAAATCAGATGGCACATTGGAGCGTTACAAAGCACGTTTGGTGGCGAAAGGATTCACCCAGCGGCATGGCTTAGATTATCATGAGACTTTCTCTCCTGTGGTTAAGTTAACTACCATTCGCTCCCTTCTTGTCGTGGCACTTCACAAAGGCTGGATCGTTAACCAGCTTGATGTTAACAACGCCTTCCTTCATGGCGATCTCGATGAGGAAGTTTATATGCGGCTTCCGCAGGGTCTTGTAGTCACAGGCACCAACAAGGCATGCCGGCTTAAGAAATCATTGTACGGTCTTAAGCAGGCTTCTCGTCAATGGTTTTCTAAGCTGGCCGGTTTTCTTCATACACTTGGTTTTCTTCAGTCTAAGAATGATTATTCTCTTTTTTATAAAGAGGACGGTACAGAGAAGATATTTATAGCTGTCTATGTGGATGACATGCTCATTGTTGGTGCACATCAGACAGATATTGACAATATCAAACGTGCACTGGATCTTAATTTTCGTATTAAGGATTTGGGCACACTACATTATTTTTTGGGTATAGAGTTTATTCCTTACAATGAAGGCTTTATTCTTTCTCAGAGGAAATTTTGCAACGAATTGTTGACGGAGTATCATTGCCATGATTTGCGCGCCACACGTGGACCAATGGTTGTGGGTAGTCCACTTCGTGCAGATGATGGGGAACCCCTTGCTGATCCCACTGTTTATAGACGGCTTGTCGGGAAACTTAATTATCTGACTCACACGCGTCCGGATATCAGTTTCACCGTACAAGTTTTGAGTCAGTTCATGCAGCACCCAAGTGACACGCACATGGAGGCTGCGCTGCATGCGTTACGGTATATCAAAGGTACCATCAATTATGGTATCGTTCTTACTAAAGGGCAACAGCCTAATCTTGATCTTCAAGCATACTGTGATTCTGATTGGGCGGCTTGCCCTAACACCAGGAAGTCAGTGTCTGGCTATTATATTTTCCTTGGCGATAGTCCTATTTCTTGGAAAACCAAGAAACAAGGGTCTGTTTCTCTTTCCAGTGCTGAAGCGGAGTATCATTCTCTACGACGTGTTACTGCCGAGTTGACTTGGCTCACGCGTTTGTTACATGAGCTGGGGGTTCTGCATATCACGCCTGTTCCTGTTAAGTGTGATAATCAGTCTGCTATTTATATTGCACGTAATCCTGTTTTCCATGAACGTACCAAACATATTGAGATAGATTGTCATTTTGTCCGGGAAAAAATACAACAAGGGCTAGTCGATGTTACTTATACATCTACTTCTACTCAGTTGGCTGACATGATGACTAAGGTTCTACCAGGAGTTCAGTACGCGCGTCAACTGCCACTCATGGGCATGAGCAACACCGACGAGTCAAGCCTAGGCAATTTTGCTTGCCTGCGGCTTGAGGGGGGGTATTGGACTAGTAAGTCAGCCCAGTAGGGTTTTAGTCCATCGGCCCATATTTTGCTTTTAGTTAGCATTAGTTAAATTCAGAGAGTATTTTTGTTTTCAAATCTGTTAAGATATTATCTTAACAGCTTATAGAATCTAGGTGGTTACGATTCTGTTTTGTTTAGATAGAAAGAGATTAGGCGTGTATAAAGGTTGGACGTGTTGGCTTTGTTGACATAAATGAATATACAATCTTACGTTTACATTCATGTGAACTTACAAAATCTTACGAATACCTAAATACAATTCTAATAAGTATCGACATTTTACTAAAAAAAAGGTGGGGAAAGAGGAACAATAATGAAGGTACACAGAGCAGACTAGATGTGCTTCGATACCATTAACCTAAGCGGAATACAGTAAAGAAAAAAATTGATTATGTTCTTTATTCAGTCTATTTGTTAGCTTGTTCTTTTATCCACTTCACTTTATTTTAGGAAAAGAAATATAAATACCTCATACATCCACGGAATGGGATGCCATCCTTCAAAACTTTTTGGTAACCACTAACTATTTTATCATAAAGCTGTCCAAATTTGATTTGAATTTAAAAGCTGTCCATTTTACCCGAACCCAAAAATAGATTGAAACCCAAACATATTAAAATATATTAAGCCTGAAACTCGACTTATATGAATCTGAAACTGATCTGAATCCAAATGGCCCAAAATACTAGTGACCTGAAACTGACTCGAATCAAAATTCTCAAAATTATAGTAACTTAAAACTACCTCGCTCAAATAACTGGAAATAATAGTGACCCACAAAAACAATGACCAAAAGACTCGATTTAACATGATTAAACTCGACTGAAAATAAGAATATACACTGTATTGACCACTTTACAACCTTGAGGTTGCATTTACTAGGACCAGTTAGGGGTGAGCATTCGATTCCGGTTTGTTCGGTTATAACCAATAACCAAAACTATTTTGATTTTTTAATCGAAAATTTTAACCGTTTTTGAAAATATTTGTTTTTTTTAATTCGTCGGTCAAAACTGAAATATAACTTGGTTTAGTTTTCAGTTCCGTTATTGAGTTATTTGGTTACCCGAATAACCAAATAACTTTACATATCTGTACTTTTAGTTTAGTGACAAATGAAAACAAGTAGTAGCGAGTGGCCGATGAATAATGTGTTTGTGATACTTTGATGACTTTTGCTTTGGTAATGGACACCACTTAGAAGATATCAGCAGAGGAAATTGTTATATTCTGGAAAAAGTATTATACAATATGGTTAATTCAGTTTTGTACAAAATTTTTAGTTTTTTTCATAATTTGGTACTAACAAAAAACTGAATTATTGAAATTTTGGTTTTTTGGTCAATTCTCGGTTTGGACTTTGAAAATTTATTTTAGTTTTCGGTTATTTCGGTTCTCAAACTGAAATTTGGTTATTCGGTTATCACTGAGCAATCACCAAAAACCAAAATTTTATTCCTAATTTGGTATTTGATTAGAACCGAGTAACCGAATGCTCACCCCTAGGACCAATGAACTATTTGATCTTGTTGACATTTCTTTTAATTTTGTATAAGAATGCTTTTAATATGTAAGTAAAGAAAATTGATCAATAATACCATTATATATACCAATAAAAATAGGAGATAATTATTTTATAATTTTATTAAAAGAAAATTAGTTATGACGTGAAATAGCCGAAACTCACTTCTACTTGAAACTATTATAATCCAAACTCCGTTTGACCCGAATACAAAACAATTAATCCGACAAATTTATTTACTCGGACAAATCCTAACCCCAACCAGATATGACCCAATACCCGAACTAATAACTAATTTGACGGGTCTAATTTGCCATGATAGTAAAAACCTTAATATATAGAGCCGTAAATTAAAAAATAAGAATAGTGATATATCCATGCTTACTACTAAAGATAGAAATGCAGAAGCAGAATGCGATTGTATTTCATCAATGAATATTGCATCGTATTAAGTGTTGTATTGTCGGCACTGTTCACTGTGGGATTACAATGATATATATATATATATATGCATAACCCTAGAGATCTATGGGACAGTATTATTACTTTACTAGAAGTAGCCCTTTCTTTACACAACCAATATGGGCCTTTAATAAACCGGCCCACACTTATGCGTTGTTATCCCCCCGCGGTCCATACGGAACTAACCCGAGGATGGACCGATTGTGTAAGAAGGCGGAGGTAGAAGTGGGCTTAGTGAGCATATCGGCGCGTTGATCCCTGCTGGAGATGAAGCTAACCCGTAGACTTCCCTGTTGTACTTTGTCTCTGACAAAAAGAAAATCCAGAGCAACATGTTTCATCCTCGAGTGAAGAATAGGGTTTTGAGCAAAGTAAGTTGTAGAGATATTGTCACACCAGATGAGAGGAGATTGGGAAAGAGGGATGCGTAGCTCACGAAGCAAGTGCTGGATCCACAGCAACTCACAGGCGCCATTCGCAACGGCCCGGAACTCAGCCTTTGTGGTGGACCGCGCTACAACGGGTTGCTTCTTCGACGACCAGGAGACAAGGTTGTCCCCAAGAAACACACAGTAAGCGGCGGTGGATTTTCAGTCATCTGAAGACGGAGCCCAGTCGGAGTCAGTATACGCCGCAAGAGAAATGGGGGAAGCAGAGGAGAAATGCAGACGGAGATGCGCCGTGCCCTGTAGGTATCTCACCACCCTCTTTAATGCTTTCCAGTGTAAATTTGTGGGATTATGCATGTTTTGACACAGTTTATTGACTGAGTATGCAATATCTGGTCTTGTGAGGGAGAGATATTGGAGAGAGCCAAGGGTGCTTCGAAACAGGGTAGGATTTTCAAAGGGGTTGGTATCTGTGGTAGAAACGGGGTTAGACATTGCGACAGGGGTGGTAGTAGGTCTGCTGTTGTGTAGATTAAGGCGCTGAACAAGGGTTTGAATATATTTTGTCTGGCTTAGATAAAGACCCGTGTTTGTCTGTTCGACCTCAACTCCCAGAAAATAAGCTAGGGTACCCAAATCTCGAACAGGAAAATATTCTGATAGACGAGTGACAAACATGTCGATTAGGTGGGAGGAGGAACCGGTAATTATAAAATCGTCCACATAGACTAGGACATACAAAAGCTGGTTATGCCAAGAGTATATAAAGAGAGATGCATCTGCCTTAGATGGTTGAAACCCCATAGATACCAGAACATCACAGAGCTTAGAAAACCAGGCCCGAGGTGCCTGTTTAAGGCCATAAAGTGAGCGCTTAAGCTTGCACACATAGTGTGGTTTAGACTGGTCAATAAAACCCTGTGGTTGTCGCATGTAAATGTCTTCCCTTATGTCCCCATGTAAGAAGGCATTTTGAATGTCAATCTGTCTAAATTTCCAGCGAAGACTGGTAGCAATAGATAGGACAACCCGTATGGTAGTGGGTTTGATAACCGGGCTAAAAGTGTCAGAATAGTCAAGACCATAAGACTGAGTATGTCCCTGAGCAACCAATCTAGCCTTTCGGCGCTCAACTTTCCCATCAGCAGTGTATTTAGTCTTGAGTATCCACTTAGTACCGAGCACATTAGCATGAGGGGGAGGGGGAACCAGAACCCATGTATTAGTGGAAGATAAAGCATGAATCTCTGCTTGCATAGCCTGTTTCCAACAAGGGTAAAGAAGAGCTTCTTTGAAAGTGGGTTCTGAGGGAACATCAGTAGTAGAGGTAGTGTTCCAGTTGATGGTACCATCAGTACGTATGAGAGGCTTATAGATGTTGGCTTTGGCTCTCGTGACCATTTGATGTGGTGGTGGTGGAGAAGAGGAAGGTGAAGGAGATTCTGATGGGGTATTTATGGTGGGTGCGGTGGGACTGTCAGAGGAGGTGGTTGATGAGTGTTCTGGTGTGACAGGTGAGGAGTCTGAGAGAATAGCAGTAGATTGGTGATTTTCAGGAGTGGAAGGAGTGGAGTTGAGAGAGGGCAAATTAGATGTAGGAGAAGCTTGGGTAGGTGGAGAAGTAGAGTCACCATCATGATCAAAGGAGGAAGGGGAAGAGAGTGTGGGTAGAGAGGGTGAGATGTTGGATTTAGCAAAAGAAAAATATTCTTCATCACACACAACATCACGAGAAATGTAAAGCTTTTGAGTGTTGAAGTCCAAGCATAAATAGCCTTTATGATCAGAACTGTACCCCACAAAAACACATAGTGTAGACCGAAAAGACAGCTTGTTGCTGTTGTAGGGGCGCAGGTTTGGCCATATAGCACAGCCAAACACTCTAAGAAAATTGTAATCTGGTGCTTTTGAAAACAATATCTCATAGGGAGACTTATGACCCAGAAGAGGTGTAGGGGTACGATTTATCAGGTAGACTGCCGTTTGAAAAGCTTTATCCCAGAATTTTAAAGGCATTGAAGCATGACTTAGCATAGATAGACCTTTGTCAACAATGTGACGATGCCTTGACTCTATTGCCCCATTCTGAGCATGAGAGTATGGGCAAGATAGCCTGTGTTGAATACCCTGCTTCTGAAACAAAGGTTTAAGTGGCTGAAATTCCGTTCCATTATCTGTCTGCACAGCCTTAATTGAATGTTTGAACTGATTTGAATGTAGGCATGAAATGCATGAAAAACAGATGAAACAGTAGACTTGAAGGGTATAGGGAATAGCCACACAAACTTAGAGTAATCATCAAGTATAGACAGATAATATTTAGATCCATCAGTAGCTGCAACAGCTGCAGGTCCCCAAACATCCATGTATATAAGTTCAAAAGGAAAATTGCTAACAGAAGGGGAAGGGGGGTGAGGAAGAGCATGAAGCTTTCCTTGACAGCAACCAAAACACACCCCAAAATTCTTTGACTTAGAAGCCACAGGCAATCCAAATTTATTTAAAGTAAACGCAGTAATGCGATCAGAAGCATGTCCAAGGCGACAATGCCATGTTTTGGTAGAAACAACAGCAGTAGTGTGAGCAGCATAGCTAGCTTGAGTACCATCTTCAGCTATATGGTATAAACCCTCTCTAAAACCCCCTTTGTGAAGTATCCTCTGAGTGTTGAGATCCTTGATCAAAAAATATGAAGGATAGAATTCAAAACATGCATTGTTATCATGACAGAACTTTCGGACTGAAAGCAAGTTCTTAGTTAATTGAGGAACATGCAGTAATTTAGATAAAATAAACTGTCCAGAGGGTAAAGTAAGAGCACCAGTGCCATAGTTCTGAATAGGAATGGTGGAACCATCCCCAATAGCAACCGTTTCTGGTCCCTGATAAGATTGATAGCCCGCTGAATAGGAATTGAGATTATTTGTGAAATGATTTGTAGCAGCGGTATCTGGGAACCACCCTCCAGTTCCATAAGAATTGTTAATGGAGGTGTTGTGAGCAGTTACACTTCCTGAACCTGGTTGATAGCTGTGATCATACCTATGCCAACATGACAAGGCATTGTGCCCTTTCTTAAAGCAAACCTGACAGGTTTCTCTAGTATCCTGCTGACCTGTGAGGAGAGTCTGATTATAGGATCTGCCTCCTCTTGGAGTAGCACCTCTTCCTCGAGTGGAGGTATTGTAATTATAGTTGCTGTTGTTGCGACCACCCCCTCTCCCTCTGTTGGAGTTACTTCCCCTACCCCTGCTAGAGTAGGAATTATCACGTTTTGAGGTAGTCACAGTGTTGTTGAGATGAATATCAGCAGAGACTTCTGTTTGGTTACTGCGGTTGAGCTGATTTATTTGATTTTCCACTGTCATCAACTGAGCAAGCAATTGATATGGTGTTACAGCTTCTTCCCTAGTAACATCATAAGTAATGAACGGGAGATACTCACTCCCCAAACCACAGAGAATGTAGTTATTAAAATCCTCATCTGTAACCGGTGATCCGGCAGCCGCAATCTGTGTAGCTAGACTCCTAGCTTTGTTAAAAAATGTAATTATATCATCTCCTTCCTTTTTTAGATTCATTAATTGGAACCGTAACTGTTGAACTCTAGATTTTGTTTTTGATGCGTATGTTTCCTCCAATATTTTCCAGATCTGGGCAGAAGTTTCACCACCCACTACCTGTCCTAAGACTTGGGGAGATAAGGAACAGGTAATAACAGACATAACCATTTGATCTACCTGCTGCCATGTTTGATGTTCTGGATTACTTTGACCATCTACCTGTTCTGCTGGTTGCTTGTAGGAACCATCGACAACATGATACAGCCCATGTCCTCTGAGGTAGGGCTCTACCTGTTTCCTCCAGGTAGGATAGTTGTCTCCAGTCAATTTGAGGAAGTTGTGAGCTGAGGAGATCAACGATGGTATAGAATATGTAGATGCTGCTGATGTTGATGACTTGGATTTGGGCGTGCCATCGACGCCAGTAGATGATGAATTAATTGCCGATTGTGTATCCATGGATGAGAAGAGAAGGATTAAAGCTCTGATACCATACTAAAGATAGAAATGCAGAAGCAGAATGCGATTGTATTTCATCAATGAATATTGCATCGTATTAAGTGTTGTATTGTCGGCACTGTTCACTGTGGGATTACAATGATATATATATATATATATATATATATATATATATATATATATATATATAAACCCTAGAGATCTATGGGCCAGTATTATTACTTTACTAGAAGTAGCCCTTTCTTTACACAACCAATATGGGCCTTTAATAAACCGGCCCACACTTATGCGTTGTTACTTACAATTATACAATATATGAACACAAAAAAATACTAAATAATCACAAAATGAGAAAAAACATAACAAATTAAAAGAAAAGAAAAAAGCTTATGACTAAATATACGTAACACTCTGGTAATGAGCTTCAACTATACTATACCGGATGGGTAGTCAGTCTGTACATGGCTGATGATCTTGAGGTGTACCATAATTTCGGTGTTAAAATGGTGGTATCACCTTTTGGGACATCATTTAGAGTTACTTAATAAATTTTATGTTGCTACACTATGCATTTATATATGTTTGTTTACTGCACCAAAAGAAGTAAAATGGTGGAGAAATTGTAACTCACGGATTTTCGTGTTGTGTGAACTGGTAAAACTACAAAGTCATGTTATACATCATCATTCACTCTCAGCATATTACATGAATATCACAATGTTTGCGCCTCTGACAAGACAATTCAGATATATATCCATCAGAATTGACTAGTTTCTTTTATACTAGTAAATATACGAGAATTGTGTTTTTAAAGGTGAGGAACAGAAGTAAAATTTGCATCCTCCGCTCCATACATGCAATACACTCATATCATATAAGTGTTGTGGAAAAGATTGCCACACCATTATAAGAAAACTTGTAGGATTGCATTGCATCATGTTAAGGATGGAGAAGACAGTACCAATTAATTAACCCATGATTGTTATTAGCAAGTGTAAGTTGAACCCAATCTTGATTTGTTCTTACTCGTCATAATCCTCAAGCTCTGTCTTAGAATGTCTAATTGTCTTTTTGTCTTGTACTCTTCTTGCTCCATGGCAGCTATCTTTGACCTCAGATTCTCAATTGTATCATCCTTATCATTCAGTTCCTTCTGCATCTCCGTCATCAATTGCTGTGTCCACCCAATTGTTCCTCCGCCTGCAGAAAACTCAGAAACTCTCTCAACCCACTTGACATAAAGAAGAGGAAAACGTTTCTAGCTAATTAAAAGTGTACGATTCTTGGATTTCCACGGAAACGGAGCTTTAATGTCCTATCTATAAATTGTGTAGATAATTGTCACTGGTGAGATAAATGTCATGGTTATAATTCTGGTGTATAAATAAGGAGACACAAACAAACTAGTTATTTTGGTACAATTTAAGTGCAGAAGAAACAGAGAACGAACCTTGATGGTGAGTACTGTTGATAAGATCGTCAAGCTCATTCTTAATATCAAGATACAGCATCTTCCATTTCTCAACAGCTTCATCTCTTCTAGCTCTTTCTTCTCTCATTTGCTCCATCAAGAACTCAGTCGCAATACTATCCAAACAATAGTACTGTCCCATCTTCTTCCCTTCCTCAAAACTCATCATCATACCATCTTCTTTCTCTCCTAACAACATTTCCCTCTCCTCCAATTCCATCTGAAGTCTCCTAACTTCTTCCTTAAGCCTCTTCCTCTCTTTCTTCCACGCTGACTCATTAAGGGAGTATGCCATGAGTTCCCTCTCGTATGCCTTGGTTTCTTCTTCCCTGCGATGGGTGATATGGGTGAGGTCCTGTTGCAGCTGGGTGATCTTCTGTTGTGTCCTGATCTTCCTCGACTGGCTCTGACTCCGTTTGCTGCTGCTTTTGCTTGGATACATTCCCATGATGAAATGAAATTACTTCTCTCTCTGCTGCTAATTTGTTGTGGAACATGTAAAGGCGTGCCATTAGTAAGAGCGCAGTAATTAAGTACTAGAGTGGTCACTAGACTAGTAAGTGGGGAGGTAAGAGGTCAATAATTCCACGTTTTGAGTAAGGTAGCTATGTACATTAATGCAAGGGCGTAGGTGGGATTAGGATAGGTCCAAATTTGCATTTTAATTCATTTTAGTAGAGCCCCGTGAATGAGCATTGTCGGTTATGGGTATGGGTACAATTGTTTGTTTTTGGGGTTCTGTTATCAAATTCATGATTAGCGTGCCGTCTAGTGGAGAATTGAGAATGAAACTTGCTGTCTTCTGATGTAAAGGTGCAGCAGCTCATTTTGTTTTCATTAGATTAAAGAGGAATAAAGTGTCATCTGACGGGATGGGGTCAATTCATTTCAAATCAAACTCTCGTCTTCATCCATATACAGTTGGTCACCATGTTCTTCAGATTTCTAAAGCGGAAGCCAACCCTGCTAGGGATCCTATCTTGCAGGCTCTACAATTCACCGTTAAAACCAGATCCCAATAAAAAAAAAAAGAGAAGCAGAACGGATTCTCCTGCTAGTAGAGTATTTGTTTGTATTCTCCAGATATTTCCAAATTTGTATGCTTCACAGTCCTACGGACTCAGTGATGCCTGCCTGCCTGCCAGCCACCCACACAACTACTAGTTTAGTAGTAGTGCCACATGCTCTTTTGTTTAATCCCGTGACCCATTTTGTCAGTTTGTTGAATTCAATGACTCTAATACGTGGTGTGTGATACGATCGTCCAAAGACTACCGTATCCATAAGCTAACACTTGTTTCACACACAAAAAAAAAAAAAAACAGAAAGAAAAACATAACTAACACATACAACTCTCATGTTTAGGCACAACTCCCACTATAAAACACAACTACAAAAGCAAAACAAAGCACAACCCAAAATTTACCCCAACACTCTCCTAGGTGAAAACTTGTTCCTACAAGATACTCAAATTTGAACCACCAGAAATGTAATAACTTGCCTCCCCTTCTCTCGCTCTACCTAAACATGATTGACCAACTTTCATTCATCAATTAGAAGTTTTGATTATAGAAATTATTCAGTATAAACAAAAGAATAAACTAAATAACTACAAATTGATACCAAAAGGACTAAAAATCAAGCCGAAGAACTACTTCTACTAACCTTGCATAACTGCAAGTCCTAGTGGTTTAGCTGGTAGTGGAAGGGGCGAAGTGATATCCTAGAACCAAAGATTTCCGGTTTGAAACCCACCCATTAGTATAACAATAAAAAAACCAAAACTACAAAAACAAAACTCCTAATGACAATATCTTTATTACTTTCTTTTGGGTTTCTAGTGATGAGTTACATTTGAAATCTTATGAGTAGTTAAACACTTTTTGCTATAGAATTGCTACCCCTACCACCTAGTTGTTATACCCAAAATTTTGACCCCGCGAAAGGGTATATCGAAGCACAAGTATAGTTTGGTCAAAGAGCACAAAATTCCAGGTTGATTAGCACATCTCAAGACATTGGTGGCACCTTGATCGTCACAAGGGTTTTTTCAGGGCTTTTAAGCCATCCTGTAAGTTTTATCTCTCTTTCAAAAATGACTCAAATCAACTCGGAATGCTTCGAAAATTCAACACGTGATAGAGGATGACATTCAGAGCATAATGGTTTTGGAATTTTGAATTTTTGAATTTCCAATAATTTCCTAGTACTTTCTGAACAAATCTGACGAGAAATTGAATTTAAAAATATTCCATTATCCAAAAGTTCTAATTTCTACTTAGAAAATCAGAAATATCTTCCTCTACATGTGGTTCAAATTTCATGGCCAGATTTCATCAAGAAGTCACCTAACCAAAACCCGGTGAACTTCAGTTTTTACGGAGTTTACTCTATCTCTAGTGAAGCCTATGTAAGGGACCTTATCTCTTTATAAGGGTGAGGAGGGTGATTTTTTTCTATAAGGGAGTCTATCTAAATATGATCTGGGTGAGAAGTCTAGATCCTAAAAAATACCATTATGTGGAGGGTAATAACCCTTAATTCTAGCATCCCTCAAAACCCTACTAAATCGTCTGTCTTTTCCATAAAGCCTAAGGGGAATGCTAATGACCACTACACCCGCTCTCAATGGGCTCCACGTGGACTTGTGCCTGAGGGCGGAATTGACTAGAGTCGCCACCTAGTTGGACCTAAAATGAACTAGAAAGGAAGGGATGAGGGTTCTAAGAACCGTTGGTTGACTCTGAAATTGTTGCCTTTGGATAGGACTTATCTGGTCATTACAGAGATTCTGTGTGGGTTCGTACTGGGTTACATGATAAGTGCAAAACATATAGACTTATTAAGGTTTAATCACCTTATAATTTGCAGCATTTTAAGTAATGTTTATCACTTATCTTGGGTTTTTCCTATAATTATGTTGTGATATTAACTGATGTATTATATGTGTTAAATGTAGGAAAAATGCCATATAAATACATATATCAAAAGGGATTAAAAAGAGTCACGCGAGATGCACGCGATTGGCCTTATTTTTGTGGCACGTCCGTGCCACGTCCGTGGAACAAAGGCCGGACAGGAGTAGAGACGTCCGTGCCACGTCCGTAGAGAAAAGGCCGGACAGAAGTGAAGAATGGTGTGTCCGTGTCATGTCCGCAGAACTAAGCACGGACAAGAGAAGAGAAGAAGACCGTGTCACGTCCGTGCCACGTCCGTGGAGAAAAGGGCGGACAGGTTAGAGACGTCCGGCCATTTAAACCCGGACAGGAGAGGAGGAGCCACTTGAGTGATGTCCGCGGAAATAAACCCGGACAAGGGGCGGACGTTTGTGTGGAAGAAATGTGTCCGTGGATTTAAGGCCGGACACAGACACGGACGCGTGTAAATGCCCAGATCCAGATTCAGAAATTAACGTGACTGGTTTTCTTCGCCGACTGTCTTCCCCAAGTTACTTCTTCTTTGCGGCGCCTGTAGACATATCCATCTACTCCATTTAACATATCAGGCGCCTGCCTTAAATCCCTCACGCGGTGTTCCCTCTGTCTTCTTCCTCTTCCTTTCTTCTATAAAACCCACGCTCCATTTATCTTCTCCAGTGTTCCCTTCGAGGATCCAATCTATCCATCATCGATCCACTACACCACAATTCACACGTTCATCCCATTTCTCTTCTCCCGTCTTCTCAATTTTGTTTTCTTTTCATTCCACCATATCCACCTCTAGTCCTACGTATTCAAATAGAAGATCAAACTATTTAATATGTTAGGCTAGAATATGCATACTCTGGGAATGGTTATTATGTGTTTGTATTAATTATGCAATATGTTTTACTAGTTTTATTTAAATACAGTTTGTTACGATTAAAGCTTATCTCTCGCCTTTTTAATAAATGTCATGAGTTTATTAAATTGCTTTACTAAATCTATTTTAATCTGATCGGTGATAAATAGATAGGTTAATTAAGCCGTAAATCTGGAGGAAACTTGTTTTCATCGGATAAGTTAGTACTCAGATGCAAAAATAATTTCTCATATCTAAATCGTCCGTTTACATGTGTTTTGCTTGAGTTTTCATCGGACCTTGCATTTTCTGGTAAACGAGTTCTTATGAGGCTATGATTTAGTCCTTAAGATAATAAGAGGAATTTTGCCAAACAATTATAATTAAACCAGTAGACATAGCATGAAAGAGCAGATTATATTAACCTGACCCAGAGTCCCATTTAATTTACCTATTTACTTAGTTTATTTTATCTTTCCTTTTTATTTGTAAAATCAAGTCAAATAATCCCCTTTTTGTGACAAAGCTTAGGTACTTAATAATTCCTTAGTCCCACGGTTCGATATCCGGTCGCTTACACTTTACTATACTACTGCGACCGGGATTTGTTTGCAGCCCGACGGTTATTTTGAGTTTTTAATTTCTTTTCATTTGTTTTAATTACACTAGTTCCAACCACTCACAATATACAGTCTGCATTACATCCCTAAGAAGTGGCAATGACCACGACTTTGGATTGGAGCCCGAGGAAACCTCGATCTCTAATTGTCGGGGTTGCCTTCTTTCAAAACCTTTTTAGAGAGATTTATTTCAAAGGGCCGTAAGGATAGAATTACGAAGGAAGAGACTATAGAGTGGATGAGGCGAGCTTTTCTACCAAGCTAGCGCCAAATAAAAGGATTGATGAGTTGAGAGTTGATCGGATGAAGAATGGAAATCTAGGAAAAGTTTAAGGGCTGAGTGAATGAAGAGGACCTTAATTTGAGTCGGAGGAGATTTGAATGTTTTTAGAGGTACGAGTAGCACCTAGAATGGGAAAAGGGTTTTTTTATTGGAAGGGGTCGCACCCTAGGTGGGCTGGCTACGTGCTCAACTCCCCGTTGAGATCGGACCTTACGTAGTTCACGGTTTACGAGTTTTAGGAATTTTAGGGTTTGAAATGAGATGATGATAAGAAGAATTATTTAAAGAAGTGATTATCAAAGTCGTCTTTCAAAATTTGTTTAATTTTACAAAGAGCGGGTGATCCTTTGGAATCACCCATGTACCCCTTTGAACGACACTTAATTAATGGTAAATGCCGAGGCTCAAAAGATGGGGCAGTGTATTTATGTCGAAGACTAGGATTTAGAGAGAAACACCATGAATGAGATGTTCTCGGACAAACCCTAGTAACATCTCTAACTCCCAGGTTTTAAAACATTAAAAACCAAAAACATTGAAATCGAGTAGAAGGGAGTTAGACGATTCTAAAATCCTGGCTGCAACTAGGAAGACGTGCGGTTACATCCCTAGCACCCCGCCTCGTAAAAATCTAGGCTGTAATTAAGGGAAGTTAGTCACCATAATGCCCTGCCTAATGAGATCCAGACTGTGATAAGGGATGTGACGACCCCAGTGCCCCGCTTTGGATTGTTTTGGAAAGGGAGAGAAGTGATGTCTAACCAGGAAGCAAATATTTTGAAGGGGTTAGATATTTCTTGTTCCCCGAAAACGGTTTATTTTGGAGTTTGAAAATTGAGTTGGAAAACTTCTTATGTTGTTTGGAATTCTCTATAAAGAACACTGATTTTAAGAAATGTTTAGGAGAAAACTTTTTGTATATGTGAGAAGAACTTTCTGTGTTTGTGAGAAGACTTTTCTGTTATGTGAGAAGAGTTTTCCTTTAAAATTCCACAAAACGGTTTCTTTGAAATCTGAAAATCTTGATGAAATTTGAATAAAATGGTTGTTTGAAATTTGAGAAAAGTGATTTTTGGATTTTTGGAGTTTCAAAGGGATTTGCAAGCTGAGTTTGAATTGAACAGAAATTGGGTTTGAATTGGATTTACAAATTGGGTTTGGATTGAATTTGGGTCGAGCTTGGAAAACGGGCCGGATCAAAGTTAGGCCAGGTCAAAGTCGGGCTTGGTCGAAGTTAGGCTTAGTCAAATTTGGTTTTGGTCAAAGTTAGGCTTAGTCAAACTTGGGCTTGGTCAAAGTCAGGCTTGGTAAAACTTGGGCTTGGTTAAAGTCGGGCTTGGTCAAACTTGGGCTTGGTCAAAGTCGGGCGTGGTCCAAGTTAGATCAAAGGTGGACTGGGTCATAGTTGGGCTCATGGGCCGAATTGGAATTGGGCCAGACTGTGTTTCGGGCTGAAGTGGGCTATGCAATTTAGTCTGAAGTGGGCTTTTTGATTTGGGCTAAAGTGTTGGACCGAAATGAGCTAGAATGTGATTTGGAAATGGGATGATTGTTTTTTGGAAGTGGGCTGGGTTTGTGGATTTAGGTCATGTGTTGGGCTGGGTGTTGAGCCAGCTTTTAGACTTTGGGCCGAATTTGGACATGGGTCGGATTTCAGAAATGGGTTCAGATCTGATCTTTGATTTTGGGTCAAGTTGACTTTTGAAGTTTGGGGTCTAATTTTGGGTTTGAGACTTGTGAATTGAGTTGCTTTCTTTTTTATTGGAATATCTTTTTTATCATTAATAATATAATAATGTAAGGTGGGGGATTAGGGGTCACCCATTTGTTAGGTGGGATCATAGCTCACCTAATCTTTGGTTCACCCACTATCCTATGGATTGATCCTAAAGTATTGTAACTAGGGCTTAGTAATAATCAGGAAAATACCAAGAAATGAATTAAAATTGGTAACAAAGTTAGATGTAAAATGTACATGTATAGTGCAGGGATAAACTCAGGAAGCAAATTCCCAAGATGAGTAAATGAGTTAAAGTTATATTTACTAATCAAGCTTAGCAATCCCCTTTTCTATCTATGTTGTATTTAATGTCCGAACAAGGGTTATCAACTAAACACAAGGTAAAGAACCTGAAGTTCAAAGGGGGTTAAACCGTGAACCCAAATTGAGAAAAACGAAGGTTTTTAGACTGAGTTACTAATCAACCTTGCATCCATATTATGTACATACAATTTTTGTCATTGTGTTTAATTGAAGGGCCAATCAAAAGCTTAAACGAATCTAGACTCAAAGAGCTAAACCAAATTTTTAATCATATCTTGCTTTTCCTTGTATTAACTCATAGCCAGTAAAAACTCTACACTTACGAAACCACATAAACAGAAATACATGACCAGTGAACTGAATAAAAGAGAATGAATTCAAATCTTGAATCCATACTGAAGGTTAATGCAAAAGGAAAGCAACGTACAAGCACGAGTTGGTCACCTATAATCTTATAGAATTAAAATAATGTCCAAATCGAAGAACGACAATCACCTCTAGTTATTAACAAACGCAAAATGGTTATGTGATCGAACCGGCAAAGAATGAGCACGAGTGACAACCAAACAGCAGAAACATTAAAAGTAATCATCCATTAAACTTAGAGAGATTAACATATCCTTCATATTAGAATGTAATACCAGATCGGAGAAGGGTTATTCCCTGCAAAAGTAAACAAGAGAACAGAAACATGCACAATGAAATGAACGAGTAAATTGGGAAGTGTAAAGCGAATTAAGCTGCACAACATGATGGTAAGAGTGATGAAAGAATGTGGCATTTGGGCAGGAGTGATGTGAGACTCTAGAACTTGGGCCAGAACGTCTTGGAAGTGTGGTAGTTGGGCCGGCAGATGTTTGGGCTAGAAATGAGGCACATGGGCCAGAGTGATTCCTAGACTAGAATGGATGTGTTGGTCTAAATACCCTAAATCTGGAAGTAAGGCACACGGGCCGAAGGAAATTGTATGATGTATGAATGGGCCACTAGGCCGAGAGAGAAATTCCAAGATTCGTTGGGAGTTCTTGTTGGGCCTTTGGGCCAGAAACTAGAATGAATGAGTTATACAAATTATCTTAAATTCAATTGGGCCGAAACCTATACAAACGGTTCTGATTGGGCCTAAAAGATATTACACCTAGATGTAGAATCTTGGGCTAAAGCCCGAATGAAAAGTTTACCTAGATTAGAATGGGTCTTGGACCGAACTGGAAATGTCTGATTGATTTTCAGGTCTTATGGATTACTTTAGGTGGATTTGTTTTTCATGGGCCTAGAACTAAATTGATCATTCCAATTGGGCCAAAAGGGAAATCACCTAAATCTAAACTTTTGGGCCAAAGCCCAAATGAGTCACATATTAAACCAAACAGGGCCTTTGGGCCGCAAATTCGGGTTGGGCTGAATTGATATAGGAAAGGTTCCTATCAAGTTCTAGGCTGGTAGCGGGCCGATCACAAAAGCAAGAAAAGTCTCACACAAGTTCAACATGTCCTCACTAGACGCTTTAACGGACCTGGGTAAGGATCGATCCGCAGAGGTGCTTGGGGCATGGGCCTAGGTCACCGTGAAGGAATAGGGCTTGCACGCTATTCTCTCTGGGATTCCCTACTCTTTTCACATCACCTAAAGGTGTGCGTCTACGGTCGGGTCTTTGAATGACCAAACAAGGCTAGGTAAGGGCACTGCCAGGAAAATGCTCGGGGCTAAAGCCCAGGCATTAAGGGGATGTGGTTAGATGACATCCTCCACTTTCCCCCACTTATTCACACTAGTAGAAAAAAGGCCTATTTCGGCGGTTCCAAGGGGCCTATTTCGGCGGTTGTAAACCGCCGAAATGAGCACCGCCGAAATAGGTGTGACACTACTAGAAAAAAGCAAATTACCTACGGACGATTCCGTAGGTAATCAGAATTACCGACGGAATACCGATAAAATTTCACCCAAACCATCCGTCGGTATATAATTGGTCGGTAATAAGATTACCTACGGAAAAGTGTGTCCGTCGGTAAATTACCAACGGATTACCTACGGAAATGTCAGCCATATTACCTACGGATTACCTACGGAACTGGCCGAAGGTAAATTCCCTACGGAAAATCCGTCGGTAATCGAATGCCACGTCATCGTTTCCTGTTATTACAATATCCGTCGGTAATCCGTAGGTAAAATATTACCTACGGAAAACGTCCGTAGGTAATATTTTACCTACAGATTACCGACAAAATTGTACACGGGTCATTTTTGTTAGGCGTTCCGTGGGTAATCCGTAGGTAAAATATTACCTACGGATTACCTACAGACCATTATACCATCTGTTATTTAGACAGACCGTAGGTAATCCATAAGTATTAATACATTTTTTATATTTTGTATTTATTTGATCAAATTTAGTTTATATTGTGATTTATTTTTATTTTTTAATATTTGAATTATAAAGCTATTTCAGAATTAAAATTATTTACATATATTATAAAACATAGTACTTAGAATATTTAATTATAAAATTAAATATTCTAACTCATTTTATAAATCTGAAAACTAATATTCAACATCGCAAATAGAACAACCATAAAGTCATACCGATAAAACCTAAAAGTTTACTTTAATCATACATACACCATATCAGTCTCTCTCTGAACTATCAGACTTATCTGTATCTCTATCCCTAGCTTGTTGCTGGTTCCCTTTCGCTGGAACCTGAGCATGTGATGTAGATGGTGGGGCATGAGGTGCAGTCTGTGGTGGGTCCCACCATACCTGAGTCGGCCCCGACCACCATCCCTGTGCCGGTATCCCACTCTGAAATTGACAAAAGAGGAGAGGAGAATAAGTCTGACTACTTGAATGTTGGAGAAAGGAGTGGAAGAAAGAAGGAGAGGAAGAAAAATGCAGCTCATGGTTTAAACACTTGCCTTAGACATTTAATAATCCATTATCTAGTTAGCAATTTCTTGCAACTAAACTACAATTTAATCACCATTGTTACTAAACTCCAGCATCATTTTTTCCATGACTGAAGCTGTCATATATCACTAATTAGTAATTCAATATGTGTTGTTCAGTTTTTTATTAACAAGCAACCATAATATGCTCAACTAAACCATGTTTATAAAATATCAAAAGACGACAAGACAACAACTTGAACTTTAACAAGCAATCACAATCCGATCAATTAAACTACAATCTGTTCAATTTAACTAAAACGTGTTCACTTGACACGTCATCTATTGTGTTATAGTGCAGCAGCCAATGATTTGCTGCTCTAGAATTAGCATCAACAAGAGCAGAGAGAAGCTGAAACAAGGTGAGTGAAGAGCATATACTCCATTGCTCACCAGCAAGAGCTGCCACAAAATGAAAGGGAAACAAGGCTGTTTTCAGCTCCCTAAAAATCTGGTGCGAGAGATGCAATAGTACATAGGTTTCGTGTTGCAGAAATTGTAGGATTATTGTGCTGTTATAGAACACAAGTTTCAGCACTATAGTGTTTTTGTTTGTTGTTTAACAACCCACTCTTGATCTGTTTTAATCAACCCGCATTCACCATCATCATGAACCAGATTTATTCGAGTGTGGTTAAGATGAAAGAAGAATAAGACAGCAACTTGAAAGAAGAGAATATCATCACTTCTAAAAAAAAGGGGTCCATGGTGCACTATAATATTCCAACCTGTTTTTTTTTTTGGACTCTGTTGTTCTGTTTATAGCTTGTGAACACAGATGTTGTTAACCTATATATATTTTTCGAATGCTACAGCAGGGGGGGTAAGTGCTTGTCACTTGCGAAGGCAATCTGTTTTTTTTTTACTAAAACAAAGAATGAAGGGCAGCCATACAGGAAGAGATTTGGCCATTGGAAAATAATTATGCTAAGGATATTATCCTGTGCTCTGTGTTACAAGCTTACCTCTAAATATATAGCAGCGACAAAAAATCAAAAAATCAAGCCACAACTTCAATATAGAAAACAAGTACATGTAGAAGCAAACGGGACAACATATCAAGTTTTTGCGCTGTTTAGTAACCAAAAAATCAAAAAGTGCAATTTGTTTAGCAGTATCACAAAAGCAATTACATATCAAGTTTTTGTAAGGGGGACAGCTGCAACAAGAGGGAGATTCTAATCTAAGCGGAGAATTTAAGCCTAAAGTTACTAGACTCAAACAAGAAAGAGACCTTAGCTAAGTTGCCGAATCAGTTTGTTCATTTCTGCTTATTGAATTCATGATGGGTAATTGGTTAGAATGGCTATGATCAAATTAGATGTGTTGTACCTAATATGAGGAATCCAACTTCAACCAGAGGGAGAGATTCAACGGCAGACCACAATTTCTTGTTTTATATCTCCTGTAATAGATACATAAAAATGACAGAGAGAATTAGATAAGCTCAATTACCGCTTTTGTGAAATAGCTTGAGAAGGAGGAAATCAAAATGGGACAAAGCTAACAAGATTTACGTAATGGTATGTGAAGTATACCACTTTTATATCAGTATGGAATCCTTAAGTAAAGACCAGATTTAAAATAGTATATTCCTTTATAATGATTCACACATGATAAGCAAAAGCAATCAAGAAGCAATAATAAAGCGAAAACAGTTTGTATTTATGAACCAGTATTAGTAGAAGTAATAGTGTATTACGAGATAGTAAGCTTATTATTTAAGATAAGCATCACATATCAAAAATATTCTCCGACGCCGCTAAAACTCCTAAGCTAATTTATGGTTTTTTTGCCCTTTCCTCAAGGTGTTGCTTCCATTTAGTTCATGCTCTCTATCTAGATTATCATGCTCCTTTTTGTCGAAATCTGAATCATCAGTCCAAGGTGGGCAAGTTCTTGTAGTCTTTCTATAGTTTTTTTTCAAAGGCAATATTTTCCCTCAAATTATAATGTAATTAAATCAGAGCTGAAAAAAAACAAACATGAAGTTGGAGGATGCGGTGGATTAGCAAGAAGAAAGGAGCAGTAGGAGATCCAAGTAGATGTGTTACATTGCTCTTCATTTAGTTCATGCTCTGTTGAATTTTAACAATAGTGAAACAGAAGAAGTATCATGCTCTGTTTTGTCGAATAGTATGAAGAAACTCGCTGATTTGTTTTGTGGAAGAACTACTAAGTACCAACAACCACACTGGAGTGAAGATAAACACTAGCAATCACTCCACCTTGTTGGGCTTTATGTAGAATAAATATGACTGCACCACAGTCCAAACTACACCTCTAGTACTATTTTTTTTGAAGATGAAAACAACAACAACACATGTATGTTTCTGTTTGTGGAAATCTTTGCAACTAATTCACCGGACCTCACGAATTGGAATTACGGTTTCCATTCCGAGGACTCGGATCTCCTCAGCATCAGTAGGTTAGTATAGTCGCTACCAATGTTGATGACTGGTCTAAGTGCTCTCTAGCATAAACAACTAAACCTGATGGAAGATCTTCAAAGCACTATCAGGAACTCCATTTACTGCAGTTTCTGAATGATTCGATCATGGTATGGGATTTCTCTCTATTTCAGTAGATTTTAGTTTAGGGGAACGACTTTCTATTACCTTTTATATATTAGCTCTGTGATTTGCAATGATAATAATTAATATTCAAGTTGTCCTCAGGATTTAAATCAATCTTTGTCCTCGTGAATGTTGATTTTAGGAAGATTGCATAGTGATTTTTCTCTTCTTTGTGATTGATGCTTCATGATTCTGATCAATCTTGATGATTATTGGATTTGTTAACCACCACTGAGTTAATAGTTTTAGAAAAAAATTGGAACAGATTAACTAGACATTGAAAGAATTATAGACTTTTTTTAATTTAAGTCATCGTGATGCCATTGCCAGCCTTCAGGAAGAAGGCCATTCCTTAACTTCAATCCCCAGCCAAATAACATCACAGTTTGCTTGCAGCAATATACACACACGAGAAGAGTGCAGCTCTACAAGTGGGGCTGTAATTGTAAGTAAAGCTACTAAGAAGTAGAAGGATCATCCTAGAAAACCAATAGAAGCTACAAAGTTCGATATGAACATTCTAACCGAATCGATTTACAGGTTACAGCTATCAACATCCAAACACCATTGAATCCTCCTAATCCTTCCTCTTACTTGTACGTTGCCTAACATTACATCTCATTCATAGAAAGAGGAAAGCAGGCGCTGAGGAAGAAAAGGCTGGATTCGCTGTGTTTAGATTTAGCAAGATTACCGACGAATTTGTCCGCGGTACCTATGATAAGAAAACGGCAACGTTTAACGAATGAGAACTCGGTGTACTCTAGGAGTATTTCGACGGAAATGTCGTAGGTAATTACGAGCCATATTCCGTCGGTATTAGTCCCGTTTAAAACGAACGTGTATTTGTTCGCTGTTGTTTATATAGAGAATTATTACGAGGCCATTTTCGTCGGTATTACCGTCGACATATTCCGTCGGTATTTATCTCATAAACGACAGCGTTTTACTCTCGTCTGTTACTTATACACAGAAGCCATTACCGACGGACAAACAACCGTAGGTAATTTTCAAGTAGCATTACCGACGGCCCATTCCGTAGGTAATTTGTTGCCATTATACGCGCCATTGCGTGTCACTCCTCCCGTACTTTTCCCTTCATTTACCTACGGAATATTCCGTAGGTAAAAATGTTGGCATTCCATCGGTATTCCGTAGGTACACCTTAACCAAGGGTTGCCATTATGATCCGTAGGTATTCCGTCGGTAATTACCTACGGAAAAGTTTTCGTAGGTAATTTCCGTAGGTAAACTATGTTTTCTAGTGTGAGCACCTATTTCGGCGGTGTAAACAAAACCGCCGAGTAGGTGGGCGCCAAAATCAAATTCTGAAGACGTCTATCTCGGCGGTTCTTAGCTCACAACCGCCGAGATAGACTCATGGTCAATCTCAGCATCGGTCAATTCCAGAATGTACCATGAGTCTATCTCGGCGGTTGTGAGATTAGAACCGCCGAGATAACCCCCTTTTTTTGTTTTTTTCCATCCCAGCATATATATATATATATATATATATATATATATTATATATATATAATTCACCGCATTTGGTTCAATGAGACCTGTAATAAAGTTTCATCCGCACAGGGAGCTCCAACACACATTTAAAAAGTTATAAAAGCTCCCAATTAATATCAACGACGCGCAACAATTTGAGAGTTAACAAAACCAATGCAATTACACTTAATTACACACTTTCATTACAAATAAAAAATCACATTACAATTCAAATCTACCATTACACCATCCACAAGTGTACAGAGTTACAATTACATACTCGAAAAAGTTCACAAAACATCTTCATGATCATCAATTCATTAAACTTGTGCAGACGAACTCCAACCATTCCTCAAGCATCTCAACAATTTGAGCATCATCATACTGACCACCTTTGAACACTTCTTCGTAAGCCTTGAAAAAAAATGAACATTAATCTAAAACGTACAAGTCTAACAACATGTAAAGAGCATAACTGAAACTTTCAAAGAATGTTACCTTGTCTAACGAGTGCTCTGGTAAAAGGTTCGACGCTCCTACTATGTCACTCATGAATCTCATGACATAGTATCCACATTCTGAACCCCCAGGCTGCACCAGACACTATACAAACACACATATTGACAGTTATAAACAAGTTTAAACATTATCACACAAATTTATCAATTAATAGAGTACCTTGACAGTGTTCCAAGGGATGTTACTCTTCATTGTTATATTCTGGAGAGATAATGCAGCTCTCATGGAACTAAATACATCAGCAATATATATAGTTTTAAGCATCAGTAGCAAGTTATGAAACAGTTAATGTTAAGTAATAATAATTGTTGTTTACGATAACAAACTAATTACCTCAGTATTGCGGTGGTGATCTTCGGTCTCTTGGCACCCTTACCAAGTGAGTCAAAATGCAAGATTCGTGGGTGCTTCAACATCACCAGCACAAGCAATGACCAATGTCGACTGTCCAAAAATTACACAATGTGTTGAAATCATTAAACAACTAACACAAACTATATGTTTTAGATAATACTAAGAGAAATAGTCAAATATGATACCCTGAATGATATGGCAGCATAATAAATGACTTGTTAGAACATTCAAAGATGGCATTCGTCATATATTGCATAAGGCCTTCCATATCACTTGTCATCTGAACTTCACTGCAGATAGCAGGACACAGGAATCCGAACAGTTCGACTAAAAATGAAATGACATCACTTACCATTTGAGCAATAACTGCTCTCGTGGCATCATCGTATTGAGGATTTTCGGGAGTAGAGTTCTTCGGAATGTGGCTTAACTCCCACACTTTCATTCTTCTGCCACTGGTATCCAATGAGCCATCCGTGGGCAGATATCCCTTTTGCTCCCATTCTGGTACCCTTTGAGCAATACTTTTTCCACCTAAGTGGTGTGGGTACAGATTCTTCTTAGCATTTGCTTGTTGTTGTGCACGGAGAGCCTGCATAAATTAATATGATCATGTTTAGTGAAATTGAACACAAAAGACATAAGAAATTAAGAGTAATTTATGTATGTATGAATATGAAGTGCACCTGGAACTCCGGTGTCTGACGTGACTCAACAAATTGTACCTATTGCTCTTCGGTGATTCCCTCGTAAACCTCCCATGGTGGTCTCTCACCGCCGAAACCATGATCTGGATCTTCTGGATCAGGCATCTTGTAGATGAACTTGTCAGCCAACTTATTCTTGTGGTCCCGGAACTGTTTCGACATCGATGATAGCACATCCTTTTTAAGTGCGGGATCCACGGAGAAACGAGACTACATACATGATCATTCAGTTAGTAAAGTAAACATAAATATTCTATTATTTCACAATAGATCATAGTAATAATGTAGAGATTTACCTGGAGACGCTCAAACATAGTATCCTTCAACGATTGAGGCACTTGCTTCCAGGTGTGGTTTATGTTACAAAATGTCTTCACCAAATGGCTACCGTAAGCGGTGAAGTCATTCTTCCAATTTCCATGAGGTTGGTTGAACTGATTGAATTGCACCGGTTTTATAGGAGGGCCCTTTAAAGCCTTCAGCCCACGTGTGGCACCTCTCTTCTTTTGCTTCTTGGCCTCTGGTGGGACAACTGACGGCTCTTCGGTCTGCTGTGAAGGGCCAGCCTCAGTCTCATCGCGTACAGCTACTTGGTCTTTCTTTTTCTTTCCTTCTCTTGTGACCCGCTTACTTGGTCTACCCTGCTGTGGCTCAGCTTCTCCAGTCAAGAGAAGCTGTCCAACGGGGTCATCCATAGGGTGATCATCCACTGCAAAAAAAAAAATAAAGCATTTTCATCAGATAAAGTCATTATATAAATTAACATAAATACTATGAAGCATAACAATAACAGTTAAGATGACATTACAGTCTACATTCTACTAACAACATTACCTGACACGAAAACACAAAATAAACTAGCATTTTAAATTTAACAAATTGTCGCACTTCTAAAACAGAAACCGGTGTTTAAAACAATATTACGAATACTTTTTCTACAAAAAATTCGGCATGACCTTTGCATAATTGTACACATCCCGTGCTTATTATTAAGTACTCACCAAAGTCATCACAACCACAAACATTCCAACAATGGCAGCAACCAACAATTAAAATAAATCAATTCTTTACTAGCTAACTGAAAACCAATTGCAAATTCAGATCATCAAACCAACATTTTCAATTCTCCACTGTATAAGTTCAAACCGGTTTAGAGATTAAAACAGAATCCAGAGTTAAAATACGTACTTGTTTTTTAAGGATTTATGGAGAGGGGAGACTGGTGCCTGAGAGGTAGGCTACTGTGTGAGAGATGCAGCAATACCACTTCTGATATGTCTCTGCAAGGGAGCAACAAAAAATAAATTTACAAAAGAAATGCATCAACAAATATGGAATGAAGCTAAATTATGTACTAGCACTTATATTTAAATACATAATTGCATTTATTAAACGAAAAATAAGGTTTAGTTACTTACTTGTGCACAGAGGGAAAGTGCAACAGTAATGGAAGAAGGCGGGAAACAAGAGAGGTGATTCACGGACTTGAATGTAGTGAGACCTGAAAAAAAATTAGATATTGTTAGACATATACACATAGATGTATAAATGTAATAAAAATAAGTCTACAAGGACACAACCATACTTATTATTAAGCATTCACCAATCATTCAACAACACAAATTTCTATCATAAACCAAACTAATATTACCAAATTTATTCATCAAACCAAATTCCAATAATTTGTGGAAATCAAATACAAAGTAAAAAAGAGAAAAATGATAAGTTAGATTATATTACCGGTTCGTAATTGAGTTGTTCTCCGCTCCGCTTTCAATCTACCATGAAATGGTTAAGAAGCTTCTTAAGTATTTATCTGTAGAGACACAAATACATATAGATACAAGAGAAACTCAGTAGTTGTGTACGTTCCTTGTTCGTAAATATAGGATTGTAGTTATAATGGACTGAAAAATGAAGACATAAGTTGACTATATTACATGTTCACAAGTGAAGTGTTTTCAGCCCCGTACGAGTTCAATCAACAACAGCAGCTTAGTAATTACTCCCTACAAAGGCACAAACACACAAAATGAGTAAAAAAAATCAAAATTTTCATTTAAACATTTCATCGAACACCTTATGAGCACATGTATTTTCACTTATTTTAAACTAAATATATACATTAATCTTATACACACCACAAACTTAGACATCCACATACACATTTACAATCTTAATATCAACATACAACACAACAAATACAAGATTGGAATCCTAAAAATCGAGTTACCTTCCTCTCTAATTCGCCACTCTTGCTGCTGCTGATGTTGGAGTCGAACTGAGGGGCGGCGACGGCGAACAGCACGGCGGCACCACGGGCGGCGAGGCGGCGAGGACGGCGGCACCCACCCGGCGAGGTCGACGGTTGCGAGGTTGGTTTTGCCGGTCGCCGTTCGCAACAGAGAGGAGGGAGCAGTAGTGTTATCGGTGAGAAAATACGATGATTTGGGTTCGGGGGGTTTTAAAAGGACCTATTTCGGCGGTTCTTAGTTAGGAACCGCCGAAATAGGTCCTTTTTTATTTAAAAAAATAAAAAAGACCTATTTCGCGGTTCCTCACGAAGAACCGCCAAATAGGTGATAAAATAAAAAAAAAAAAAATAAACACCTATTGCGGCGGTTTCTAGTGAGGAACCGCCGCAATAGGTCTACTTTTTTTATATATAATTAAAGTGGGCCTATTTCGGCGGTTCCTTTCTAGGAACCGCCGAAATAGGTTCCCGACCTTTTCAGAAACTAACCTATTTCGGCGGTTTGTTAACAACCGCCGAAATAGGGGCGCCGAAACAGGCCATTTTTGTACTAGTGTCACATCACCTAAAAAGGTGTGAGTTCTTGAAGGGGACCCTAAGGCAGGTCCCGGGGTGAAATCAGTTTACGTGGACCATCGCTCTCATATGTTGCATATACAAAAATTTAAAATACCCACGAAAGTATACAAACAAGGTAATAAAAGCCATAAATAATCAATTTTCGAGTTAAGCCCTCTTTCTTAAGATTACACAAGTTTAAAATTAAGAGTTTGTCCCCAGCGAAGTCGCCATTCAGTGAGCCTCGATTTTTGAATCCTATCCTATGTTGATATAAGTTGATTAGGATCTGGTCGGGTTCTAGGTCCACTTACAACCTAAACTTAATAACTATGTCATATAACATTAATTACTAAGTCCTAAGTTAGCTCACTGGAACCCAATTAGAGTCGCCCTCTAATTTTAACCTAGATTAAATTAGGATAGGAGAGTTCGGGTTTGGGGGCTTGGTATTCGACTTATTTAGGGTTCAATTACTTTCATTACCCCTCGAAGTCATTTTTCCTCTACATAGTTTTTTTACGGCTTATTACGAGTTATTTTAACCTAAGTGCGCGAACTTCTGATTTCTTTTATTTTTTAGCATTTTTGACAGAAAATTAAAGTGAAAATTGAAATTACCTAAACTAGGGTTTCGGAGGCAGAATTAAATCGAATTTTGTTTCCGTCCGTGGCCACGGACCTAATGTCCAACCCCACGGACCCTAGTTAACCTAAGTGAAAATGAAAGTCGAATTTAAACAGAAATGAAAATTTTGAAAAGTCTGGGGCCATAGACAGGACGTCCGTGGGCTCGGATATGCTTTGTAAAGCCCTAAAGTTTTAAAAACTTAAAATCCCGCCGCCGTCCGAGAGCGTCTATCATTACGGATAGGGCGTCCGGGACCCTAGACATGGCGTCCGTGGGTGCGAACCACCCTTGGACGTGGCGTTTAGGCTGTTCCTAGCAGTGTTTTTGGTTCAAAATTGATGGATGTGTTGCCTGAGAGATTTCCAAGATGTTAGTAATCAAAGATTTTCAATTCATCTTCAAATTAATGATGAAACTTGGGAAATAAGTAACAAGGCAGAAGCTAAAATAAACTGTAATTCAGAAGCCGTAAGAGGTCGGTTCGAACTCAAGTTTTGAGGGAAGGTAAACAAAGTCGTGGGCAGTTAGAAAAGTAAAATTCCCACCTGTTTTACCTTTGAGTTCAAGATGATTCTTCATGTCGGGAATCTTTCGGCGCCTCGTCGGAGTCGGTTCTAGTTCGGGTTCAAGACTAGCTTCTGACCCTTGTGAATTGAGGTTGTTCTTCATGTTTTACTAGTGTTTTGGTGGTGGTTTGATGATTGTTGATGTGGTGGGAGTTGAAAAATGTGTTTAGATGATGATTTTAGAAGGTTTTTGATGTGATTTTGGTGTTCGGGTGTTGAAAAACGTAAAGGAGTGGTGATGGCTGTGTTTTCTGATGTTCTAGGGTTCTTGGAGATGTGTTTTGATCAAGGGATAAGGTTCGTTAAGTAGGCCTCACTAAAGATAGAAAAAATTCAGTAAAAACTGAGATTTACCGACATCTTAGCTCAAAGGCTTGCAAAAGGAATTTGACTATGAAATTTTAACCATGTGTAAAGGAAGACATTCTTGATTTTTCCAAGGTAGAATCGAATTTTTTGGATATTGGAATAATTTTTAAATTAAATTTCTCATCAGACTCAATCAACAATTACTAGAAAATTATTGGAAATTCGAAAAATCAAAGTTCCAAAACCATTATGCTTAAAATCTCATCCTTTATCATGGGTTAAAATTTCAAATCATTTCAAGTTGATTTAAGCCATTTTCGGAGGAGAGAGAAAGCATATACGGGGGCTTAAGAGCCTTTGAAAATTACAAAAATGCCCTTGAAGATGACTAAGCTATCCCTAACACCCCAGAATGTGCCGATCGACCTGGAATCCATGCTACTTGACCAAACTACCCTTTTAGTACCTACGCCTCAAGAGACCCTCTTCCGGGGGGTTAAAATTTTGGGTATAACACTTCCTAAAATGATAAACGAATCTAACTACTACAAACGTTGGAAAAAATGACTAGTAAAGTGAAGAAATCAGAGAAAACACTTGAAAATAACAGTTTCTAATGATGCTCAGCATGGGATTCCTACCCGGGGAGTTGAAAACCTTGATTGATAAGATCTTGGATGCGCTCTTCAAGATTTTTCAATTGTCGGTGTCATGACCAGGAAGCTGGTGATACTGACAGAACTAGTTTAGGTTCCTTCCCTTTTGAGGGTGTCTTTGTCGAGGGTGAGAGGTTGCAGCATGCCTCGTTCTTGAAGGTCTCTGAATGCTAGGCTCAGGGGTCGGCCGATATCTGTAAATTCATTACACCGAGAGTCCTGGCAAGGTGGCGGCGTCATTTTGTTGTTTTTTACTCTCCTCCTCTAGTTTCCTAACAATGTTTACTTTGTGCTGCCTCGAGCTACCCCGGGTATAAGGTGTTGCTTTGAATCCAAAATCTCCCTTATGGATCATCTCTTCTAGGATTCCAACCTATCATATTAGCTTCTCGAAATTTGGGAAGTACATGCACTTCAACTCATCATTGTAATGTTTTCGCCTATTTTCCACTATCATGCGGATTTCCTCCTACTCGTCCATTCCGGTAGGCATACCGGCAGCCTTCCTCCTTCAACGCTTGATGAAGTCGGACATGGACTCACTGCCTTTCTGTCAAGTGCCTGCTAGATCAACTCTGGTGACTTCAAGGTTCTTAGCATACTCGAAATGATTTAGGAAAGCCTCGCAAACCTCCTTGTAGGTCTTGGTATTCATCCTCTAAGTGAGATACCAACGTTGAGGAATCTTGTCTAGATAGCGAGCAAAAACTTTGGCTTTCTGCATGTCGTTGAGCCCAAGGATGGACATTTCCTAGTCAAACATAGCCAGATGAATTTGCGGATCCGAGGAACCTTTGTAGAAGGCAAGTGTGGGCAGCTTCAGCTTTAGAGGGAGATCAACTTCGGGATACGATGCCATGGAAAGGTAATTGAGGCCAGGTGGTTTGTTAGCTTTCTCCATGCGCTCGATATTTTTCAAGGCCTTCTTAACTTCTGCAGCTATTTGGTTATCCGGGGCAACTTCCCTTACAAATCTTTGTGAATTCTGGGCCCCAATGGAGTTAACGTTGATGTGCTCGCGCTCATCCCTGGAGTTTCCTGATGACCAGCCTCGAGGGAAATGATTTTATTTCTCAGCTCTTCGATGATGGTGACATATTTGGCCTCCATGTCATTAGTGGTGGACCTATGTTTCCGTTCCATGGCATATTGGGCCTCCAGGCTGATTGGGTTTCATACCTCTGCCATACTATGGATTCGGGCTTACCTGTTTCCAAAGTGTCGTCTGTCAGAAAACAAAAGAGGACTGGGCTAAAATTCTGGGACTGGAAGAAGTATTTCATACAATGGTGTTTTAAGTTAAAACTTGTTTGGGCTGCAAGAAAAGCACATGAGCCGGAATGTTTTGAAGACTGTGGGTAGGCACTAAGGCCTGAAATGGATTGGAAAAGAGGCACATGGGCCGGAATGAGCTGCGCACTGGCACCTAGGTCGAGATGTTTAGAGAATGCGGTACTTGGGCCGGAGTTTTCTGAGAATTTGGCACTTAGGGCAAAATGTGTTTGGGCTAGAAGTAAGACGCATGGACCAGAATGACTTCTAAATCGCATTTTAGATGTGAATTAGAATTTGGGCTGAAATCTAAATGAATGATTCTGACTGGGCCTTAAAGATGATACCTGAATCTAAAATTTTGGGCCAGAGCCCGAATGAAAAATTTTCCAATACTAGAACTATCCTTGGGCCAAAATGGAAAGGCCTGATGGATTTTCATGCCTCATGGATTACTTTAGGTGGGTTTGTTTTTCATGGGCCTAGAACTAAATTGATAAGTCAAATTGGGCTGAAAGAGAAATCACCTAAGTCTAAGCTTTTGGGCCGAAGCCCAAATGACTCACGTATTAAACCAAACAGGGCCTTTGGGCTGCAAACAATAAAGCCGCAAATTCAGGTTGGGCTGAGTTGGTGTAGGGAAAGTTCCTATAAATTTCTAGGCTGGTAGTGGGCCGATCATACAAGCAAACAAAGCTCAAACATGTTCAACATGTCCACACTTGACGCCTTAACCAATTCGGGTACGTATCGATCCGAAGAAGTGCTAAGTTCTTGGGCCTAGGATACCGTAAAGGAACAGGGCTTGCACGTTATTCTCTTTGGGCTTTCCCACTCTTTTCACATCACCTAAAGGTGTGCATCTACGGTCGGGTCTTGGAATGCCCAACCAGTGGGCTAGGTAAAGGCACTGCCTGGAAAATGCTTTAGGCTAAAACCCAGGAATTAAGGGGATGTGGTTAGATGACATCCTTCTCTTTTCCCCCACTTATTCACATCACCTTAAAAGGTGTGAGTCCCTAACATGGGACACCTAAGGCGGGTCCTGGGGTGAAATCGGCTCACATGGACCCTCGCCCTCAAATGATGCATATGTACAGAAATTTAAGTTGCGCACAGAAGTAAACAAACAATGTAATAAAAGCCGTAAGTAAACAATTTTCGAGTTAAGCCCTCTTTCTTAAAATAAACAAGTAAATAATAAGAGTTTGTCCCCAGCAGAGTCGCCATTCAGCGAGCTTCGATTTTTTGAACCACTTTCCTATGTTGATTAGGGTGGATTAGGATCTGATCGGGTTCGACGTCCACTTATTGCCTAAGATTAATAACTAAGTCATATAACACTAATTACTAAATCCTAAGTTAGCTCACTGGAAGCATTATAAGTCGCCACCTAATTTTAACCTAGGGTAAATTAGGAAAGGTAGAGTTCGGGTTCGGGGGCTTGGTATTCGACTTATTTAGGGTTCGTATTACTTTTATTACCCTTCCTAGGTCGTTTTTCCTCTACTTAGGTTATTTAAGGCTTTTTACGAGTTTATTTTACCTAAATGCACATGTTTCTTTTTTTTTGTATTTTGACATTTTTTGACTAAAATTAAAATTACCTAAACTATGGTTTCGGAGGCACAATTAACTCAAATTTTGTTACCGTTCGTAGCCACGGACCCAATGTCCGAGACCGCGGACCCTAGTTAACCTAAATAGTCAGAAAGGTAGAAATAACGAGAAAATAGAATTTTGAAAAGTCCAGGGCCATGGACCCGGACATAATTTACAAAAACCTACAAAATTTGAAAAATTAATTCCTGCCGCCGTCCGAGGCTGTCCGTGGCCACAGACTGCCAGTCCTTGGTTACGGACGGGCCGTCCGAGGTCACAGACTAGCCACGGACGGTGGCATTCTTGAGTTTCCCGGTGGTGTTTTTGGCTAAATAATTATAGGTGTGTAGCCTGAGAGATTTCCAGTATGTTAGTATTCAAAAGATTTCAATTTGAAATCGGATTAATGACAAGAATTAGCAAATAAGTAATAGGGCAGAAGCTAAAACAAACAGTAACTTAGAAGCCGTAAAAGGTCGGTTCGCACCCAAAATTTAACAGAAGACTAATGAAGTCGTAGAGATTTTGAAAATATGATTTTAACCTTGTTTACCATCAGGAATGAGTGATACTTCACAACGGGATTCTTCGGGAGCTCCGTCGGTATTGGTTCCGGATTGAGTTCGGTTCTAGCTTCTAACCCTGTGTAATTGGTGAGGTTCTTCCTGTTTTGGTGGTAATTGATGATCATTTGATGATTATTGTGGTTGAGGAGATTGAAAAGTGTGTTTTGGTGAGATTTCGGTGTTTGATTGTTGCTCGGGAGTTCAAAACGTGAGGGAGTTGTGATGGCTGTAGATTTTGATTGCCTAGGGTTCTGAATGGTCTCCTTATCTCAAGGGTTAAGGCTGCTTATATAGGCATCACTAAAGATAAAATAACTCAGCAAAAACTGAGATTCACTGAGGTTTTCGAATAAGTATCTTCTGGGATCATTTTGGCTATGAAATTTTAGCCATCTGTAGAGGAGGGTATTTATGATTTTTCGAAGGAGAAATTAGATTTTTTGGATGATGGAATATTTTTAAAATTCAATTTCTCATCAGATTCAATTGGAAATTACCAGAAAATTATTGGAACTTCGAAAAATCAAATTCCAAAACCATTATGCTCTAAAGTTCCTTCTCTATCATGTATCAAAATTTCAAAGCATTCCGAGTTGTTTTGAGTCATTCTCGGAGGAGAGAGAAAGCTTAAGGGGAGGCATAGAAGCCTTAAAAATTACAAAAAATGCCCCTCGTGATGAATAAGTTATCCTTTACGCTCCAGAACGTGCCGATCGAACTAGGATTCTTCATCACTTCTCCAGAAAAATCCATTGCATCACTCTCATACTAAACACATTGATATAAGGCATCATTTTCTTAGAGATTGTGGTGAGAAGGAATTAGTTCAGCTGAAATACATTTTAACTGAAAATCAACTAGAGGACATCTTCACAAAACCATTAAGTAGAGAAGGATTCAACAAGATTAGCCATGATCTTGGCATGATATTCATTAACTAGTAATAGGTTGTCTTTCAACCCTCAGGACTGGTCAACAACAGGCAAGCAACATCTAAAACATGTCGTTCAGTAGTCTTTGCATGGTTTAAAGCATAATTGTTCTATTAAACAACTACTTGAAACAGATGTGTCATCTACTTTACAAAGTGATGATAGATTAGGAGGTGTAATAGATAGGAAACCCAAAACTGGTAGAACAATGGTCACGACTGCTATCCGTTGTGAATATTTACCGTTACAACCTGTCAGTGAGCGCCCGAGGAGCGGATCCCGACCGTTACCAGTACTCTATAAAAGATTATAGAAGTTCTCCTTCCATTCAACAGTTCTCTCGATCTTCCTCTTTAATCTCTCTACGTCTAAAGCACAACTTTCTCTTCTCTATCTCTCTCAAAATACTTCTGTGAGTTTAGTGCAACACTCCTAAAAGCTCCAATAAAAAGGTTCACTAAGAAGTCTCGATCAAAGAGTACTAAACTCCAGCAAAATCCTTAATCGACAATGGCACCTAAGACTGGTCGCCGACCTTCCAAGGTTGCCTCCAGGGCCATCAACCCAGAAAAGGCCACTGACACCCAGCCGACAACTCCTGGAACTGCACCACCACCCATTCGCCTACTAGTAGAAGAGAGAACTAAAAAGGTCATGGAGGAAGGTGAACTTCAACCAGAAGAGGTAACTTATATAAGCTTTTATCTTCCTAAAATCCACAATCTCATTCAAATCGAAAAACTTAAACCCACAATTCTACCAACACCTACACCAGCTTCCTCTAAACCCATTCAAATGATGTCCTCTACTCAACCTCCAAAACCCAAAAAAATCTACACTAAATAATCCGCTGCACGAAAACCAAAGAACCCCAAAAGAAAAAGTTTCACCCAGGCCTTAACAAGCCAAACTCACACACCTCATGTATACAAATGGCTGCAATAGAAACAACTATAGTCAAGGAAGACTCAATCAAGTCCTGAACTTGCCTCTTGAGAACTCAACTTCACCAGCGACGGTGAAGAAGAAAATCCCGTGGAGCTCATCGAACAGATAGCTCATGAGGTTGAAGATAAGGAGGTTCAATTGACGAAAAGTCACAAAAAGAAAAATCAATAGAAGAACCAACTCAAGAAGAGAGTCTGGAGGCACCAGACTTTGCCATAAAGGCAGAATCCACCAGTCCAAGAGCTCTCCAATCGGTCCCCAACACATCACCGATCAAGTCAGGAAGATGGGAGTGATACATAATCGCTCTCTCCGGTCCTCCTCACTCATGAGGAGTGATAAGCAAAAAGGAAAGCTAGGGGGAAACAAGTGACGGTCCCCTTACCTAGGGAGGAACAACTGGAAGAGCTATTGTAAGCAAAGATAGCGGTCGCCAAGCCGCTTCCACCCCAGTCGCTCAAACGTCTACAACGGCAACCAACTGCAGCCTACACTGATCAAGGATGTAAAGGTGAATGACAAATCATGCCCAAGACACTGGACATTGAATGGATGCAGCAAATGGGCTTAGGTGAGATATTAGAGCTCATCAAGTTCCAAGGATGGCTCAACTTCTTCTACGAGCCAATCACTTGCTACACCAAGCTCCTCAAGGAGAACATACGCAATTTGGGACCGCTCTAGAGCCACAACGACGACTACCTCATCTCCACAATGCAGAAAATCCACATCAACATCACCAAGACATGGATCGCTGAGCACTTCAAATCGGAGGCTGAAGGACTAGTCGTGCCTAAAGACACCACTTAAAACGACCACGGACACAAGAGAGGAAAGATGGTCAATCTATTCAACAAGGGAGCAACAATGAATAACATCCCAGCTGTCTAAATGTCGATAGCAGATACGGTCCTCCACAACATCCTCACCCACAACATCACCCCCAGAAATCAGCGCACCCACATTGTTAATGCTCTAGATGTGAGGATAATGTACGCTCTCAAGACGAAGGAGAAGTTAGATCTCCATGTCATGATCCTTCTAACTCTGGATAAGAGCAGACATGTCAACCAGGGGCTAGTACACGGAGGAGTGGTCACTCAGGCTTTACTTTCTTTCGGAGTAGGGACCAATCGCTTAACCACGTGCTCGTGAAGCACTTAGGACTCCATCTGCTCGGAGATGTTGTCGAAGATGGGGATCAAGACCCAAAATGACAAGCTCAGTGTCCATCTGTTAAGTTAAGATCCTTTAGATTTGATGATAGCAAACCTATGTTGTTTATCTAATATGTTTGTTGAGCTTATAAATTAGATAAACAGGTGGAGAAGTGGCTTAGCTCGCAAGGTTGCAAGCGCACTCCATTCATGACTTATGCCCATCCAGTCGGGCACCTTTCTGAGAGAGCTCCGATAGAACTTCTAGTACATACAAGAAGTCAAGCACTACACAACCATGTCTCTCATGTATCAGACGCAGTAGAAGGACAAAATACATGTAGTGTGCCAACAAACTCATACAGACTCATGCATCCACACAAGAAACTTGCTCACGTCAAAGTCTTACTCATTAATGAACAAGATAACAAGACAAGGCCAGGGCTAATAAAATTTAAAAGGCACTTACTACGTAACATTAAATGAAGCCTTAGAGAGCATTAATGAGGCAAACAGGATCAGGCAAGTGAAGAGTACAAGTGGTGACCGACCACCTAAGTACTCACAGCCAACGTGTCCAACCACAGGGTGACAAGTATCCTAACGGTTCTAAAGCAAGTTGAAGATCAACGTTTATTCAAGCTTGGCGATTTTTACTGTGGATGAAGAACCAAACGATTCCTAGAGTCTAGGTGATCATAGGTTGTTTATTACACATCTAAAACATACCTGTATAAATACGATGTATAAAGTCTTGTGTAATATAAAGGTTTGGTCATACACGAAGAAGAGAGATAACTAGAGCAAGTGTGAGACAGACTGAGTGTGTGTAAGTACTAGGAAGTTGGTGAGCTAGAAAGGATGAGGCTGGTGAGTTAATACTTTGTGTATTTGGTAGACTGACCAGTCGGAGAATGGTTTGGGAACCGTAGGCCTGCAGTCAGGAGATGGTAGAGGACTTAGGGATAAAGTCGTAAACTATCTCGGAGTTTGTAGGTAGGACGGGAGGAGATTGAGTGAATTTCTGTGTGTAAATTCTCAATTGAAGAGGAGTTTTCAGTTTGAGTTTATCAAGTACTTCCCTGAACCATCAAGTAGTTTACCTAGGACAATGACACGTCCACGACTAGTTGAGGACGCATCAAGAGCACTAGCCAGTTTCAATTGGTATCAGAGTGGGTCTCTTGTAGAAAGTTAACTACTTTAGAAGACGATCAACATGTCTCACTCAAACCTACTAGTGTCAGAAGAAGGTTCTGCACCCAATCGACCATCACTCTTCAATGGAGCCAGCTACACTCACTGGAAGATCAAGATGGAGTTCCATATCAAGTATGATGATCCAAGGATGTGGAAGGTAGTATCACGCAGTGAATACACCTTCCAAAATGCTCAAGGAGAAAACATATCAGTCGACAACATGACTGATGATCAAATCAAGAAGTTAATATTCAATGCACGAGCAGTAAGAATCCTACATTGTGCATTACTACCTGAGCAATACTCCAAGGTAGCCTCAGCTAAAACAACCAAGGAAATCTGGGAAACACTTGAAGTTACCTATGAAGGAAATGACGAGATCAAGAAGACTCGCATTGAACTATTTCTTACTCATTGGGAGTTATTCAAGAAGGAAGAAAATGAGAGCATTTCTAAAATGCACACTAGGTTCACCAAGTTGATCAACGAAATGCTTGTGCTTGGAAGAACTATCTCAAATGAGGATCAAATTCAAAAATTCCTTAGATCACTTCTTACATCCTGTGATTGCAAAGTCAATGCCATGCAAGAAGTCCATGAACTCTCAAAGATGTCTCTGGCAGACATGTTGGGTTCATTGATGGCATTTGAGCTAAAGTTACAACAAAGAAGTTCAGAAAGCTCAATAAGGAAGAAAGGAAAAGGCATAGCCCTTCAAGTAGCAGAAAATGAAAACCTGAGTCAGGAGAAGACGACAATGAAATGGTCCTTTATGCCAAGAGGTATTTTTGAAAATTTCTTAAAAATAATATAAGAAGGGGAAAGGACTCCAAGGAATCCGTCGATCATCAAAGGAAGAGCAATGACAAGTGTTTTGGGTGTTTAAAACGTGGGCACCACATTAAAGACTGCCCGCAATGACCCCAATAGGACAACTACAGGATCAGCAAATCTGTCAAGAGATCGTTCAACTAAAAGCCAAAGAAAGAAGCCTTCGTTGCTGCATGGGGAGACTCAGAACTCAGTGATGATAATCAAACCACAGACAGCGATCTCTCACGGGATGAAAATGCTCACTTTTACCTTGAGGAAGTTTGCTTGATGCCCAAGATGGGGAAATGTCAGAATCAGAGGAGAAAAAGGAACAAACCGAGGTAAATTACTCCCGACTTAGAAGGAAAGTTCAAAAAGCTGAACTTCTAGGACTCAGAAGGTTTTCCCTTATATTGGTTGATCAACTAGAGGCACTAGAAGATGAAAATACTGAGCTCTTGGAAGAAAATGAAAAACTGAAGAAACGTTCAGATAAGGATAAGGTAGTAAAACTTACGAATGCACTTAAGAAAGAAAAAGAACTAGCATCCATTAAAGAAAAACATGGAAAACTAGAAATGATGCTAGGACACCCTTGTGGAAGAACAAACGACTGGTCGGGTACCCTAAAATTGGCGGATGCCCCCGGATACGTCCTCGACCGGTCTTGGACGTGTCTCTTTTGCTGTTTAGAACTATTTGATAATTTGGAAGAACGAGATAAACTAAAACTGGAAACCTTGTTCGATTGAAAATTTATACACAGAAATTCACTCAATCTCTCTTGTCCTCCTAAGGACTCCGGGAGAGTTTAGGACTTTTATCCCCTAAGTCCTCTACCCTCTCCTGATAGTCAGCCTACAGCTCCCCAACTGTTCCCCAACGGATCAATCTATCAAATACACAAAGTATTAACACTAGAATCCAGTCCTATCCAGCTCACCAACTCTCTAGCACTTACACACAATTTAGTCTAACTCACACTTGCTCTAGTTATCTCTCCCCTTTTTTTATCTTTTTGCCAAGCTTACTTACATAGCACATTATGCACGTATTTATATATGTTAGTTAAGATATAACTAACAGCCTATGATCTCCTACACTCTAAGAGTCAACTACTTCTTCATATCCTAGCATAATAGCCACGCTTGACTATAGGTTGATCTTTAGCTTGATCTGGAGCCGTCAAGACACGTGTTTCCTTGTGACTGGACACGTTGGCGGCAAATATTCAGGTGGTCGGTCACCACTAGCATTCTCCACTTGCTTGATCTTGTATGGTTCATTAATGCTCATAAATACTCTCTTTTAGACATCATTATGGCTATGTAATAAATGCTTATTAATAGCCCTTGACTTATCTTGTTATCTTGCACATTAATGAGTCATCCTTTGTCGTGAGCTAGTTGCTTGTGTGGATGTAAGAGTCTGCATGAGTTTGTCGATCTTATTGAAGTGTTTTGTCCTTGTATTACTTCTGATGCATAAGAGATGTGGTCCTGTGGTACTTGACTTCTTGTGTGTACTAGAAGTTCTAACGGAGCTCTCCTCGATAGGTGCCCGACTGGTTGGGCACAAGTCATGAATGGAGCGTGCTTGCAACCTTGCGTGCTAAGCCACTCCTCTACCTATTTATTAGAGTCTCAAAGCTTAACAAACATATTAGATAAACAACACAGGTTTGCTATCATCAAAACTAAAGGATCTTGACTTAACAATTTCCCCCTTTTGATGATGGGAACCAATACAAAATCGTATGTACTTGGCGACTTGAAATTGAGAGATATTCCCCTTAAGAAGCATTCCCCCTGAGTTTGTTAAAGGTTAAAAATCTAAATAGGGAAAAACAATGCAACAAACAATAGTTTTATACCGTGGCCATAGTAGAGAATTTTTCACTAAGATAATTACATAACATAAGGAAGACAGTTATAAGTTCACAGGTACATATCTTTCTTTCCCCCTTTACCATACAACAAAAATAGAGAGCAACTACATGACTTAAGTTATTGAAAAGGCCACGATATTCCATAGATTACAAACTACAAGTTTGATAGAGACAAGCTAGATAGAGTGGCGGTTTGGTGTATCCCAAGTGAAGACATCTAATCCATGGGCTTCATCATCGGAAAAAGTTATGAATAGTGGTGATTTAGCGGTGGTAGAAGTATCTGATTCATCAGAGTCTACGGTAAACTCCATACATGAGGGGATTGAGTATGATATTGAGTCGCACTTGAGGTGACAGACCAGGCTATGAAAGAGTCTGAGTCTGGTTGGACATAGTTGTGTGCAACATACTTCTTTGGGTGTTTCGTGAACATAAACTTGCGGATGGTGGAATGGACAATTTACTCATTTGAGCTTGATGAACTTTATGGCTCTTTTTCTATGTTTTGAGAGGTGAAGGAATGACTGTGAGTGGTAAAACTATGATCAAGGTTTTTATAGACGCTTGGGGATATGCTCAACGACTGATCGGTGAGGGATAATAAATGAGGTGCCGTGTCTTGTAGTCCATGATGTAGGATTTTTAGGTGTCAATTTAGGAGAATGGATTAGTTGAATGATCTGGATTGAATGTCTATGATCATTTGTAATTTTTAATCAAGGAAGAAGCAACCAATGCAATAAATTATTTCGTAAACAAGATTTTCATTAAAGGTAGATAAAGTAACAGTTGCATTTCGATCAATATCAAAAGCTTGACTTATGAAACAGATAGTCAATGACAGGAAAAACAAAAGAAGGATAAAGGAAAAATCTAACTTAAAACTACAATTTCTCACACGCTTCACTCAAGTCTCTAATTGACTTAGAACTCTCAGGCTGTAGGTATTGATCTAGAAAATTTAATGCTCCTTGAACCATGTGATGATCACTTGGTTCTTTGGAGACAGCTTGCATAGCTGTAAGAGTAACTCTTACACGCTAAAGAATGTCTCGAGCTGAAGTATCCAGACTGGTCCCCGACATTTTGTGGACTGGTGAGAGATTGCCCTTCCTTTTATGGGTGGATGTCCTAGCAAGTGGGCGAGGCTTTGACCGTGAGTCCACGCTTTTGGTAGCTTCGGAAGGATCGTCAGCTTCTCTCATTGAGTTTTGATCCCCATCTTGGACAGCATCTCTAAGCAGATGCAGTCCTATGCAGTCCGCAAGCACTTGTAAAAGGATTGGTGTCCACTCCATGCTGTTATAGTGCCGCGGTGACCACTCCCCCGTGAACCAGACCTTAGTTGACAAATCTACTCTCCTCAATGGTGAGTATAATTATGGCTGGGAGGTCCATCTTTTCCTTGGTATTGATGGCGTACATGAGCCTCACATCTCTTGCATTGACGATGTGGGTTCTTTGATTCCTCGGGGTGATGTTGTGGGTGAGCATGTTGAAGAGAACCCTGCCAGGAATAGACATCTTCACAGCATGGAAGTTCTTCATTGTGGCCCCCTTGTTGAGCATGTGGACCATCTTTCCTACTTGATGGCCTAAGTTGTTCCTAGTCGTGTCCTTTGGAACGACTAATCCCTCCGGCTCCAGATTGAAAGCCTTGCAGATTCAAGACTTTGTGATGTTTATGTGGACTCCTTGGACTTTTAAGATGATGTAGTCCTCATCATCATCACTCTAGAGGTGGCCTAGGTTCCTCATGTGCTCCTCGAGCAGCTCCGTGTAGATGCGATAGGCTTCTAGAAGAAGTTGACCCATACTTGGAATTCCAGCAGCTCTAGGATCACTACAAGACCCATCTTCTCCATCCATTCCATGTCCATCGTCTTTGGTAAGATAGAATAAGACTTGTCGATGTTGTTCTAAGCTTTGATAGTTGTTAGCTCGAGCTCCTTAAATTTCTTCAGTCGCTTGAGCGACTATTGGCTGTGGCTTCGCAACAGCCTTCTTTGATTGTTTTATCTCCTCAGGATTATGAGGGTGTGGTGATAGAGCAATTTGTTGTTTGCCCTAGGTCTTCCTCAGCTGCCACGCTCCTCAAGCATTGGTATGATAGGTGAGAGTGAATATGTGTCACTTTCTCCTTCCCGACTCGATCGGTGAGGTGTTGGAGACTGTTCTACGACCGGTAGTGTAGTTTGAGTGAAAGGTTCTTCTGGTTCCTCTGAATCCGGTGCGTTCATACCTTCTTCTTGAGCCTCTTCTTCTACTGAGGGTTCCTTTTGTGGCTTCTCGTCACTCTGGACCTCTTCTTCTTCCAAGTCGTGAACGACTTGTTCGACGACAACAATAGGAGTTACTTCCTCGTCGTCAGTGAAGTGTAACCGGCGAGTTGCTAGCACGGGGGTGGATTGATCCACCTTTCCTCTCTTGAACTGGTTTTGTAAAAGATAGGAAGATAGACGATCATACCATGTTCTTGGAGCTTGTTTGAGCCCATAAAGAGTTTTGTCAAGCTTGAGTTCCATATCCTTTCCTTCTTGTGTCACAAAGCCTGGAGGTTGTTCAACATATACTTCCTCTTTGATGTACCCATTGAGGAAGGCACTTTTGATGTCAAGTTGGAAGAGTTTGATTCCTTTGTGTGCAGTAAATGCAATTAGCAATCTGATGGACTCCATCCTTGCTACTGGAGCGAAGGTTTCTTGAAAGTCTATCCCTTATTGTTGCCGATATCATTGAGCTACCAGACGAGCTTTGTTTCTAACGACTTCTCCCATCTCATTCAACTTGTTTCTAAAGACCCATTTTGTGCCAAGTACGCCTTGTTGTAAAGGACGAGGCACAAGATGCCAGACTTTGCATCTTTCAAACTGATTTAATTCTTCTTGCATTGCATTTATTCAGTCTGAGTCTCGAAGAGCTTCCTTGATGTTTTGGGGCTCGATGGATGAGACTGTCGTTGAGAAGGCAAGAAGATCTTGAGTTTATGCTCTTGTTTGAATTCCCTTGGAAATGTCTGATATGATGTTCTACAATGGATGATCTTTGTACAAAGTACGAGATTGTTGAATGTTTGATGGTGATAGAGGATCTTCGACATCATTGTTTCCTTTGTCGACCTGTTGTTGACCTGTCGCCGACCTGTCAGGCAAGTTTTCTTCAGTCGGTGATTCATCTTGGGATTATGTGCATGATCCTGATCAGCTAGGTCAAATCCAAGTTCTTCATCTTCTTTAGATTTCTTGACCTTATGAACATCAGCCTCATCAAAGACCACATGCAAACTTTCTTCCACCTTCAGTGTCCTTTTGTTGTATACTTTGTATGCCCGACTCCTTTTAGAGTACCCAAGGAAGATGGCCACATCACTTCTGGCATCAAACATTCCTAGGGGATTCTTTTCATTATTGTGGAGATAACATCTACAACCAAAGATCCTGAAGGGACTTATGTTTGGTTTTCTTCCCTTGATTAGCCCATAGGGAGTTTTGTTGAGGATAGGTCGTATGAGCGTTCTATTTGTGATGTAGCATGCAGTCGCCACTGCTTCTGTCCAGAAGACCTGAGGAAGATTGCTCCCCAGTAGCATGGCCCTGGCTACTTCTTTTAGTGTTCTGTTCTTGCGCTCAACTACCCCATTTTGTTGGGGTGATCTAGATGTTGAATACGTGTGATTGATTCCATGTTGTTTACACATATCCATGAAATGTGGATTCTCAAACTCTAATCCATGATCAGACCGAAGAGCCTTGATATTGTGGTTGAGTTGTACTTGGACTTTTCCTGCTAAGACTTGAAATTTCTCAAAGACTTCGTCTTTGGAAGCAATAAAGAATGTCCAAACAAATCGTGAGTAATCATCAACAATTACAAACACAAAGCAAATTCCTCGAAAACTTTTGATTCTCATAGGTCCGCATAAGTCCATGTGAAGTAATTCAAGTGGCTTCGATGTACTAACTAAGTTCTTTGATTTAAAATAAGTCTTAGTTTGTTTGCTTCTAACACAAGCATTACAAAGATTGGTCTCAAGTTCTTTAATCTCAGGCAGACCTCTTACCAACCGTTTCTTGACAAGTTTTTCAAACAATGAAGTGCTAACATGCCCTAATCTTTTGTGTCATAGTGTAGAGTCATCTATTGAAGCAGTCAAGCATGAAAGATTTGAACTGTCAATATCCTCCAAACTAGTTACATAAACATTTTTCACCGTTTTCCCTTTAATAGTTCTTTGCCATTGTTCTGACTTACTATCCTACAATGTGTAGGATAGAAGTGAACTGAATTGCCTTTGTCACATATTAAGATACACTAAGCAAGTTGAATTTTAACCCATTGACCAAATTTACACTATCTATGACATAATCTGAAGTAATACCAACCTTACCTACATCGATGATTTTTCCTTTCTAGTTGTCGCCAAAGGAAACGGTTCCTTGGCTTCCTGGTTCGAGTGAGAAGAACTTCTTTTTGTGTCCTGTCATGTGTTTAGAGCACCCACTGTCGATGTACCAGTAGGGGTCCATTCCCACTCAATTCTGCACTTAACACGTTAATGGTGTGGGGTTAGGGTCCATAGAAAGGTTGGACCCATTTCCACCATCAACTATTATTCTAGGATCATTTTTTACTACCCATTTTAGTCCTATTTTCTTGAGTTGCCAATGCCTCATAAAACGCGTTTTATAGCAATTGGCTTCATGATGACCAGGTTGTCTGCATAGGTTGCAAACACCTCCACACTGGTCGCTGACTGATACCTGACTGGTCGATTGTTTCTCCATATGGGTGTCCTAGATACAGATTCTTGCTTTACATGTTTCTCTTTGACGAATGCTAGTTCTTTTTCCTGTGTACTAAGTGCAACAATCAATTCATCGATTTCAGGTTGTTCTCCGAGTTTCATCTTTTCATGAGCAGAAAGAAATTAACTATAATCAATTTGTGATTTCATGAGTGCTTTCATAAGATTATCTACTTTATCCTTGTTTGAGTTCTTCTCCAATTTCTCATTTCCCTCCAAAAGTTCATTATTTTCACTTTTCAAAGCCTCGAGTTGATCAACTAATATAAGAGAAAATTTTCTAAGTCCAGGGAGTTCGGCCTTTAGAATCCTTTTTTAAGGTTAAAGTAGTTTACCTTGTTTTGATCTACTTCTTCTGACTCTGAAGTTTCCTTATCTTGTGTCATCAAGCAAACTTCTTCAAGGCAAAGGTGAGCCTTCTCATCCTCCAACGAATCACTATCTAAGGTTTGATTATTATCGTTGAGCTTTGAGTCTCCCCATGCAGCAACAAATGCTTCTTTCCTTGGCCCTTTGTTGAACGATCGTCGGAAAGGTTTCTTGACCTTGCTGTTGTCCTCTCATGATTGTTGAGGACAGTCTTTAATGTGATGCCCGCGCTTCGAGCATCCAAAACACTTATCATTGTTCTTCTCGCGGTGATCATCAATCTCCTTGGGTCCTCTTCCATTCCTCATGTTGTTTCTTATGAATTTTCAAAAGTACCTCTTAGCATAGAGGACCATCTCATCATTGCCTTCTTCTGTCTCGGAGTTTTCAGCTACTTGTAGGGCTATGCCTTTTCCTTTTTCTTTTGAACTTTTAGATCTTCGTTGTTGTAGCTTCTACTCGAACGCCATTAGGGAACCTAACATGTCTGCCAAGGACATCTTAGAGAGATCATGGACTTCTTGCATGGCATTGACCTTGCTGTCAAAGGAGGCAGGAAGAGATCTGAGTAACTTCCTAATTGATCCTCATTTGAGATAGTTCTTTCGAGCACAACATTTCATTGATCATCTTGGTGAACCTTGTATGCATTTCAGAAATGCTCTCCTTTTCTTCCTTCTTGAATAGCTCCCAATGAGTGAGTAGAACTCAATGTGAGTCTTTTTTATCTCATCATTCCTTTCATACGTGACCTCAAGAGTTTTCCAAATCTCTTGAGCTGTTTTGGCTGAGGCTATCTTGGAGTATTGCTCAGGTAGTAGTGCACAGTGTAGTATTCTTACGGCTCGAGCATTGAATATCAGCTTCTTGATTTGATCATCCGTCATGCTGTCAATAGATATGTCTTGTCCTTGACGTTCTGGAAGGTGTACTCTCCATGCGTTATCACCCTCCACATTCTTGGATCATCAAACTTGATATGAAACTCCATTTTATTCTTCCAATGAGTGTAGTTGTCTCCATTGAAGAGTGGTGGTCGATTTGGTGCAGAACCTTCTTTTGCCGCTAGTAGGCTTGCGTGAGACATTTTGATCGTCTTCCAAAGCAGTTAGTTTTCTAGAAGAGACCCGCTCTGATACCAATTGAAACCAGCAAACGTTCCTGACGCGTCCCCGACGTGTCGTAGACGTATTGTGGACTTAAATGTAACTTTGATAGTTAGGAAAAAAACGAGATAAACTTAAACTGGAAACTCCATTTCAATTGAGAATTTGTACACAAGAAATTCACTCAATCTCCCTCGCCCCATACACGGACTCCGAGACAGTTTAGGACTTTATCCTAAAGTCCTCTACCCTCTCTTGATAGTCGGCCTACGGTTCCCTAACCACTCCCCGACTGATCAGTCTACCAAATAAAAAGTGTTGACACACAACACCAGTCCTAACCAGCTCACTAACTCTCTAGCCCTTTGAAACTGGCTGGCGCTCCTGATGCATCCCCGACCGTCGTGGACGTATCGTTGACTCAAATAAACTTTGATAGTTTAAGGAAAGACACGAGATAAACTTAAACTGGAAACTCCATTTCGATTGAGAATTTACACACATGAAGTTCACTCAATCTCCCTCGCCCCACACACGGACTCTCGGGACAGTTTCGACTTTACCCATAAAGTCCTTAACCCTCACCAAACTGTCGGCCTATGGTTCACCGACCGCTCCCCGACCTGTCGGTCTATAAAATACCCAAAGTATTGACACTATAACCCAGTCCTCACTAGCTCACCAACTCTTTAGTACTTACACACACTCTTGTCTGACTCACACTTGCTCAGATTGTATCTCTTCTTTTTGTCTCACAAGCTTGAGTTACATAGGACATAAATGCTCATTTATATACACGTTAGTTAAGGTGTAACTAACGACCTATGAATGTGTAGACTCTAGAAGTAGATTACTTATTCTTCTCTTATTATAATAGCCGCACTCTACTGCAGATTATATTTCAACTTGATCTGGAGCTATCATCACACGTGTTACCTTGTGATTGGGTAAGTTGGTGGCGTGTCTCCCAAGTGGTCAGTCACCACTATCACACTCCAACTTCTATGACCTTTTCTGGTTAAATAATGCTCATAAATCCTCTCTTCTGAATTTATTACAGCTATGTAACGATGTTCATTAATAGCCTTTTCTTATATTGTTATCTCGCACATTAATGAGCTACTCCTTTTATCGTGAGCTAGTTGCTTGTGTGGGTGTGACACATCTGAGTCAATTTTTCGACGTTGCTAACACATTTCCGTCCTTGTTTAATGCTGATGCAAGAGATATGTGGTAGTGTGGTTCTTGACTACTTGTATGTTACTAGAAGTTCTCCGGAGCTCTCACTGACAGGTGCCCAACTGGTTGGGCACATGTCGTGGGCTGAGTGTGCTTGCAACCTTGCGTGCTAAGCCACTTATGACTTAAGTGCGCTTGCAACCTTGCGTGCTAAGCCACTTATTCACCTGTTTATCTGAATGATAAGCTTGACAAACATGTTAGATAAACACCACAGGTTTGCTATCATCAAAACTAAAGGTCCTTGACTTAATAATTTTCCCCTTTTTGATGATGACAACCGATAAAATAATATGTACTCTGACAACTCAAAGATTCAAAATTTTCAGAGGTATTCCCCCTAAGAGGAATTCCCCATGAGTTTTTAAGGGTTATAACGTAAGGAAAATTGCAACAAGTGACAGCGTTTATGTTATACTACAACCATAGTAGAAAATTTGCATTACGATTATACATAATATAAGGGAGATAGACATAGTTTCCCAAGTACATATTCTTTCTTTATTTCCCCCATTGCCATACAGCAAAATAGTGAGCAACTACATGACTTAAGATATTGTGAAGGATATCACATTCCATAGAGTACAAACTACAAGGATGATCGAGATAATCTTAGATAGAGTGACGGGTTTGATGATCCCATTCTATGACATCTAGTCCATATGGTTCATCCTCTGAAAAGTAAGTTCGGAACAATGGTGATTCAATTGTGGTAGAAAGGTCTGACTCCTCAGAATCCACTATGAATTCCATGCAGTGAGGAGTCCTAGTATGAGAGGGAGTGACACTTGTGGTGATAGACCAAGCTGTAAATGAGTCGGAGACTGGTTGATCATAGCTTTGGGCGACGTATTTCTTTGGATGTTTAGTGAACATAAAGTTGTGAATGGTGGACTGAATTGTTTACTCATTTGAGGTGGATGAACTTTGTGGAGTTTGAGCCATTTCGTGACATGTGGAACAATGATTGTGTGGCAAATGAAGTGCGCTAGTATTTATAGACATTTGAGGACAGACTCAACGATTGATCGGTGAGTGGTAATAAATGAGGTGCTACGTCTTGTTAGCTATGTTTGTAGGCTTTATAGGTGTCAAGTTTGGAGATTGGATTAGAGGAATAGATGGGACTAAATATCTATGATCATTTTACAATTTTTAATCAAGGAAGAGGCAACCAATATAATAAATTATTTCATAGCCAATACAGTCATTCAAGTCGACTAGAAATAGTTGCATTGTCATTCATATCAAAAGATTTGCTGAGAAACAGATAGTTAATGGAAGCATAAAAATATTTTAAGGAAAAGAAAAATCTATCTTAGAAATAGTTTTTCTCACGGTTATCACTCAAGTCTTTAAGAGACGAAAAACACTCAGGCTAGATGGGAGTCTATGAATTCTATAGCTCCTTGAACATATGTGATGAACACTTGGTTCTCTAGAGACAACCTGCATAGCAGTGAGAGTGATTCTCACACTCTTTAGAACATCCCTAGTAGAAGTATCCATACTGGTCCCCGACATGTTGTGGACCGGTGAGAGACTCCTCTTCCTCTTGAGTGCCGATGCTATTGCAGTTGGTCGTGGCTCTGACCTTGAGTCCTCACTCTTTGTAGGCTACTGAGCGACCACGAGCTTATCCCCCTTAGTTTTTATCCCCATTTTGGATAACATCTCTGAGCAGATATTGTCCTGAGTGGTGCGCGTGTACTCGTGGAACCTGTCGGTGTCCACTCCGTTTTGTTGTAGCACCTTGGTCACCACTCCCCCATGCACTAGACCTTGGTTGACGTAGTGACTCTCCTCAATGGTAAGAAGAATCATTGCAGGAAGGTCGATTTTCTCCTTGGTCTTCAGTGCGTAAAGTAACCTCACATCTCTTGCGTTGACAATGTGGGTGCGTCGGTTCCGAGGTGTGATGTTGTGGGTGAGCAGATTGAAGAGCACCCTATCTGGTATGTACGTTTCTATTGCGGGGAAATTTTTTAAATTCTTCATGGTTACCCCTTTATTGATCTTATAATTCTTTGGACAGGCGAGGGGGCGGCGAATCTCTATGTTGTGCTGTTGGCCGCATGTCGGCCACTTGTACTGACGAAGCTTCCTTGAGGATCACTTTCTTCTTGGATCGAAGTCCAGATTTAGGTGCCATTTTGATCGAGGGATTTGTTTGGAATTTATAAACTTTTCGCTAGAGAATCCTTAGAGTGGTTGTGAGGCAAGGGTTCTTTGCACTGATCTCACAAAATTGCTTGTAAGAGAGAAGAGAAATTGCTCTGAATGCTTAGAGAGATTAGATAAAGTGAAGGCAATAGTGTGACAAGAGCAAAACTCCCGTCTCCATTTTATAGATATCAAGAAACAGTCGGCAACCGCTCCTCGTCCGCTCGCTGACATATCATAATGGTACTATTCATAACGGGCATCGCTCGTGATGGTTGTTAGCGATCCATTGAGAGATTTTCCCGTTTCTATCTGCTGGACCTTCTCTAAACTAATCTCACTTGTTGTCGAAAATGTCATATCTGTTTCAAGTAGTCGTTTGACATAACTTTTATGCATTAAACTGATCGTTGACTACTGAACGATAAATATATAGGTGTTACTCATGTGTTGGTGATCGATCGTGGGAATTGAAAGAGGTTTAATTGTGATCAATGAATATCATTCCAAGATCATGAAAAATCTTGTTGAATCTATCTCTACTTAATGGTTTAGTAAAAATGTCAGCTAGTTAGTCTTCAGTAGAAACGTACTTTAAACCAACTAATTCTTTTTCATAACAATCTCTAAGAAAGTGATGTCTAATGTCAATATGCTTGGTACGAGAATGATGTACTATATTTTTGGAAATAGAAATGACGCTTGTATTATCACACATGATGGGTAACGTACCTGTTTTGACACCGTAGTCACCTATTTGTTGTTTGAGCCATAAGAGTAGGGCACAACAGCTTGTGGCAGCTATGTATTCTGATTCTGCAGTAAAGATGGCTACACTTTGTTGTTTCTTTGATCCCCATGCGATCAAACATGATCCAACAAAAAATGATGTCCCCGACGTGCTTTATCTATCAGTGATGGATCCTCCATAATCTGCATCTGAAAATCCTACAATGTTACAATTGTGAATCTGGGATAAAATAAACCAAGATTCATGGACCCTTTGAGATAACATAGGATTCTTTTTACAGTTGTGAGATGACTCTCTCTAGGATCTGCTTGAAACCTTGCACATAAGAAAACGTTATACATAATGTCAGGTCTAATAGCAGTTAGATATAGTAAAGAACCGATCATCTCCTTGTACAACCGCTGGTCAACCGGTTGGTCGCCAGTCGCGATGCCCATCTTAGTGCCAACTACCATTGGTGTGTCAAAAGGTTTGCATCCTTCCATTCTAAATCTCTTCAGTAAATCTTTTACGTACTTTAGTGGGATATGATGATCCGTTCAATGTCCTGCTTGACTTGAAGTCCTAAGAAAAACTTCAGTTCTCCTAGATCACTCATCTCAAATACTTTCTTCATCAATGCTTCAAACCTATTGCAATACTTTTCATCGGAAGCTCCAAAAATTATATCATCGACATATACTTGCACAATTAAGAAATCTCTTTGTTGTTGTAAACAAACAGAGTTTTGTCTACTTTACCTCTTTTGAAGTGGTTTTCCAATAGATAGGAGGAAAGGCGGTCATACCATGACCTTGGGGCTTGTTTGAGCCCATAAAGAGCTTTGTCAAGCCTAAGTACCATGTCTTTTCCTTCTTGTGTCTCAAAACCTGGAGGTTGTTCAACATATACTTCCTCTTTGACGTACCTATTGAGAAAGGCACACTTGATGTCAAGTTGGAAGAGTTTGATTCCTTTGTGTGCAGCAAATAAAATTAGTAATCTGATGGACTCCATCCTTGCTACTGGAGTGAAGGTTTCTTGGAAGTCTATCCCTTCTTGTTGACGATATCCTTGAGGTACCAGACGAGTCTTGCTCCTGACCACACTTCCATCTCATTCAGTTTGTTTCAGAAGACCCATTTTGTGCCATGTACTCCTTGATGAGTAAGTCGAGGCACAAGATGCCAGACTCTGCATCTTTCAAACTGATTTAACTCTTCTTGCATTGCCTTGACCCAATCTGAGTCTTTTAGAACATCCTTAATGTTCTTGGGTTCAACGGATGAGACTGTCGTTGAGAAGGATAAGAGATCACGAGTTTGCGCTGTGGTTTGAATTCCCTTGAAGATATCTGATATGATGTTCTCCAATGGATGATCTTTGTACAAGGCACGAGATTGCTGAATGGTTGATGGTGATAGAGGATCTTCGACATCATTGTTCCTTTGATGACCTATTGTTGACTTGTCACTGGCCTGTCGGCCAAGTTTTCTTCAGTCGGTGATTCATCTTTAGGACGATCTGTCTGATCTTGATCAACTAGATCAAATCCAAGTCCTTCATCTTCTTCAGATTTCTTGACTTTCTGAGCATCAGCCTCATCAAAGACCACATGTACACTTTCTTTTACCTTCAGTGTCCTTTTATTGTAAACTTTGTATGCCCGGCTCCTTTTAGAGTACCCATGGAAGAGAGCCACATCATTTTTGGCGTCGAATTTTCCTAGAGGGCTCTTTTCATTGTTATGGACCTAGCATTTATATCCAAAGACCCTGAGGTGACTTATGTTTGGTTTTCTTCCCTTGATTAGCTCATAGAGAGTTTTGTTAAGGATAGGTCGTATGAGCGTTCTAATTGTGATGTAGCATGCAGTTGCCACTACTTCTACCTAGAAGACCAGAGGAAGAATGCTCCCCAATAGCATGGCCTTGACTACCTCTTGTAGTGTTCTGTTCTTACGCTCTACTACCCCATTCTGTTGTGGTGTTCTTGGTGCTGAATATGTGTGATGGATTCCATGTTGTTTACACCTATCCATGAATTATTGATTCTTAAGCTCTGACCCATGATCAGACCGAAGAGCCTTGATCTTGTGGTTGAAATGTACTTGGACTTTTCTTGAAATGACTTGAAATTTCTCAAAGACTTCATCTTTGGAAGTAAAAGTGTCCAAACAAATCGTGAATAATCATCAACAATCACAAACATATACCAATTTATTCCAAAACTTTTGATTTTCATAGGTTCACATAAGTCCATGCGAAGAAATTCAAGTGGCTTGGATGTACTAACTAAGTTCTTTGATTTGAAAGAAGTCTTAGTTTGTTTGCTTCTAACACATGTATCAAAGATTTGTCTCAGATTTCTTAATCTCAGTGAGACCTCTTACCAGCTGTTTATTGACAAGTTTTCTTAACAAGGAAGTACTAACATGCCCTAATCTTTTATGCCATAGTGTAGAGTCATCTATTGAAGCAGTCAAGCATGGAGAATTGGGACTGTCAATATCCTCTAGACTAGTTACATACACATTTTTCCATCTTTTTCCCTTTAATAACTCCTTACCATTTTTCTGATTTACTATGCTACAATGTGTAGAATAGAAATGAACTGAGTTGTGTGGAGGGTGATTTTTCGGTGTGAGGGGTCTATCTAAATATGATCTGACTAAAAAGTCAAGATCCTAAAATGCCATTCTGTGGAGGGTGAAAACTCGTTGTTCTGGCATCCCTCAAATACCTACTACATCATCCGTCTTTCGCAGAAAGCATAAGGGCAGTGCAAGTGTGCACTACACCCGCTTTCAATGGGCTCCACGCGGACTTATGCCTCTATAAGGTGGAGTTGACTAGAGTCGCCTCCTAGTTTGACCTAAGGAACTAGGAAGGGAGAAGAAAGGTTCTAAGAACCATTAATTGACTCTGTGATTTGCATATGGATTGGAGTTATCTGGTCATACCAAAGATTCTGTGTGGGTTCGCACTGGGTTACACCCCTTAGAAGTGGCAACGACCACGACTTTGGATTGGTGCCCGAGGAAACCTCGGTCTCCAATTGTCGGGATTTTCTTCTAACAAAACCTTATTAAAGAGATTCATTTAAAAGCTAAGGATAGGATTCGGATGAGAAGAGAGAGAGAAAGTGGATGAGGCGAGCTTTTCTGCCAAGCTAGTGCCAAGAGGAAGAATTGATGAATTCGAATGAGTATAGAATGAAAGATTAGGAGTCTGATTTTGAGAGTTGAAGAAGTCGAGGGTATGTGAGAGTCAGAGGGGACTTGAATGTTTTGAGAGGTATGGAGAACACCTTAGAGGGGGAAAGGGGTTTTTTGTTTGGAATTAGATCGCACCCTGTGTGGGCTGCCTAGGTACTCAGCTCCCTATTGAGATCAAACCTTACGTAGTTCACGGCTTTAGGATGATTGGGTTTTTGAGGTAATCGAGGGTCGGGAGTGCACGAGGTTGTTTGGAGGTGAGCAGGCTGAGTGAAAAAGGGTATTTTGATTGATATGGGGTCGCACCCTGTATGGGTTGCCTACATACTCAACTCCCTGTTGAGATCAGACCTTACATAGTTCAGGGAAATTTGGGGTTTTTGAAGATTTTGATGTTTGCGGAGTTTGAAGATCCTTGAGGTGTTAGAGATTTAGAAGGGTTCAGAGTTTCGAAAAGTTTCGGGTTTGGATGCTAGTCTGTGAGACGCTCGGATCTGTGAGACGTTTGATGAAAAGAAAGACATATCGAAGTCTATGAGGCGCCCGAGCCTATGAGACATAAAGGAATTTAAATGTTTGAGCTTGTGAGGCGCACGGGCCTGTGAGACATTAGAAGTTTGAAATTTGGGAGATGATTCGAGTTTGAGGTGAGTTGGAGTTTGAATGATGATTTGAGTATGTGAGGCAATTGGAATTTGGGAGAGATCTCGGGTTTAGGTTCGAGGTTTGAAAATGGTTGAGGGAAATCATTTTGTTGTGAAATGGCGGGTGATCCCGAGGGAACACCCTATGTACCCCCTCGAGCACGACACTTAATTAGTGGTAAGTGCCGAGGCTCGAAAGATGGGGCAATGTATTTATGTCGAAAACTAGGGTTTAGAGAGAAACTCCATAAATGAGATGCCCCCGGTCAAACCCTAATAACGTCTCTAACTCCCGGGTTTTAAAACGTTAAAACTGAAAATATTGAAATCGACTGGAAGGGAGTTAGACGATTCTGAAATCCCAGCTGCAACTAGGAAGGCAGTCACATCCCTAGCACCCCCCTCGTAAAAATTTAGGCTGCAATTAGGGGAGGTTTGTCACCCTATTGCCCCGCTTAAAGAAACCCAGACTGCGACAAGGGAGGTTACGACCCCAGTGCCCCCCCTCGGATTGTTTTGGAAAGGGAGACAAGTGATGTCTAACCAGGAAGGAAATGTTTTGAAGGGGTTAGACATTTCTTGTTCCCCGAAAACGTTTTATTTGGGTTTGAAAATTAAGCTATAAAACTTTAAAAGTTGTTCTGAATTCTCGATGAAGAAACACTGATTTTGAGAAATGTTTTTAGGAGAAAACTTTCTGTATATGTGAGAAGAACTTTCTGCATTTTGAGAAGAGTTTTCTGTGATGTGAGAAGATTTTTCCTTTTAAAATTTCACAAAATGGTTCCTTTGAAAACCTGATGAGATTTGAATAAAATGAGTGTTCAAAATTTGAGAAAGAAGATTTTTTGGGATTTTGAATTAAAGCTGAATACTGAGGAAAGTTTTTGGATTTTTAGAGTTTGAATGGGATTTACAAGTTGAGTTTGAATTGGATTTTGAATGTGAACCGAATGGGATTGAACTGAACTGAATTGGACTGAATTGAAATGAGTTGGGTTTGAATTGGGTTGAATTGACTTCGGGTTGGGGTTGGAAAACGAGTCGGGTCAAAGTTAGACCTGGTCAAAGTTGGATTGGGTCAAAGTTGAGGTTGGTCAAAGTCAGAGGTCAAAGTTAGACCGGATTGGACTTTTGGGTCAACTTGGATTTGGGCCTTGGGGTGATTAGATCATGGGCCGACTTGGGATGTGGGCATGGTCTAAACATTGGGCTTTTTTATTTGAAACAATTTGGGCTTTCCAGAAATGGGCCAAAGATGGGGCTTATTGATTTTTAGGCTTGATTTGTGAGATATTGACAAGTGAGATGGATCAATTTACTAATTTATTAACTCTTGATTATGAGTGAGTTGAGGGTAAAGGAGGATTCCACCCAATAAAGCGAATGAGAGACCCGCTAGGCATGGGGTGGTTTCACATCCTAAACCCTCCTAAGCTAGCCTTAAGGGCTTATTTTTAAAGCTTTTGTTCTTATATACATATAGGGTCAGTTCGTTCAGGAGATTAAGGCGCCCCAATCTCAAACGCAGGAATTCGTGCGATATTATTAATCTCAACATGTGAGAGGAGTGGTAGGACCCACTGGAAAAATAAACCTATACCCAAGTGACACTTGTACTATACTAACTTGGGGAGTCGTGCCCATTTTTTCTCGCTAGGAACGAACGCACCCATAGAGGTGGTTTGAGTGTTTTGTGAAGTTACAGGAGATTATTACCCCACGAAACAAATAAGAGACCCGTTAGGTGTGGAGTAATAGTACATCCCAAACTTTTCTGTCAATGTAGGGCTTCTAGAAGGTAATAACTAAGGCTTAACGATAATAATTGGAAAACAAGGGAATAATGAAATTACAGTAAAGCTGAAAGTAAACCGGGGATATGTACAGCGAAGAGACAGATTGAGAGCAATTTTCATGGATGAGTTACAGATTAAAACCGGGAAGAAAGGAAAACTGAATTTAAAAAAAACAAATCAATTTCCTTCTTATTAAAGAGTTGATGAAATCAAAACTTAAACAGAGTAGACAAATTTAAACTTAAAGTCACTAATCCAATTTTATTTCACTTCTGTACTAAAGCTTTTTTTTCGACGTCTGAACATGGGCTAATCTCTTCTTCTATATTTTTTTCTGCCAAACTCGAAAGAAACAGTAGACTTGGTGGCACAATCATGATATCAAATTCACAAACCCATGGTTTTACCTCAAGCTTAAAACAAACGAATTCGAATCACAATAGGGCCACAGCAAAATTTTCTCTAGCCATCACTCTCAAGCGGGGGTAATAAAACAAGCCGAGGCAATAGCATTTCCAATCCCAAATATTATGTCGCAAGACACTTAGGGTTTGAATTTGAAAACAACACCACAGAAGCAAACACCAGAACTAAACCTAATTAATCAGTTTGAAGTGGAAATTAACGACATCTGGCGTGGATACCAATTAAATTTCATAAAAGCAAGTCGAGCCGAAGTATGAACAAATTAATCAGAAAATGAACAAATTAACCAGACAAAGAACGAATCAACAAAAAACAACTGAATCAACCAGAAAACGAATGAATCAACCAGCAAATACATTAATCAACCAGAAAATAGATGAATCGACCAAAAAAGGAAGGAATCAACCAGAAAACAGATACTATGATCAAGTCCAAATGCTTGGTCAATTTTTTGACCCCGAAATCATGCCCAACCCGCCGTGTCCATGCCTTTTTCTCTGGTTCATGTGTACCTCGGTGAAAGGAGATGAAAACATAATATGGCCAATACAGCAGGATGTTAAATGTATTTTAGTAAAAATGCTCAAGATAAACCGCACAAAATGTATAGTTAAAAGCCTAAGCAGAGAAGTTATCGAGACGGATATGATTCAGGTTGAACCAGAACAACAATATCATCAAATCTTAACACGAGCAGATAGACCGAACAAAATTGATGCGATTTATGCAACAACACCATCCTTACTATCCATCATGGATTAGGATCCGTTTTAAACAAATGACCAAAACAGCAAGAAATTCCACCAAAATCAGAAAGTCAGGCCGAGCTACGGGTCACGATTACGAGAATACTCATAAGTTGTGTGGTTAAATGCGATTGTATCGGAAATTAGAGAGCATAGGGGTTGTGGGAAAATTTGGGTTGTAGTGAAAATGAACACCATGAGCGAGTGAATGTAACAGGTGAACAAATTTTGAGCAGCTCTTTAGGTGGAAAGAAAAACAAACTAGCAAGGAAGATAGTGCCAAAGTCGAAATGAACAAAATGAGAAGAGTAAAGGAAGAAGGAATAAGACCCCAAACATCTTGATTCTTTGCCCGGTCACCGATGAGGAACACAAAGACACAGGCCCAGAGGTCATCGCCGTCAGTCGAACAACGTGGTGGTGAAAGGCAGTGTTGGTGTGCGGCTTCGAGTGAGAGATGAAGGTTTCTTGGAGGTAGTAGTGGTAATGTTCCTGGATGAGAAAACGAGGGGAAAAGAGGAATTCGCTGATGGCATTTGAAGTGGGGAAAGGAAATCTATAGTCTGGATTTGGATTTGGAGTCAGGGGGAGGAAAGAGCCGATTCGACAATGGAGGTCGGTGGTGGTTCACGGCGTGGAGGAACTCTGGAGTGGGCTTTCTGATTCTTATTCTTTTGTAGATGGAGATCAGTTGATGGAGGCGGTCGATGGAAGTGGTCGATGGAGGTTCTGTTGGTTGTCTATGGTTTTCTGGTTTTGGAGATCGACCAAACTTGAGGCGGATGAGAGAAAAAAAATTGAAAAAAACAGAGGGAAAAAGATGGTAGTCGGTTGGGTTACTGTTCCCCTTGTTCTGGTTAGTGTGGAGGTTGTTTTATAGAGAAGCATTTAGACAATGAAAATAAAAAACTGTTGTTGTTCCTCTCAAGATTCAAACCCAGCTAGTCCAGATGCATCATGCAAACACTAACCCACCAGACTACTAACTTAATTCGATAGAAGATTGTAACAAATGATATAGAAGTCCTAGTTTAAACTGAGTAGTTCTTAAAAAAACTAGCGTTATAAATACAGTAAGACGAAATGGTTTTATTTAATAAAATGAATGTTTTCCTCCTAAGAGTCATGAAATAAAGGAATGTAAATAAATAAATGAAAATATAATAAAGTATTAAACAAATGAAATCAAATGATAATAACTACATTAAAGATGAAATAGTACTAATACAATGAAATAAAAAACACAAGTGAAAGCCATAAAATAGAATTGAAATAGATATGTACAAGTAGCGATGAATATAATAGAAAAACGACTAATAAAATAAAATGAATGAGAGAAAATTAGAGGAAATAGTAATAAAAATGGAATATACCAATCATGGATAAAAATAATAGTGAAACACGCATAAAATCAGATAATAACAATGAAAATGATGGTGATAAAAGTAATAGCAAACACTAATAAATAAGAGACAAGTGATTATAACGATAAATGGGATCAAATAAACAAATAATGAATAAAATACAATAATAGAAAATGACTGGAGGAATAAGTAAACCAAAATAGACTACAAGAAAATACGATAGTAAAATAAGTAATAAACAGGGAGACGGGTTTGAAATCGGATTGTCGTTTGAAAATTCACTTCGAGAATTGTGTTATTTCACAATGCTTTGGAAATTAGTTTGAGAAATTGCCATAAAATGATGGTTTCGTTTTGGCACGCACGTTGATGCGTTTTGAAAAGGAAAGATGACGTCCCTCTTATATCACTTCTTAGTTTGGAATTTGCTTTATGGGTGAGAATTTTTGGTGTCTACAGATGGCTCCCCTTGATTAAAATCTACAAGCCCTTGCAGAATTGGATCAAGGTTGAGAGGGTGCCAAAAATTCTCACTATGGTTTTGTGGTGCATTGCGATGCGACCACAGGTAAAATGATGTACGAATGCGACAGGAAATCACATGATAACCAAATGCACGAGGTCTTATTACGAGTCTCTACTAGACCCCGATGTCTAGCTCTAGGACTTCTAACAAGCCTAGAATGCGATTGAAAGTACAAGGACTTTTGACGAGCCTCAACTAGACCTCTTGACATCTAGCTATAGGACTTATGACGGGCCTATAATACTAACAATTTTAGTGATTTGTGGTGCACGAGGACTTATGACGAGCCTCAACTAAACCTCTTGACATCTAGCTATAGGACTTATGACGAGCCAATAATGCAAATTGAAAGTACTAGGACTTATGACAAGCCTCAACTAAACCTCTTGACGTCTAGCTATAGGACTTATGACGAGCCTATAATACTAACAATTGATTGATTTGGGTGCACGAGGACTTATGACGAGCCTCAACTAAACCTCTTGACGTCTAGGTATAGGACTTATGACGAGCCTATAATGCAAATTGAAAGTACGAGCACTAGTACAAAAATAGTCTATTTCGGCGGTTCCAAATAGCCTATTTCGGCGGTTGTGAACCGCCGAAATGGAGTGCGCCGAGATAGGTGTACAATCCTATCTCGGCGGTTGTTAGCTAAAAACCGCCGAGATAGGCGCATTTGAAAATTAAAAAAAAGGACCTATTTCGGCGGTTCCTAGCTAACAACCGCCGAAATAGGTCCTTTTTAAAAAAAAACGATTTTCGCGTCGTCTTCAACCTCACAGCAGCAGTTCCGGTGATTTTCAAGAGGCGCAACCATAAGAATGAAGGTGCAGAGCATGTAAGTTCGCCACGAGAGAAGAAAATGAACACGTACAGGCGCAGAGCATGTAAGTTCGTGTATATTACCGGTTCCCGGAGAGAATAAGATAAGTTCGAGTATATTACCACAAGGAAGAAGAACACAGGCGCAGAGCATGTAAGTTCGCCTGTAAAATTACCGTGAGATTAGAGGATGAAGAAAGGTGTGCAGAGCATGTTTGTTTGCCAGTTAGGGTTGCGAATTTACCGTGAGAGAACGGGATGAAGTTTGAGCCACCGGTTTTGGTTGCGAAATCACCATGAGAGCAAGTGAAGAAGAGAGGCACAGACCATGTTCGCCAGTTAGGGATACGAAATTAGAGAGAAGAAGATGAAGAGATTAGGTCGGTGGGCAAATATATAATAAAATAAAGTCTATTTCGGCGGTTGTTACTAACAACCGCCGAAATAGACTAAAATTTAGGTGCCTTTTGAAAATTTAAAAAAATCCCGGGAAATGAACCTATTTCGGCGGTTTTATCTACAACCGCCGAAATAGGCGTTTTTTGTACTAGTGGAGGACTTATGACGAGCCTCAACTAAACCTCTTGACGTCTAGCTATAGGACTTATGACGAGCCTATAATACTAAAAATTGATAGATTTGGGTGCACGAGGACTTATGACGAGCCTCAACTAAACCTCTTGACGTCTGGCTATAGGACTTATGACGAGCCTATAATGCAAATTGAAAGTACGAGGACTTATGACGAGCCACAACTAAACCTCTTGACGTCTAGCTATAGGACTTATGACGAGCCTATACTACTAACAATTGATAGATTTCGGTGCGCGAAGTACTTATGATGAGCCTCAACTAAACCTCTTGACGTCTAGCTATAGGACTTATGACGAACCTATAATGCAAATTGAAAGTACGAGGACTTATGACGAGCCTCAACTAAACCTCTTGACGTCTAGCTATAAGACTTATGACGAGCCTATAATACTAACAATTGATAGATTTTGGTGCACGAAGACTTATGACGAGCCTCAACTAAACCTCTTGACGTCTAGCTATAGGACTTATGACGAGCCTATAATGCAAATTGAAAGTACGAGGACTTATGACGAGCCTCAACTAAACCTCTTGACGTCTAGTTATAGGACTTATGACGAGCCTATAATACTTAATTGGAGTTGTACGAAACTCTCTGCTTTGAGTGATTGATTTGAGGATGATTCTGGTTGTGGATTGCTTTGGGATTGGATGTTTTTTGGTTGCTTCTGTGAGGGATGTGATGGTCAAATGCTTTCTGTCGATGTCGCATTTGACTTTGTCAGTGTGGGACTATTGTTTTGGTTTTGTTTTTGGTGGTCTTAGCCCGATGTGCACTATGGTTTTCGGATTTGGTATGACTCTTGGCTCTAGAGTTCGAGATGGCTCCGGTATGGCTCACGAGTTTTTGCTTTTTGTGATTGGTTTTTGAATGGATGGTTTTTTGTGAATGAGCGACTTTGGGAACTCGGTGGTTTTGATATGGCCGAATGGCTTTGATATGATCAAATGGATTTGGTATGATCGAATGGCTCCGATGCGGTTGGGTGGCTCCGGTGCGGTCGGGTGGCTCTAGTACGGTCGGATGGCTCCGACATGATTCATGACCCTATTGTGAGCAACGGCTCTAGGGTGGTTGGTGGGTTTGATTTGGATTGAGATTTTTGGGATGGTTGGTGGGTTTCGATTTGGATTGAGATTTTGGGTCGAGTGGCGGGTCGATGTGATTTGTGTACTTTGATGTAGTTGACAATTTTTTGGTTGTGGATGAATGGTTTTGGTATGGATTTTGAATCGAGTGGTGGATCAATGTGATTTACTGTGGTTGACAGTGTTGTTTGTGGATGAATGGCTTTAGTACGGTCAGTTTCGGTTTCAGATTCCTCGAGATGGCTCCGGGATAGTTCGGAATGGCTTCGGGGAGGCTACAAGATGGCTCCATTTGATGATAGTGGTGAACAAAAGGGAATCTTCTTTTGAGGTGGTCGTACCCTGGGCGGGCTGCCTACGTACTCAATTTTATATTGAGATCAGACCATACGTAGTTTGAAACTCTATGGGCAAGGCCCTGGTGACGAAATGGTTCCGATATGGATTTGAGGTGGCTTCCGTATTGTTCTCGGACTGTTGGAATGACCCCTGTGTAATTCCAAGGATGGTTTCAATGTCAGATGATAGCCCCCGTATGGCTCTAGCTTGGCTTTGAGAGAGGCGCCAATGAGGCTCGAGTATGACAGTGGATAACTCCGGGATGGTCTTCGTGTGGCTCCGGATAACTCTTGAATGGTTCAATGTAGCTTGGTGATAGCCCGGGATGGCTCCAGGAGGCTAGATATAGCTCGATGATGGCCCGGGATGGCTCCGGTTGACATCAAAAGTTACGCTTCAACAACTACAACTAAAGTCAACTTTCAACGAGACTAGGAGGAGTTCTTACCAGTTGGATGTTAAAAATGAAGTGGTTATGATGCATGCAAATACTAAATGCTAGAAGGGATGCAAAATGCATATGCAGTTTTTGGAGAGAAGGTACGGTTCTATCTCTATTAATATGAGGTTTACGAAAATAAGACATCTTTGGTTTGATCTTGAGTGATTATTGAACTAGAATGCGAGAATCACTTTCCTCTCATGGAGGGATGCGGGTCATTCTCTCGTGAGCATAACTATGTGCTAATGGTGTAATGATACTTTCAATGATTGGAGCAGTATTTTCCTAAGAATTTCTTTTCGAGGTTCCGGACTTTCCGACCCTTACAAATTCCTACCTGCAATGGGGTAGGCTGTTTATGATTTGGTGCTCAGACTGAAGATTCACTCGCACTTATAAGACCTTTGAAGTAAGGTGTTATACCCAAAATTTCAACCCCCCCCCCCCCCGGAGTAGTCTCAAAGGCATACGTGTTACAAAGGGCAAAATGGTCAAAATGCACCAATGCAGGATTTTCCAGGGACATTCTCGGGATTTTCTATTTTCATATGACTTTTTCATTATCTCCAAAAACCTCCAAATATCATAGTCATTATGAAGGTATTTCATGATTTTCTGATAATATTTATTCTGGAAATTAAGCTTCTAATAAGCAAGTTTCTTTAATAATTAACTCATGAAATAGCCTCAAAATAGAAATAAAAAGGTTTTCAAAATTAAAATAAAATTATCACATGGTTAGCATGACTACATACAGTCATAAACCTGAAATTATTTTATTTGGAGCCTTAACCCAAAATTTAAAAGAGAAATTCAATCATTTTTGCAATTTTCTCTCTCCTCTGGAAAATACCGAAATCAAAAAAAATGTCATGAACGTTTAACACAAGATAGAGGATGATTTTTAGAGACTAATGCCGTTGGAATTTTGTTATTTCTACTTTCCAATAATAAGTTATGAATTATGGGAGATTCCATATTGTGAGATTTTTATCTAATCGGTTATTTATCAAAATCACCTGATTCCAAGTCTCAAAATTCTTAAATATCATCCTTTATCTTCAGTTAAAATTTCATAATTTTTCTCAGCCTGCAACATATTTTAAAAAATCAGATTCCCTTAGAGCACAAAATTAGGGTTTTAGATAAAAATCTTGTTCTATCAACATGGTCTTGCTCTTTCTATAAAAGGACCTTCCAAAAACGACCTAGAGCAGAGGAGAACATTCCCATAGTCAGAAAACACAGCCGTCTACTTGCCTCCCACGTTTTCAACACTCCCAACACCGAAACTCTACCGAAATCATCCCAAAATCACCAAAAACACATTCTTTTTCTCCCATTGAACTTCCAAGCATCAAAACACCACAAATACAGAACCAAAATGTGCTTAACAACACAAGGAAGAAGAGGTCAGAAGCTCGGGTCAAAGTCGAACCGGATCGGCCACCAACGAAGCTTTCAGAGATTCCCGACGTGAAGGAACAACAAATTTTCGAAATCAAAACAGGGTAAAAACCAAATTCTCTAACCCTTCTGGTCTAAATACACTTCTGGTTGAAATTGCTAACCGAATTGATTTTTCCTTGCTTCTGAATTAAGGTTTGTTTGTGTTTCTGCCTTCTAACTTGTTCGTTAAGTTTCGCATTAAATTCGATTTCAAATTGAAAACTTTCAATCACTAACGTATTGTACATCTTTCAGGCTACACACCCATAAAATTTGAGCTCAAAACACCGTCGGGAACCTCCCAAACGCCGCCGTCCGAGGGTGGTCCGCACCCACGGACGCTATGTCCGGGGTCCCGGACGCCTTGTTCGTAAGCCCGGACGCCCCCGGACGGTGGCGGTATTTCAAAATTTTCAAAATATAGGTTTTCTAAAATAATGTTCGGGCCCACGGACATCCTGTCTGTGGCCCCGGACTTTTCAAAATTGTGTTTTCTGTTTAATTCGACTTTTATGTTCACATAGGTTAACTAGGGTCCGTGGGTTCGGACATTAGGTCCGTCGCCACGGACGGAAACAAAATTTGACCTTATTCTGCCTCCGAAACCCTAGTTTAGGAATTTTTAATTTTAATTTTTGTCAAACAAAATGCTAAAAAACAAAAAAATAGAAGCTCGAGCACTTAGGTTAAAGCGACTCGTAATAAGCCGTAATTAAACTAAGTAGAGGAAAAACGACTTCTAGGGGTAATGAAAGTAATTGAACCCTAAATAAGTCGAATACCAAGCCCCCGAACCCGAACTCTACCTTTCCTAATTTATCCTAGGTTAAAATTAGGTGGCGACTCATAATAGGTTCCAGTGAGCTGGCTTAGGTTTTAATAATTATTGTTATATGGCATAGTTATTAATCATAGGTTATAAGTGGACCTAAAACCCGGCTAGATCCCAATCAACTTTAATCAACATAGGATAGGGTTTAAAATCGAGGCTCACAGACTGGCGACTCTGCTGGGGACAAAATTCTTAATTTAAACTTGTTTAACTTTAAGAAAGAGGGCTTAACTTGAAATTGTTTATTTATGGCTTTATTACTTTGTTTGTTTACTTTTGTGCGCACTTTAATTTCTACACCTTTGCATCATATGAGAGCGAGGGTTCACACAAACCGATTTCACCCCGGGACCCGTTTGAGGGTCCCCTGTCAGGGACTCACACCTTTCAGGTGATGTGAATAAGTGGGGGAAAAGAGGAGGGTGTCGTCTAACCACACCCCCTTAATATCTGGGCTTTAGCCCCTAGCATTTTCCTGGCAGTATCCTTACCTAGCCCATTGTTTGGTCAGTCAAAGACTCGTCCGTAGACGCACACCGTCAGGTGATGTGAAAAAAGTGGGGAAGCCCAAAGAGAATAGCGTGCAAGCCCTATTCCTTTGTGGCGACCTGGGCCCATGCCCCAAGCACCTCTCCGGATCGATCCATACCCGGTTTGATTTTAACGTCTAGTGAGGACATGTTGAATTTGTGTGGGCCTTGTTTACCTGCATGATCAACCCACTACCCGCCCTAGAAATTGATAGGAACTTTTCCTACATCAACTCGGCCCAACCCGATATCGCGGCTTTATTGTTTGCGGCCCAAAGGCCTTGCTTGATTTGAATGTGTGAGTTATTTGTTCGGGCTTCGGCCTAAAGGTTTAGATGATTTCTCTTCTGGCCCAATTTGAATTATCCAATTAGTTCTAGGCCCATAAAAAAGAAATTCACTTGAACTTGAAATTACTCACAAGTCCTGAAAATAAAACCTTCTTGGGCTTAGCAACCATCTTCTCTGACCCAAAGAAAGTTAGGCCCATTCGTGATTTAGGGACCATTCCAGCTCATGCGCTTTACTTCAGGCCCAAACACATTCCGGCCCAAGGGCTCATTCTAGTCTAGGTAGACTTCTTATCATGACCCTAACCCAAAACCCTAGATCTAGGTGCCATCTTTTGAGCCCAACCAAAATCACTCGGCCCAAATTCCAATTCACATATAGAGCAATCATTCTGGCCCAAGTACCACACTCATAACTCATTCCATTTGAGCCCATAGACCAATTCATAGTTTTGGCCCATGAGCTTCGCTCTCAATCCAGAATTTCAGCCATAAAACATTTGAATCCAAGATAGTTTGCATAACTCATTCATTTCAGCTTCCGGCTTCAAGGCCCAACAAGAGCATCAAACGAATCTTAGACCTCAAGGCTTATCCCTCGGCCCAGTGGCCCATTCACGGTCCATGTGATTTCCTTGCTTGTTTGCTCAATTTCTGGATTAAGGGGATTCAGGCCTACATGTTCGTTCTAGTCTAGGAATCACTCTAATCTATGCACTTCACTCTTAGCTTGGCGAAGACTCAGGTCCAGTTACTTCCTACATAACCCATAGGCATTCCGAGTTCAAACATTTTATAGGGCCTACTCGAAGTTTGGAAGGAAGACAATCATGGTCAATGGCGTCCCGACGGTCAACAACTCGAGTCTTTCAGCACGTTGGCATCAGACAGTTCAACATCACTATTTTAGAAGTTTTCTCGATTTAGTAGTTTTCTTTTCTCCGTCATTCTTCTAACATTTATGGTAGCTAGCTTCCTTTATCATTTTAGGTAGTTTTCCTAACATTAAAATTTTTGATGTTATCTTTCCATTCGTGAAATATAGCATAGTTCCGTTTGTGAATGTCTTGTGCATTCATTTAACAAAACAAAAACAAAAAAATGTTTTTCAAGAAAAAGAATCATGAAATAATTATTTTCAGACAACATAATAGAACGACTCGTCTTTTGTTTCTAAAAAAGGGTGAACATGTCCGTCCACACACCACAATCTATCTCAAAACCTCCACAAAGCATTCCAAAATCCACATCTGTTTAAGTGTTGTCATAAACCCCAAATCAATACTGGGGGCAATCTGAGCTCAGGATCGTCGTCTTTAATCTTTCGTTTAAGCGTGTGAACTAGTCTCTGAGTGAAATTCACGAGAGTGTCTTGAGTGGAAAAACCATGAGCGAACGAGCGTGTCATTTTTACGACTCCGGTGAGACCACATTCAAAGGTGAGGTAAACGGCATAACTATGACCGAAGGAGAAAATTTGTAAATTTACTCTTAGACCTGCGGAAAGTAACAAAGAGCGGATACACAACTATCAGGAATGACGAAGCACCTAGGTACAGCACCACATAGCCAAAAGCTTGTGAACCCTGACGTTAAACCCTAGGCACCCCGGCTGAGCCTTTCATATATCCCTTTTGATATTATGAACTCCACAAAATAGCCTAGCCGATGATGAATGTCCGACCCGGTGACCAAAGGAAGCGAGGAGTCAGACTCTCAGATAACATTCTCATCAGTCCAAAGAAGTAACGCCGGTATCCTCATGACGAAGTGATCCGCAAACGGTCCCAGAGTGACACAGGATCTAAAGAGCTCACATTAAAACAGCTCTCAAAGCCCAAAACTGGGAAACACAAGAACCCCGAAGGCAAAGTCAAGAAAGGATAAAACAAAAAGGCAAACCCGAAGTGCCTCGAAGAAATCCAAATGACAAAAAGAGAAATGATGTAAAGGAAAACTTCAAAAGTCCAGGTCCAGAAGCTCGAAAACAACGTCAACATGAAGCAGCTAGACGACTTCAAGACAAGGAAGATGAATCTAAGAGAAGACACAAGTTGCAGCTTCGGTCACCCATTTAAGCTCCACATACCTCAAATATCCCTCCATGATCCCGTCGTCTTTCATCACACCCTGTGGCCACGTTATAAGCTTTAAAGACTTCCGACTTGATAGTTGTGTATCTAATCACATGAAAGTAACAGATCGAATGCTTAAATCCACCAAATGTCAAATTCAATGGTCTAGAAGTCGTGACCGTAAGTGAGAAACGAGTGCAAACACCAAACACGTCGAGTATAGGTTAGGAAGCACCACCTCAAAACATAAGCCTTGACCCTGTGAGGACGGGACTCGTTAGCGCGTTTAATCAAAGAAAATACTGGGGGCAATCGATCGTTCCGATCGATTACCATGAACTTTAGCTCAGATTGTCCTATGCAAAAATACTGGGGCAATTGTTGGTTCCAACAATTGCCATGTCAACACCAATTGGAACCCAAAGCTCAAACATCACCACCACCATCATACACCACTGGCCCGAATAAGCTCTTACCTTTCACATCATACATCACACAGGCTCGCATAAGCCCTTACATTCACACCATACACCACACAAGCCCAAACCACTACACAGGCCCACATAAGCCCTTACCTTTACATCATACACCATACCCCACCGATGGCATGTTCATCTCCTATGAGATAAATTACAAGTCCGAAGTCTATGGTCAGGAAATGATAATTTCACTTTCCTTTTCAGTAAACAGAATTTTCTTCAAACACTGCCACGTTTGGCACCTCTTTCAACAATTTCTTGTCTTGAACAACTTTCCTTCAAACACTTCGGTTTCATAAACCTCGTCATGGCCACATTTGGCACACTTTCTAGAAATGTCTTGCTTTGGACAATTTTTGATCCTTAACATTTCCATGTTTGGTGCATTTTCCAACGATTTCTTGTTTTGGACAAGTTTCCTACATGCACTTTGATTGTATTTTGACATGCACATCATCATTTCCACGTTTGGCACTTTCATAATCAACTTTCATCATGATCATTTGCATAAAATTTACCTTGCATCCATTCGTACGAGACTCCTCATCATAGACCAGAGATACAGATTCTCGCCCCGAAGATACAGATTCTTCAGTGATACAGATTCTCGCCACTAAGATACAGATTCTTCAGAGATACAGATTCTCGCCACTAAGATACAAATTCTTCAGAGATACAGATTCTCGCCACTAAGATACAGATTCTTTAGAGATACAGATTCTCGCCCCGAAAATACAGATTCTTAGAGATACAGATTCTCGCCCCGAAGATTCAGATTCTTAGATACAGATTCTCACAGAGTAGCAGAACTCACCAGAGTAGCAGAACTCACCAGAGTAGCAGAACTCACCAGAGTAGCAGAACTCACCCGAGTAGAAGAGCTCAATCCCTTAGGCTCGTCATAAGACCTAGTTCCAACCTGTAGGCTCGTCATAAGACCTAGAACCATCCCTTAGGCTCGTCATAAGACCTAGAACCATCCTTTAGTCTCGTCATAAGACCTAGTTGCATACTATTATACCCAAAATTTCAACCCCCCCCGGAGTAGTCTCTAAGGCATACGTGTTACAAAGGGCAAAGTGGTCAAAATGCACCAATGTAGGATTTTCCAAGGACATTCTCGGGATTTTCTATTTTCATATGACTTGTTCATTATCTCCAAACACTTCCAAATATCATAGTCATTATGAAAGGTATTTCATGGTTTTCTGATAATATTTATTCTGGAAATTTAGCTTTTAATTCATATTATAAGCTAATTTCTTTAATAATTAACACATGAAATAGCCTCAAAATAGAAATTAAAAGGTTTCCAAAATTAAAATAAAATTGTCACATGGTTAGCATGACTACATACAGTCATAAACCTGAAATTATCTCATTTGGAACCTTAGCCCAAAATTTAAAAGAGAAATTCAATCATTTTTGCAATTTTCTCTCTCCTTTGGAAAATACCGAAATCAAAACAAAATGTCATGAATTTTTAACACAAGATAGAGGATGATTTTTAGAGAATAATGGCGTTGGAATTTCGTTATTTCGACTTTCCAATAATAAGTTATGAGATGTGAGATTCGAGATTGTGAGATTTATCGATTATTAATCAAACTAATCCGATTCCAACTCTCAAAATTCCTAAAAATCATTCTTTACCTTCAGTTAAATTTTCATAATTTTTATCGGCTTGCAACATATTCTAAAAAATCAGATTCCCTTAGAGCACAAAATCAGTCTTTTAGATAAAGATCTTGCTCTATCAATTTGACCATGCTTTCTATAAAAGGACCCCCCAAAAACGAACTAGGGCAGGGGAGAACACCTCCAAAGTCAGAGAACACAGCCACAAACCTTCTTCCCACGTTTTTGCACTTCCAAGCCTCAAATCAATACCGAAACACTGCAGAAATCACCCCAAAATCACCAAAACTCATCCTTTCTTCTTCTATTGAAATTCCAAGCACCAAAACACTAAAAAAACAGAACCAAAACGTGCATATCAACACAAGGAAGAAGAGGTCAGAAGCTCGGGTCAAAGTCGAACCGGTTTGGCCATTAACAAAGCTCTCAAAGATTCCCGACGTGAAGGAATAACAGATATCCGAAACCAAGACAGGTTAGAAACCAAATTTTCTAACTCCTCTGGTCTAAATACACTTCTGGTTGAAATTTCTAACCGAATTGATTTTTCCTTGCTTCTGAATTAAGGTTTGTTTGTGTTTCTGCCTTCTAACTTGTTAGCTAAGTTTCGCATTAATTTTGACTTCAAATTGTAAACTTTTGATCACTAACGTGTTTAGAATCTTTCAGGCTACCTACCCATAAATTTTGAGCCAAAAAACCACCGGGAACAGCCTCAACGCCGCCGTCCGAGGTCGGTCCGCACCCACGGACGCTACGTCCGGGGTCCCGGACTCCCAGTCCGTAAGCCGGACCCCCCGGACGGTGGCGGGATATTTTTATTTTCAAAATTTAGGGTTTTATAAAACATGTCCGGGCCCACGGACGTCCTGTCCGTGGCCCCGGACTTTTCAAAATCTCGTTTCTGTTTAAATTCGACTTTTATGTTCACATAGGTTAACTAGGGTCCGTGGGTTCGGACATTAGGTCCGTAGCCACGGACAGAAACAAAATTTGACCTAATTCTGCCTCCGAAGAATTTTCTGTCAAAAAATGCTAAAAAACACAAAAAAACAGAAGCTCGCACTTAGGTTAAAACGACTCGTAACAAGCCGTAAATAAACCAAGTAGAGGAAAAACGACCTAGGAAGGGTAATGAAAGTAATTGAACCCTAATTAAGTCGAATATCAAGCCCCCGAACCCGAACTCTCCTTTCCTAATTTGATCTAGGTTAAAATTAGGTGGCGACTCATAATAGGTTCCAGTGAGCTAGCTTAGGTTTTAATAATCATTGTTATACGACATAGTTATTAACCTTAGGTTATAAGTGGACCTAAAACCCGGTTAGATCCTAATCAATTTAATCAACATAGGATAGGGTTTAAAATCGAGGCTCACAGACTGGCGACTCTGCTGGGACAAACTCTTAATATTAACTTGTTTAATTTTAAGAAAGAGGGCTTAACTTGAAAAAATGTTTATTTATGGCTTTTATTACATTGTTTGTTTACCTTTATGCGCACTTTAACTCCCTGCACCTTTGCATCATATGAGAGCGAGGGTCCACACAAACCGATTTCACTCTGGGACCCGTTTGAGGGTCCCCTGTCAGGGACTCACACCTTTTAGGTGATGTGAATAAGTGGGGGAAAAGAGGAGGGTGTCGTCTAACCACACCCCCTTAATACCTGGGCTTCAGCCCCAAGCATTTTCCTGGCAGTGCCCTTACCTAGCCCATTTTTGGTCAGTCAAAGACCCGACCGTAGACGCACACCTTCAGGTGATGTGAAAAAAGTGGGGAAGCCCAAAGAGAATAGCATGCAAGCCCTATTCCTTTGTGGCGACCTGGGCCCATGCCCCAAGCACCTCTCCGGATCGATCCATACCCGGTTTGATTTTAACGTCAAGGGAGGACATGTTGAATTTGTGTGGGCCTTGTTTACCTGCATGATCGGCCCACTACCCAGCCTAGAAATTGATAGGAACTTTTCCTACATCAACTCAGCCCAACCCGATATCGCAACTTTATCGTGTGCGGCCCAAAGGCCTTGCTTGATTTGAATGTGTGAGTTATTTGTTCGGGCTTCGGCCCAAAAGTTTAGATTTAGGTGATTTCTCTTCTGGCCCAATTTGAATTATCCAATTAGGTCTTGGCCCATAAAAAAAGAAATTCACCTGAACTTGAAATTACTCACAAGTCCTGAAAATAAAACCTTCTTTGGCTTGGCAACCATCTTCTCTGACCCAAAGAAAGTTAGGCCCATTCGTGATTTAGGGACCATTCCAGCGCATGCGCTTTACTTCAGGCCCAAATACATTCCGGCCCAAGGACTCATTCCAGTCTAGGTAGACTTCTTATCATGACCCTAACCCAAAACCCTAGATCTAGGTGTCACCTCTCAGGCCCAATCAAAGCCATCTGTGTAGATTTCAGTCCAAATTCCAGCTCATAGTCTGAAAGATACTTCAGCCCAAACACCTCATTTTCTGGGTATCCTGGCCCACTTGCTTTCAGCCTAAGCCTGTTTCGATCTACCTTGTGAAGTGTCATTCTCACCTTAGTGTCTTTCAACCCACTTCCTCTTGTTAGCTAATAATGGACTTCTTGGAAACAGGCAAGCCCGAATCCAGATATGGCGGAAGAAGGAAATCCGGTCAACACCGAGGCCCAGTTGGCCGCTGTGCTGCAAAGGTGCAAGGTCTTGGAGTCCATTGTCGAGGAATTGAGGAGTAAGGCTAATCTCCAGGAGACAAATCAGCACACTCTGGAAAAGCTTGTGGATGAAAATCTTAATCGTAGTTACATCGAGATTGACTCTGTTAGGGCCCAAGATCCTCAAACAAGTATGGGGAAGGATGTTCCTGACAACCAACTAGCTGCAGAGGTCAAAAGGGTTTTGAAGAGGATTGAGCGCATAGAGAAAGCCAACAAACCAGCTGGCTTCGATTATTTCTCCACGGCGTCGTATCCTGAAGTTGATCTTCCCCTAAAGCTGAAGCTACCTACACTCGCTTTGTACAAGGGTTCCTCGGATCCACAGATTCACTTGGCTATGTTCGACCGGGAAATGTCCATCTTGGGGCTCAATGACATGCAAAAAGCCAAAGTTTTCGCACGCTATCTAGACGAGACTCCTCAGCGTTGGTATCTCACTCAGAAGATGAATACCAAAACCTACGAGGAGGTTTGCGAGGCTTTCCTAAATCATTTCGAGTATGCTAAGAACCTCGAGGTCACCAGAATCGATCTGGCAGGAACTCGACAGAAAGATGGTGAGTCCATGTCTGACTTCATCAAGCGTTGGAGGAGAAAGGCTGCAGCCATGCCTACCAGAATGGACGAGCAGGAGCAAATCCGCATGATAATTGAGAACATGCGAAAACAACACAACCATGAGCTAAAATTTATGTACTTTCCGAGTTTGGACATGTTGATGGGACAAGTGGTATTCTAGAGGAAAGGATTCATAAGGAAGGTTTGGAGCTCGAGTGCTCAAGAAACTCCGGCAGTGGCTCCAAATTATCTAAGCCAGGACCAGAAAAGGCTTATCTTCAGACAGTAGCTTGCGCTCAAAGCAGTTTCCCAGAAGTGAATATGGTTCAACGACCTAGATCTCCGCATCAAAACCTTAGGACAGTACCCTTACCACGCCGAGACTCATCGCAAAGGGAATTCACCAACATTGGCCGAGCACCAAGTCAGGCGTTTGAAGAGCTTCAGAAGAGAAACCTGCTACAGCCCCTGGCCCCTCGGCCAGGAACCACTCATTTGGGGAGGCATCTCAATCAATTCTGCCACTACCATCAGTTGCCTGGCCATTATGCTGACAATTGCCGAGCATTGAAGCACAAGATTCAAGACCTCCTCGAGCAAGGAGTCCAATTTTTCTAAGTGTGCAGATCGTTTTCTTGCATCTTCAAGTTTTCCTAGTAGCTTATTAGTTAGTTTTCAGTCACCTCAGATTGTAATCTTTACGTTTCTTTCATGATTCATAAATAAAATCATAGTTCCATTTTCACAATTCCTGTACAAACCATTTTTCATTCATCGAAAAAAAAAAAAAATTGTTTTTTAAGGAAAAGGATCACGAACAATCATTTTCTGACTATGCAATGGAACGGCTTGTCTCTTGTTTCTAAAATTTGAACATGCCTAACCAAACACTACAACTCACCCCATAATATCCAAACAACCCACAAAGAGGTTCAAAGTCCACATCTATCGAATTGTTGTCGCAAGCCCCAAATCAATACTGGGGGCAATCTAAGTTTAAGTTCGTCATCTTTTGTTTAAATGTGTGAACGAGTTCCCAAGTGAAAATCTCGCGAGAGTGTCTTGAGCGGAAAAACCATGAGCGAACGAGCGTGTCATTTTTACGCGACTCCAGAGAGGTCACATTCAAAGGTAAGGTAAACGGCATGACTTCGACCGAAGGAGATAATTTGTAAATTTACTTAGACCTGTGAAAAGTAACAAGGAACGGATACACAACTATCAGGAATGACGAAGCACCTAGGTACAGCACCACATAGCCAAAAGTTTGTAAACCCTATCATTAAACCCTAGGCACCCCCGTTGAGCCTTTCGTATATCCCTTTCGATATTATGAGCTCCACAAATAACCCAGCCAATGATGAATGTCCGACCCGGTGACCAAAGGAAGCGAGGAGCCCGACTCCAATAACATTTCATCAGTCCAAAGAAGCAATGCCATAACAAAAGCGATCCACAAATGGTCCCAAATGACACAGGATCAATGAGCTCACATCAAAACAGCTCAGCCCAAAACCGGGAAACACAAGAACCCCGAAGGCAAAGGAGATTCAAAAAGGCAAACCGAAGTGCCTCGAAGAAGTCCAAATGAAAAAAAGAAAGGTGTAAAGGACAACTCCAAAAGTCCAGTCCAAGCTCAAACAACGTCAACGAAGCAGCCAATGACTTCAAGACAATGAAGATGAATCCGAGAGAAGGCAAGTTGCAGCTTTGGTCACCCTTAAGCTCCACATACCTCAAATATCCCTCCATGATCCGTTCTTTCATCACACCCTATGGCCACGTTATAAGCTTTAAAGACTTCCGACTTAGTTGTGTGTCCAATCACGTGAAAGTAACAGATCAACATGTAAATCCACAAATCAAATCGAATGGTTGGAAGTTATGACCATGAGAGAAATGAGTGCAAACACCGACCATCGAGTGTAGGATAGGAAGCACATCAAAGCATAAGCCTGACCCTGTGAGGATGAGACTTGTTCGCACGTTTAATTAAAGAAAATACTGGGGGCAATCGATCGTTCCGATCGATTGCCATGAACTCTAGCTCGGATTGTCCTAAGGAAAAATACTGGGGGCAATTGTTGGTTCCAACAATTGCCATGTCAACACCAATTGAAACCCAAAGCTTGAACACCACCATACACACATAAGCCCTTACCACCACACACACACTCTCAAGCCCATCATCGGCCTTACCTCCACAAAAACATTAGGCCCATCATAACCCTGACCACCATCATAAATCACAACCCAATCCCTGGTCTATCACAAATCTGGAACACCGGCGAAAGCCTTTAGCACCACAACAAACACCACACACTTCCACCAATGGCATGTTCATTTTTCAAGAAGCAAATTGCAGATTTGAAATTTTTAGTTAGGAAATGATCATTTCACTTTCCTTTTTCAGCAGGGTTTTTCTCAAGCATTGCCATGTTTGGCACATTTTTCAACAGTTCCTTGTTTTGGGCAAGCTTCCAACAAACACTTTAGTTGCATTCTACAACTTTTGGATAACACCTCAACATTGCCAAGTTCGGCACCTTTTCCAACAGTTTCCTGTTTTGAACGAGTATCTTTCATATATTTTGATTGCATACATCTTATCATCATTGCCCTGTTTGGCACTCCAGTAATCAGTTTTCATCATTTGCACGAGACCATTATCTTCCTAACTCATTTTTAGTTCGAGACCCACCATCTTCATCAGTGCGAGACCCATCATTTTCAAGACTTTAGTACGAGACATCTTCATTCAGTGCGCGACCCAGAATCAGTGCGAAATCCAGTTTTTTCATCCGTTTAGTACGAGACTTCAGTGCGAGACCATGCATCTTCATCAGTGCGAGACCTATCACCTTCATCAGTGCGAGACCTATCACCTTCATCAGTGCGAGACCTATCACCTTCATCAGTGCGAGACGAGCATCATCATCCTTCATCAGTGCATCACCAGCATCATCAATATCATTAGCATCATTAGCATCGCTAGCATATCAGCATTCCTACATACACTTTGATTGTAATTTGATATGCACATCATCATAGCCACGTTTGGCACTTTCATAATCAACTTTCATCATGATCATTTGCATAAAGTTTGCCTTGCATCCGTCTGCATGAAACTCCTCATCATAAACTAAGAGATACAGATTCTCACCCCGAAGATACAGATTCTTCAGAGATACAGATTCTCGCCCCGGAGATACAGATTCCTCAGAGATACAGATTATTGCCCCGGAGATACAGATTCTTCAGAGATACAGATTCTCGCCCCGGAGATACAGATTCTTCAGAGATACAGATTCTCACCCAAAGATACAGATTCTTCAGAGATACAGATTCTCGCCCCGGAGATACAGATTCTTCAGAGATACAGATTCTCACCCGAAGATACAGATTCTTCAGAGATACAGATTCTCGCCCCGGAGATACAGATTCTTCAGAGATATAGATTCTCACCACGAAGATACAGATTCTTCAGAGATACAGATTCTCATCCATAGATACAGACTCTTCAGAGATACAGATTCTCACCCGTAGATTCAGATACAGATTCTCACCACGAAGATGCAGATTCTTCACAGATACAAATTCTCACCTGAGTAGAAGAACTCACCCTCAAGCTTGTCATAAGTCTTACCCACTTCCTTAGCACCTGCCACGTTTGGCACTCTCAGTCCTTAACCTTTTACACACTTCGGAATAGGTTCCGGTCCCTAGATGCACCTAGGTCATACAATTCATCATCACATTAAGCACACTTCACTCATTATAGGTAGTCAACGCCTTAGAATAGCTTGACATCATTTTCATCGTTTAGGTAGTCAACGCCTTAGAATCGCTTGACATTACTTCATCTTATAGGTAGTCAACACCTTAGAATCGCTTGACATCTTCTCATTCTCACTCATAGGTAGTCGGCGCCTTAGAATAGCTCGACGCAATCTGCATATAGGGCCTTTAAGATCCAAAATTTAGGGTATCACTCAGGCATCCACTAGTCTTTTCATCTTCTTACAAAGCCTAGTTGACGGGGGGCAATCTGTTATACCCAAAATTTAAACCCCCCCCCCCGGAGTGGTCTCTAAGGCATACGTGTTACAAAGGGCAAAGTGGTCAAAATGCGCCAATGCAGGATTTTCCAAGGACATTATCAGGGTTTTCTATTTTCATATGACTTGTTCATTATCTCCAAACACTTCCAAATATCATAGTCATTATGAAAGGTATTTCATGATTTTCTGATAATATTTATTCTGGAAATTTAGCTTTTAATTCATATTATAAGCTAATTTCTTTAATTAACACATGAAATAGCCTCAAAATAGAAATTAAAAGGTTTCCAAAATTAAAATAAAATTGTCACATGGTTAGCATGACTACATACAGTCATAAACCTGAAATTATCTCATTTGGAACCTTAGCCCAAAATTTAAAAGGGAAATTCAATCATTTTTGCAATTTTCTCTCTCCTCCGGAAAATACCGAAATCAAAACAAAATGTCATGCAATTTTAACACAAGATATAGGATGATTTTTAGAGACTAATGCCGTTGGAATTTCGTTATTTCGACTTTCCAATATTTAGTTATGAATTATGGGAGATTTCATATTGTGCGATTTTTATCTAATCGATTATTTATCAAACTAATCCGATTCCAACTCTCAAAATTCCTAAAAATCATTATTTACCTTCAGTTAAATTTTCATAATTTTTATCGGCTTGCAACATATTCAAAAAAATCAGATTCCCTTAGAGCACAAAATCAGTCTTTTAGATAAAGATCTTGCTCTATCAATTTGACCATGCTCTCTCTATAAAAGGACCCCCCAAGAACGAACTAGGGCAGTGGAGAACACCTCCAAAGTCAGAGAACACAGCCACAAACCTTCTTCCCACGTTTTTGCTCTTCCAAGCCTCAAATCAATACCGAAACACTGCAGAAATCACCCCAAAATCACCAAAACTCATCCTTTCTTCTTCTATTGAAATTCCAAGCACCAAAACACTAAAAAAACAGAACCAAAACGTCCATATCAACACAAGGAAGAAGAGGTCATAAGCTCGGGTCAAAGTCGAACCGGTTTGGCCATTAACAAAGCTCTCAAAGATTCCCGACGTGAAGGAATAACAGATATCCGAAACCAAGACAGGTTAGAAACCAAATTTTCTAACTCCTCTGGTCTAAATACACTTCTGGTTAAAATTTCTAACCGAATTGATTTTTCCTCGCTTCTGAATTAAGGATTGTTTGTGTTTCTGCCTTCTAACTTGTTAGCTAAGTTTCGCATTAATTTTGACTTCGAATTGTAAACTTTTGATCACTAACGTGTTTAGAATCTTTCAGGCTACCTACCCATAAATTTTGAGCCAAAAACACCACCGGGAACAGCCTCAACGCCGCCGTCCGAGGTCGGTCCGCACCCATGGACGCTACGTCCGGGGTCCTGGACTCCCAGTCCGTAAGCCGGACGCCCCCGGACGGTGGCGGGATATTTTTATTTTCAAAATTTAGGGTTTTATAAAACATGTCCGGGCCCACGGACGTCCTGTCCGTGGCCCCGGACGTTTCAAAATCTCGTTTCTGTTTAAATTCGACTTTTATGTTCACATAGGTTAACTAGGGTCCGTGGGTTCGGACATTAGGTCCGTAGCCACGGACAGAAACAAAATTTGACCAAATTCTACCTCCGAAGCCCTAGTTTAGGAATCTTTAATTTCACTTTAATTTTCTGTCAAAAAATGCTAAAAAACACAAAAAAAACAGAAGCTCGCGCACTTAGGTTAAAACGACTCGTAACAAGCCGTAAATAAACCAAGTAGAGGAAAAACGACCTAGGAAGGGTAATGAAAGTAATTGAACCCTAATTAAGTCGAATATCAAGCCCCCGAACCCGAACTGTCCTTTCCTAATTTGATCTAGGTTAAAATTAGGTGGCGACTCATAATAGGTTCCAGTGAGCTAGCTTAGGTTTTAATAATCATTGTTATACGACATAGTTATTAACCTTAGGTTATAAGTGGACCTAAAACCCGGTTAGATCCTAATCAATTTAATCAACATAGGATAGGGTTTAAAATCGAGGCTCACACATACCTTTAGGCTCGTCATAAGACCTAGTTGCATTATCCAGGCGCGTCACAAGACTTGACGACAGAAAAGTTGGCGAGGTGATGGCAATAAATCCTCGTGTGTTATGTCAGCTTACTTTGGGATCAACGAATGGTGGGCGAAGGCAATAAGTCCCCAGGGTTTTTACCAGGAGTTATCCCTGCACACCGACTTGGGGGGCGATGGCAATAAGTCCACATTGGGTCCAGCCAGGAGCATTGGCACGGGTTTCGGTCCCTAGAAGCATCCGAGCATCATCAACATCATCAGCATCATAAGCATCGCTAGCATATCAGCATTCCTGCATCCACACATTATTTCATTTTCATCATTTTTAGGTAGTCAACGCCTTAGAATAGCTTGACATCATTTCATTTATCATAGGTAGTCAACGCCTTAGAATAGCTTGACATCATTTTCGTCACTTTAGGTAGTCAGCGCCTTAGAATAGTTTGGCATCATTTTCATCACTTTAGGTAGTCAGTGCGTTAGAATAGCTCGACAGCATATCATCATTTTCATCACTTTTGGTTTTCTGGAGACTTTTATTCCTAAATGCCTCGTCATTCTCATTTAGTTAATGATTGTTTTCTTACTAATCTCGGATTTTTACATGAATCACAGTTCATGTCTTGCTATCGACAATGATCTCACTCTGAATTATGCCTCTCCATGTGCTGAAGGAAAGTACAAGTCGCTCGTGGTTTTACCTCCATTGGATCCCTGTACCTTCCCTCATCGCTCAGTAGATCATCCAAAACAGTCGATTGAAATTCAAGAGAAAATACCGCTCTTTGCACACTACTCACTTGATTTGTGGTGCTGATTTTGATTAGACCCTTGTGTTCATTGATGGGTCGAGAGTTAAGTGGTTCACGCACTCTGTTCAATCAATCTCTCATGATTTTCTTGAAGATGTCCTTTCGATATGGGAGTATGCAAATGCGATTGTCTACCATGCGATGTATTGTGGTAATATGGGAATTACTATGTATAGGATGCATGAAATGCTGAAAATGATGAATGGAGATGGCTGACTGAATGTTTGTTTTTTTGTGTTTGTTTTGTTTTTGGATGCAATGCATGAGTGGTAAGCTTATGACTAGTCTCGCTTGAGTCGAATTCAGCTCGCAGCTCATGAAGCTCATCCTATCATCATTGGCCCTGAAGGTGGTATAGCTGTTGGGCGTGATTGTGAGAGAAATTGTTTTGGAACGCGTTCAGCTGGTTATTGGCTCCGGAGTTTTGAACTTTTAGGGAGTGACAACTCCCGCATGGTGGCCCTATCATATGACACATTCTTTCCCTTTTAGTCACTGGCGCGCATGGTGATTTTGATTTGGAGGGGTTTGAACTTTCCGGTTTTCTTTTCTGTCCCTCTGAGGATCGGGCTTTGGAGGTTGAGATATTGGGAAGAAGAAAGGGTGTGTGGTGTGGTGACAACAAAACACATGGTTGCAAAATTTTCTGAGGTGGACAAGAGTTGTTGATAAGTGTGAAATACATATATTTTTAGGGCTTTAATTCTTTCTATTTTCATAATAATTAATGTCATATTCCCACTTATCATATTTTTTTCATGAATTTATGTATTGATGTGAACTGATACATTTTATATGTCTAATGCAGGAAAATTACATATATATATATATATATATATATATATATATATATATATATATATATATATATCACATATCAATCACGTGAGAGTATTAATATCAACACGCTGCTACAATATCATTCACGGATTTGTGAATGGAATTATTCACGTCCGCATTGGAAGCTTGTCCGCCTAAACAAAGGAGGTACACAAGCGGACAGAGGTGAGGTACACAAGCGGACAGGACAAGTGACCGGGCGGTTGAAGACGCGGACGCCACGCGGACGTGACTAAAATCGACCGCGACAAGTTTTCTTCTTCGTTCTTCGCGGCATCTTCTTCCTTCTTCCTTCGCGCCTACCGACAGCAAGATAAGGCGCCGCTCGACGTCCTGAAAATCCTCACGCGTCGCAACTTATCCATCTACTCTGCACTTTCCTTATCTTGTCAATCCACTCGCACGCATGCTCCTCTTCTTCTGTTTCCTTCTTCTTCCTCTCCTCTATATAAAGTCTACCACTTCATCAGAAAAAACCTGCGCACGATTGCCCCAAGCTTACTCTCTGTAATACTCACGTTCTTTCCCAAAATCACATTTCCTCCACAGAAAACTCCATACAGCGCCAGCGAATGTAGAGAGCTATTTCATTTCTTCAACTGTAATTTGTTTAAATGGCTGTCGTGCTTACGACGTCTGTTTCTATAATTATGTCTGAGTAAAAACCTTAGCTCCCGGGTTGAGAAGCAAGCTTATTTTACTAAACTGTGTTACGTAGACTTTCTAATATAATCTGTTCAAGCAATATTTTGATTCTCCTCCTTAATGCGCTTTAATATTTAGGCCATTTATTAAAGTGATATTTGTAGTTTCTTGTCAAAATGCAGTGCTGAGGCAAGATTCTAGACAAGAGAAGTCAAAACAGGTCAACGACTAGAAGTGAGTTTTCACCTATAGGTTAACCAGTCTCAAATAGGAATTGTTAATAATGCGATTAATTTATTAATAACTTGAACAAGGAATTGCGCTTGTTATTTAAATTAATCAGGGTTTATTAGACAGGGAACGATCAATAAACTAATTAAGGTTCTTGAGTTTATTGCTAAAGTGGGAAAGTCTACAATAATATAATTGAGTAAAATAGGTGAGCAGAACAACCCGGGGTGCTTCTTTAAAAACAAAAGAGTTTCATAACTGCTATTATAAATCTGTTTTAATTAATTGTTCTTCTTACTGTCTTGTTACATTAAGTTCTAAACCACAATTTCTCTCAAAAAAATGATAAGTTTCTGTTCAGTAGTCTAATCAGAATTCTCAATTAAATTGCACTACCAGTTAAACCACAGCAAGGTCCCCAAGAGTTCGACACCCCACAATTCCACTATCCCGCAAAACGATTAGGTACACTGCCTAAGTGGTAGAAGTTTAACACACTTTTACTCCAACAAGTTTTTGGCGCCGTTGCCGGGGACCTCCGGCACGGTTAACTGATAGTTTTTAATTTAATTAAGTTTTCTATTTAACTATCGGACTATCGGACATTGGACATCTAACTACGGACATCGGACTTCGGACATCTAATTATTAACATCTAATTACTAACTCTTTCTTTCCATTGTCATTTCAAATTTCTGTCATTTCTTTCCATTGTCCTTAACATTTCATTTCCATTGTCCTTAACATTTCATTTCCATTGTCCTTTAAATTTCTGTCCTTAACTACTAACTTCAAATTTCTGTCTTTAAAATTTCTGTCATTTAATTTCAGTAACTAACTTATAATTTCCAGTATACTAACTACTAACTTCAAATTTCCAGTATACTAACTCCTAACATTAACACTATAGTTGTTTCTATATATGCGTCGTACTCGATCTGCAGGTAGTCCTCAAAATGATTTTGAACCTGAGATTGAAAGATTTCTCCACAGAGAAAGACGACAACAACGTGTAGAGATGGCAACTCGACAAACTCTCTGCCAATACCAGCAACCATCAGTTGAAGGAAGGCCTTCTGCTATTGTCCTTCCTCAGGTCACTCAGGCTGAACTAGATGCCTGGCAATTCAAAACCAGTTTCATTACCACACTCTACCACCAGGGCCAATACAGCGGGCTAGATTCAGACGATGCTCCACTCCACATATCTGCGTTTCTTGATTTTTGTAATACTTTCAACAAAACAGGAAGTCTGAACGAACGCATCCGTCTGCAATTGTTCCCCTATTCATTGAAAGATGGCGCCTCCAGGTGGTTGAGAAGTTTACAACCCAGCAGCATCCACAGTTGGGCTGAGTTAGCAAACAAATTTCTGGCGAAATACTATCCCCCGTCCAAAACAAGAGAAAAAATTGCTGAGATCACAAACTTCTGTCAAGAAGCAGGTGAATCTCTTTATGATTCGTGGGATAGATTCAAAGAATTACAGATATTATGCCCACATCACGGTATGAGTAGCCAGGAGCTTGTTTTATCATTCTTTAGAGGCTTGAATGATTCTAACAAATTGTTGCTAAGTTCCTCATCTGGAGGAAATTTTATGAAAATGACCGGAGAAGAAGCAGTTGATCTACTAGACCAGATGACCGCCAGCACCCGACAATGGTGTAAAAATAAGGGGAGAGGTGAAGTAAAGAAAGAAACCGGTATCTACAGTATTCCCCCGCAGGATCATGTGTCTGCTCAACTAGCTGCACTCACAAAAGTTGTGGATAAACTAACTCTTAGTCAACCACAACAAAAAGCTGTGAAGGCAGTGGCCACTTCTCCATTTCTGACTCCCTGTTGCGAAAACTGTGGAGGAGCTCATGAAACCCCAAACTGCGATGGTTCAGGTTGCAACAGGACCCTTGAGGAGGTAAGTCTGATTAACAACAGACCAGGGGTTCCTTATCAAAACTCATACAACCAAAACAATTGGAGGAGCAATCAACAACCATGGAGGAATTATGACCCACAGACGAGCAACCAAGGATTCAACCAAACGAGTAACCAAGGTTTCAACCAAAACCGACAACCGCAGTACAACCGACAACAGGAACAGCCAACCAACCCACAAGGAGACATGGGTGAACTGAAAGGCATGATGAATCAGCTTCTGAAACAAGGTCAGGCGATAAATTCAAAATTCTCTGAGATAGAAGCCAAAGTTGCTGATCAGGCTACCATAACAACAAATTTGGAAAGACAGATAGGTCAGATTTCCCAACAGTTGGCCCAAAGACCAGCAGGGTCACTCCCGATCCAGACGGATCCAAATCCTAGGGAGCATGCAAAATCAATAACCCTAAGGAGCAGGAAAGAGCTAGTATCTGATGCCCCTGAAACTGAGGAGAAATCTGATGAACAAAAAACTGACAAAGAAGACATAACAATTTCCAAGGAGAAGGAGTCTCCTGCATCTCTTACTATTAAACCGTCACAGGTTTCATACGATATTCCAATCCCATTTCCTGACAGATTAAAGAAAAAGAATTTGGACGACCAGTTTGGAAAATTTCTTAACATCTTTAAGAAATTAACTATTAATATTCCTTTTTCTTATGCCTTGACACAAATGCCTATTTATGCAAAATTTATGAAAGATATCTTGTTTAACAGGCGATCTTTACAGGAAAATGACACGGTTAAACTAACCGAAAGAGTTTCTGCAGTACTCTTAAAGAAGCTACCACCGAAGTTGGGAGATCCAGGTCTCCCTATCATTCCTTGCGCAATTGAAGACATAAATTGTGGTAACGGGTTATGCGATTTAGGCGCAAGTATTAATTTAATGCCTTTATCTATATTCAAGAAATTGGGCATATGTCAATGCTCTCCTACTCCTGTTCAGCTCCAACTAGCTGATTGTTCCATAATCCACCCCGAAGGAAAAATTGAAGAGTTAGTGGTTTCTGTTGGCAAGTTTATTTTCCCTGCTGATTTCATTGTTATAGACATTGAGGAAGATAAAGATGTCCCACTAATCTTAGGTAGACCTTTTATGAGGACTGCGAGAACTTTAATTGATGTTGAAGGAGGTAAGATAATTTTAAGACTTCATGATGAGCAGGTAGTTTTTGACATGACCCGGAACATGAAGCGTCCTTCTGATACACAAAATTGTTTTTCTATTGACACTATTGACTCTTTAGTACAGGAGACGTTCCTCAGCAGAGATGAAGAAACAATTTTAGAAAGATGTCTTATGGCATCTTGCGAAGCTGATGACGAAAATCCTGATATTGCTCTAATGGCTGAAGAGTTAAACAAACATAAGCCATATTTCCGTTCTTACCAACAAAGATTCGAGCCAGTAGAAAGAAACACAGATAGACCCAAGCCATCAATCGAAAAAGCACCTACAGTCGAAATGAAACCTCTTCCTCCTCATTTAAAATACGCCTTTCTAAAAAAGCCATCTGATCTACCAGTTATCATCTCTTCTAAATTGACAGATGTGCAGGAGGAGGAACTTTTAGGGGTGCTACGCCGTTATAAAACCGCTATCGGTTGGTCAATAGCGGATATCAAAGGAATAAGCCCATCTTTGTGCTCTCATCGAATTTACATGGAAGATGATTTCAGGGCTTTAGCGCAACCACAGAGGCGTCTCAACCCCGTTCTTAAAGAGGTGGTCAAGAAAGAGGTAATAAAACTACTTGACGCTGGAATAATTTATCCAATTTCAGACAGCAAGTGGGTGAGCCCAGTGCAGGTGGTACCCAAGAAGGGCGGAATAACTGTAGTTCCCAACGAGAAAGGTGAGTTGATTCCTCAACGCACCACTACCGGTTGGAGAGTCTGTATAGACTACAGGAAATTGAATACTGCCACACGTAAGGATCACTTTCCCTTACCTTTTATTGACCAAATGCTGGAAAGGTTAGCAGGTCAGGACTATTATTGTTTTCTAGATGGCTATTCAGGATACTTTCAGATCCCAATTGCTCCAGAAGATCAGGATAAAACTACTTTTACCTGTCCTTATGGAACATACGCTTATAAAAGAATGCCGTTTGGATTATGTAATGCACCAGCTACTTTTCAACGGTGCATGATGGCTATTTTCTCTGATTACATTGAAAAATGTATAGAAGTCTTTATGGATGACTTCTCTGTTTTGGTTCGACATTTGATACTTGCCTGGAGAATCTTGATCTTATTTTGGCCAGGTGTGAAGACACAAATCTAGTCCTGAACTGGGAAAATGTCACTTCATGGTTCGTGAAGGGATCGTGCTAGGACATAACGTGTCTTCCAAAGGTATTGAGGTGGACGCGCTAAAATTGAGGTAATAGAAAAACTTCCCCCTCCTACTACTGTCAGAGGTATCCGAAGTTTTCTTGGACATGCAGGTTTTTACAGACGATTCATTAAAAACTTTTCCAAGATTTCTAAGCCTCTCTGCACTTTACTGACAAAAGATGCTAAATTTCATTTTTCTGATGAATGTTTAGCAGCTTTTAATTTGTTGAAAGAAAAACTTGTCTCTGCTCCTATTGTTGTATCACCCGACTGGTCACAACCTTTTGAAATTATGTGTGACGCCAGTGATTATGCGGTGGGTGCTGTTGTGCCAGAAAATATAAGGTTCTGAGAGTAATTTATTATGCAAGCCGCACTTTAAATGATGCTCAGAAAAATTATGCCACCACCGAAAAAGAATTACTGGCAGTCGTCTTCGCTTTGGATAAATTCCGTTCATATTTATTGGGTAGTAAGGTCATTATTCATACTGATCATTCTGCTCAAGTATTTATTTGCCAAAGCAGATGCAAAACCAAGGTTGATAAGATGGATACTTCTCTTACAAGAATTCGACATCGAGATAAGGGATAAGAGAGGTATCCAGAATGTCGTGGCTGACCACTTATCAAGAATGGAGGGACCAGAGACGAAGACCCATCAATGAATTTTTCCCGGACGAGGCAGTTTTCACAATTCAAACGGCAAGAGACCCTTGGTTTGCCGATATTGCAAATTATCTGGCTACAAAGATCATCCCAGCTGATATGACTTATCAGCAGAGAAAAAGGTTCTTTTCTATTGTCAAACATTATTTATGGGATGATCCATTTCTTTTCAAAATCTGTGCAGATGGTATTATCAGAGATGTGTCCCAGAGACAGATCAGAAATATTCTTCTCCATTGCCATTCTAGAGAAACCGGCGGACATCACGGTGCAACCCGTACAGCTGCAAAGGTACTTGAATCCGGTTTCTATTGGAACACCCTTCACAAGGACTGTCATGCCTTTGTATCTACTTGTGATCGGTGTCAAAGGCAAGGTAATATTTCTCGCCGTAATGAACTACCCTTGAACAATATGCTAGAGTTGAATTATTTGATGTTTGGGGGATTGATTTTATGGGACCCTTCCCAAATTCTTTTGGAAATTTACATCTTAGTAGCAGTCGATTATGTCTCTAAATGGGCGGAAGCCCTTGCTTGCTCTACTAATGATGGTAAAGTTGTGATGAAGTTCATAAAGAAGAATTTTCTCTCGATTCGGTGTTCCAGAGCAATAATCAGATGGTGGATCTCACTTCTGCAATCGCCAGTTTGATGCTCTCCTGAAAAATATGGAGTCCGACATAAGGTTGCTCTACCATACCATCCTCAAACGAATGGTCAGGCAGAGATAACAAATAGAGAGCTAAAATGGATTCTACAGAAGACGGTGAGCTCTTCTCGAAAGGATTGGTCCATTAAATTGGATGATGCACTCTGGGCATACCGTACCGCCTTCAAAACACCTATCGGCGTGTCTCCCTACAAACTAGTTTTTGGGAAGGCATGTCACCTGCCTGTGGAATTAGAGCATAAATCTTATTGGGCTCTAAAGGTGTTGAACTTCGATCTACAACAAGCCGGTGAAAAAGAAAGTTCCAGTTGACAGAACTGGAAGAACTAAGGTACAACTCATATGAAAATGCAGTGATTTATAAGGAGAAGACCAAGCGTTGGCACGATAAGATGATTGCCAAGCGAGACTTCAAAGTGGGAGATTATGTCCTCCTTTATAATTCCAGACTAAGTTCTTCCCAGGTAAGTTAAAATCCTTCTGGTCTGGACCATTTAAAATAATATCTACCTCCCTTATGGAGCGGTGGAATTGGACAATAAGAAGGGTGGATCATTTAAAGTCAATGGAGCTCGTATCAAGTTATATGGGAAACACGTTGGATAACGAAGAAGCTTCTGCGCTTCTTTTCAAAGAACCAGTTACAACTTGAATCACTGAGGTACGGTCTAGCCAAAGACCTTAAAGATGGGCAGCTTGGTAGGAGGCACCCTACTATCTATCTTTTTAATCTGTATTGTGTTTATATTTCTGTATTTTATTTATGCAAAAAAAAGAGTGAAATAAAAAAAAGAAGAGAACGAGGAGAATTAACTTGAGTTCTTCTGGCTGTTTAGAATATTTTTCAGGTAATATACTCATTCTACAGCTGAACTCAAGTGTGGGGGAGCTACTACATATTCTGCATGAAATCAGGGAGTACACTATCCATACCTTGCTCTTTAAATTTAAATATCTCTTATTACCATGCTTTTTGATCATTACCCAGGTAGTTTGCATGCCCTGTTATTTTAATTCTTTCTATGCAATGAGGGCATTGCTTTAGTTCAAGTGTGGGGGAGATATAATAATCAAAAGCTTGCTCTTAAGTTTTCTTTTTCGACACTGTGTTTAAATTTGTTAAGTGATTAATAATCAAAGAAGGAGCCATAGAGGGAGTAATGCTGGTATTAACAGGTTTAAAGGGTACACAAAAAAAAAAACTCTGCTCCTTACTCAAAAAATTCTGAGGAATTATCATTTGAATTTTGTTTTGACTTTGAGCCTGGATTTGAATTGGAAGAAATGGTGGAAAAAGAACAAGGCAAGGTACTCCTCTGATCCAAACAGGCATATTCTGATCCTAAACAGGCCTCGTCCACTCGGTTATTAAGTTCTTAGGGGTGCTTCATCACCCGGCTACCTAAGGTACTCGGTATCTGGGATAGTAGACCCAAAACCGCTACAAGGGTGGAGAGAAAAGTCTGAGGTGAAAGAAAAATGAACTTCAAAATTGAAGTATCTGTGCATTCGGTACTAAAAAAAGAAAAAAATCGTCATTATGGATCATGAGTATGTGGCATTGAAAGGTATAATGGAATAAGATTTTACTTCATGCCCCTTGTCGTTCAAGGAAATGTGAAAGAAAATGGTGGATTGGCTCAGGGTTAAAAGCAGAATTCTCATGGTATTACTTCTCTTTCTTTTGTAGGACTACAGAGTTATTCTCAGAAATAGAGAAATATATCTAATAAAATTAATGTTATTAGTACCCTTTTAAAATCTGAAAAGATTGGCAATTACCTCTTCTGTGCTCTCCTTACTTGATTATTGTCTGTTTAACTTGTTTAAATATTATGTCAGAAAGATTTGCTTGAGGACAAGCAAAAGATAAGTATGGGGGAGTTTGATAAGTGTGAAATACATATTTTTAGGGCTTTAATTCTTTCTATTTTCATAATAATTAATGTCATATTTCCCACTTATCATATTTTTTCATGAATTTATGTATTGATGTGAACTGATACATTTTATGTGTCTAATGCAGGAAAATTACATATATATATATATATATATATATATATATATATATATATATATATATATATATATATATATCATATCATATCAATCACGTGAGAGTATTAATATCAACACGCTGCTACAATATCATTCACGGATGATACCCCAAACTTAGATATGGTGTTTAATGATAAACTAAGATATAAGGAGGCTAAATAATGCCTTAGAAACATTAAGAAACGTTTCTAATCAAAGAAAACATAAGGAAACACCAAAAAGAGCAGTTTAAGCAAAAACGTGCTCTAAGCTTGGAGAGACATGGGAGAGTACCCAAATATTGTTCCAAGACCTTAGTAATATACTAATGGTCATTTTAAACCAATTACCAAAGAAAACCAAGCTTGAAAACAAGTTAAAACACAAAATGTGCTTTAAGGAGTCTTAAAGCACGTTTTTGAAAAATTGTCTTGTAAATGAGTTTTGAATGGCTAAATGTCCATCATTACTCTTTAATTAATATGTGTACTATATAGTATCACATTTGGAGGTCTATATCAATGGGAAATCAAAATTTTCACAACAATGTGCCTTGTTTTTGATGAATAGTGAATTTATTAAGCTAGTTTATAACATAAGTCTATATAAGTGAGACATTTGGTCAACAAAGACTAAACTACCCTCATTACTAAAAGGGGGCCGGTTTCTTAAGGGGTGAGTCACCACCTTCATGACTCATTAAGTTAAGAGAAAGCAAATAAGTAAGTTATAAAGCATAAAACATTATTCACCTTTTTAAGATAAATACCACTTTAGCTTACCTCTCTCCTCACTTCTTCATTTTCCCTTGTTGCCCACGATTTTCTTGCTCTCTTTCTCTTCTCCATTAACGTGAAGCACCTCTCCATGCTAGCTCCATCTTCTCTTGCACACATCTTGCTCATTTTAGCTCCAAATCCAAAACAAAATACATATTCTTCTTAGTTACCTCAAGCTCCTCCTTTCTATCTTTTCAAAACTTCAAGAGCTTCATTTTGGTGCCAAGTCAAACCACCATTAGAGGAGGAAATTCAAGTTTGGAGACTCCATTGGCATCTCCATTCTCTTAAGGTAAAGAAAGTGTAAGAAAATCTAGGTTTCCACCATTTTCTTCACTTAACCGAAAATATATACTCATGGGACTCCATGTTTATGCCTTGTTCTAGCTTGTTTCTACTCTTCAAAGGAGAGAGGAGGTCTTTCTTGCTTCACATCCAAGTTGTCTTGAGAAACCAAGGTAAAACAATCACATTAATACCTTAAAACATACTTTTAAACCTAGGGTTTGTTCCTTAGGGTTGATGTATTATCTAGTACTCATTGGAGTCATTGGATATTGGTTAGAACATTGGCAAGGAGAATCACATTGGTGACCGAGATTGAACAAAGAGAACCTAAGGAGAAAAGCTTTTAAGCTTGTGAGAAAACAAGGTAAATTACTTACCTTAAGGTGTTTTGTTGTTTAAGGGAATGAGGTGTGAGTATATGATGAGTTTAGTGTAGAGTTTATATTGGGAAGGTGCTATAAAAACCTAGGAGAAACTGATTCTTGTGAACTTGTGACTAAGGAGCAATGAGAAAAGAGATAGCTTAGGAATGTAAAGGTGAAGTACAAGAAGCATTTTATTTCAATGGGAGCCTTGTTGAGTGTATTCGCAGGTTGAAGGCATATATATATGTGGAAATTCAGTGGTTAAAATTATTGTTATTTAAGGGCCTAAGTGCCAAGCATTTTAAGTTTAAGCATTATATGATGATGTGGTGAAGTTTTGGTGTAAATGGGTGTTAAACTATTGTTATGAGAATTTTTGTGGTATTGGTTGTTTGGTGGAGAAAAACCATGTGTTAGGAGGTACTATATACTAGAGAACCTATGGCAAAATTTAAAGGAGAGTTGAAGTGTTTAAGATATCCTAAGGGAATTTAATGACTAAGGAAGTACTAGGAATGTTCTATAGGTTGTCTTGATGAAAAAGGGTGAAGTTAAGGTATTTTAATGACTTATGATGACTTAGGTATCACCATGGAAGGTTTAGGAATCAAGAGAATGTATTGGAGTATTTAGGATTTAGGCAAATGTTGGTGCACATCTAGGAAGGAAATAATGTAATGATGATGGAAGTTTAATCTTGTTAAGGAACCTTAAGTGAATGTTTAAAAGAGTTTAGATAGTGAGTGATGCTTGGGAGATGATGTTATAGTGGTGAAGGAAACATTTGGCATAGTGGTTACACTAGGTATGAACCACCACCTAGAAACCTAGAGGAAAACATTACAAGTGTTAGCATTATCACAAGGAAAATGCATAATGACTAAGATGGATTTTGGTGGATGAATTAAGGTATTTTAAGGAGGGCTTAAGGTGTATTTGAGGTGCCCAAATGAGGTTATAACATATGAGATATATGAAGAAGTTTGGAGTTGAAAAAGAATTTAGAAACAAGTTTTTTAGAGCCGACCGGCCTTAGGACCGGACTTGCAAGGTCGGTCGGGCTCTGTTATACTACCGGAAAATGTTTCTGGAATAGACCGGACATGGGACCGGACTTGTCAAGTCCGGTCGGCATGAATTTAGTACGGATTATAAGTCTCTGGAATCGACCGGACATAGGACCGGACATGTAAGTCCGGTCGGAGTGAATTTTCCAACGGTAAAAGGTACTGGAATGGACCGGACTTGGCAAGTCCGGTCGGTAAGTCCGGTCGAGCCTAAAAAAAAAAAAAAAAAAAAAATTTCAATTTCTAAGAATGGTAATGGGTAATGAGGTATGCCCTTGGTAGGGTAGTAATGATTGGGACCCTAAGAACTTAAGGAATTAAGTTAAGATCAAGTATAAGTTTTAATGTATAAAGTTAAGTTTGTAAGATTAAGTGATAAGGACTTGAGAGGTTATTGAATGGAAGTACTTAGGAACTAAGTGAGTTGAGTAAGGTGCAAATAACTAATAACCTAAAAATGAATGAATGTTTTAGGTTTGTGAATTGGGACTCCGAAGAAGGTTAAACAAACAACGATCGACGGTGAACGGTACAATCCTTTTCGTGACCTGCTTGCTAACGAGGTGTCCCTCGGCTTGTGTGCTATCTGTTTATTTGCTATGACTAAAACAAGATAAAGCATGCAACCGGTTATATTGTTCTCGTTGTGATTGTGTTACACTTACACTAACCAGCGAGGCTTGAGAATGTTACTAACCAAGTTTAGTACTTACTGAGTTAAGAATAAGAGTTAAATTGATGGTTGTTGGTTAATGCCCGTTAAGGCTTAGCTAGCACATGGTGTTTAAGATGTCTACTAACTGGAACTTGAGTGAGGAAACCCGGGACCGATCTCCGGTCATGCATGCTAAGTGGAAAGGGGGACGGTATCTGAATCAGATCCGCCCTCCGCTTAAGGACTTGTCTTCGGACTTGTAGCCTAGGGCCGGTTGCCGGCTCAGCTACGCTGGACTCCCGTCCAGAGTAGGTGGCATTAAGGGTGCGGTGGGATCACCTAAATCCCAGGTTCGAATTAAGCTACAACCAATCCCTTCCAGGAAAGGTTTGTATACTGAGATTAAGATTAAGACTGAGATTGAGTTTAAGATTAAGGTAAGGTAAGGAACTGAGATTAAGGAAATGAGGACTAAGGAGGGGGTTACTAACCCACTTGTTAAGGGAACGCTTGAGTCGTTCATTGCTTATGAACTATATATGTTCATCTGTGGTTATTGTTATTGCACTTCATAAATGTTTGTGTACGTAATCAATTTCCATGCTATCGACAATTAGTCGTCGCCCCGTTAGCTTGGGGCCATGAGAGGGTGTACCAGCATTCGTGCTGACCCCCTCGGGGGCTATTTTTACACTTGCAGGTAAGAGGCCGATGAGGACGCACTACAGAGGAGCGGTTAGATTTAGTTTGGGACATTTATTTTGAGTTCGGGTTGCGCCTGTGCACCCGACTGTCTATATTAAACTGTTGTAAGCTTGGGATTATGTTTGAGATACTAGTACTCGGTTGGTCGTGGTATTATGATTGTTGACGTGTAAGTTGGATAATTGTTTTTTTTGGATAAGTATTGTAAGTATTTAAACCGGTATCTTCTAACGATCAGACCGTGGCAAGGTCCAGGAGTTGTTTATTTCCGCTGCGACATATTCGATTAAGTGTTCAGATTGTGATAACCACGATAGGCTTTGGATGGGGTGTTACAAAAAGTGGTATCAGAGCGTAGTTACGCTCTGATCAAGAAATACCGGATATAAGTGACCACCGAGTTAGGATATAAGCCAAGGAATAAGTATTGGGTTAAGGGTGTGAGAAGTTAGAGTGAGTAGAGTCAGATGACCACTAATAAGTGTGGATTGTCTTTACCGTCTACGGACGTTATAAATTTACTAGCCAAACATGGTGAATGTGAATCTAATGTAAGTTATGCTTGTTCAGATGGCAGGACGCCCTAGAGGAGGCCGAGGTCGCGGCCGGGGTGAGGACATCCAGGATACCTGGAGGGCAGCATCGCAGAGATCGTAGCTGCCGCTTTAGGGCACATGGGCTATCAGCCTGGGTGGGTGCACCACCTCCACCGCCACAACCTAGGGAACCCAACTGGGTGAAGAGTCTGTCAGATCTTCGACCCGCACATTTCAAGGGGGAGACCGATCCCGCCAAGCTTGAGGCGTACATCTCCGAGCTGGAGACCGACTTCGAGACCCTTGAGTCCCTGCTGGGATCAAGGTGCGCTTAGCTGCTTTCTACCTGAAGGGGCGGCGGCGATTGGTGGAAGCTGGTGAGGGCCGAGCATGTGGCCACCCAGAGTTCGGCTGGGAGCAGTACACCGCCTTGCTACGGGCAAAGTACTATCCCGCCCATGTCCAGACGAAGAAGCGCTTGCAGTTAGATGCGCTTAAGCAGTCGGACAAGATACGGTGGACGAGTATTACTCAGAGTTCACCGCCTTGCTCCGTCTTCTGCCAGGTCTAGGGTATTCTGACCAGATCTTGGTAGACCGCTTCTATGGCGGGCTTAGCCATCGACTCCGCTACGGCACGGGGCCGACGAGTTATACTACCTTGCAGGTAATAAGAATGATTGAAATTTGAGTAAGTGGTGAATAAGATTTAAATTATGAGAAATAAGTGAGATTAACACTATGGGAAAAGCAGGAGTGCTATCATGCCGCTGCTAAGGTTGAGATCACCGTCCAGCTGAGGGACGAGGAGAATGCTAAGAGGAAGAGTGCTGGGAAGAGCTCAGAGAGTCAAGGGCAAGGAGGGTACAAGAAACAAAAGTACCAGCCTCAGGCCCAGAAGAATCAGAACCCGAAGGGGAAGGAGGAAAAGGAGAAGGCTTCGGAAGAGCCATTGAAGCTGACCTATGCTATTGCAGCTACACCACTGCGCTCTAAGGCGCCAAAGGGTGAGAAAAATTGATATTGAATGAGTTAAGAGATAAATTAGTAACTGATTGAGATGTGGGAATTGACAATGTGAATCATCAGGATCTGAGACTGAGAGGGGAGCCGGTGGTGGCTACCAGCGACGCTTCATTTGTAGGTGGTGTCACAAGGACCACCCCGGGCTCGACTGTAAGGGGAATAAGGTGGAGTGCAACTTCTGTGGTGTCTACGGGCATCGAGCTTATGAGTGTTACCGGAATCCTGCTAGCAGAGCCTATAGGCCCGATACCAGGGGCAAGGGCAAGACCGATCAGGAGCTGGATCTGACGGTCAGAGGAAAGTGCAGCAGCCGGCGGACAAGAACCCAAGGTGACCCAGAAGACGGGCCCACTCTACACATGGTGGATCGGGACGATGAGCCTGAGCCCTCATCGAGGCCAGGTACCACTATAACCATTTAGTAATAAAACTACCTGCTTACCCATTATCATGCATGTTTGGTGAATAAATGAGTTAAGTAAGAATAAGATGAGATTAGAATATAAGTAAGACGTAACCTACTACCACTTTAGGAAGATTCAACATCTGCTACCCTATACCATCTACATCTAACCCGGAGCACACCGACATCGAAACCACACACTTTCCAACCGAACAATGTCAGGTTATCCGCCAGGTATGATTTTTAAGGGGATACCTGACACCCGACGCACAAATAGCCATCATCAGGGATGCAATCAACTAGGAATGGGACCGGGAGGTTTTACACACCGGAATACCCAGGGGGAGCAAGGATGAAATTAAGATGATGAGCTTGGGCAAGGATTGGAATCCGTATGCCAAGAACTACCAAACCATGAGGGAGCAAGATGGAGTCTCACCACCGGGAATACCCGAAGAGTTCCATCCAGTTATTACACAAGTCGTGGAAATCGCTCAGCAGTTGGAAGCTGAACCGATTCCAGACATCCAGTCAGACATTTGCATTGTAAACTTCTATGAAAAAGATGGAAAACTGGGACTAACCGGATAGGACGAGACAACGGAGTCTCTCGAGAGAGGATACCCGTAGTGTCTTGGTCCATTGGAGATGATGCGGAATTTTTATACGGCGAGCAGAAGCGTGCGACCGTGCAGATAAGATAATACTTAAGTCAGGCGATGTATTAATTTTGGAGAGAGAATCAATTATTTATACCATGGGATTAAGAGAATCAAGCTGAATACAGCACCGCCAACAGTAATCAATGCGACGCACATGAGACCAGGACGGTTAACCTAACCTTAGACAATATTAGCCGTGTAATGTTAGAAGAGATGAGAAATGAGATGTAAGATTGAAGCACATGTTGTAACAGGATGGTCATGAATAAATAACAGTGTTGTTCATTAAATTGTTACGACTCTTGTTATACCATCAATACTCATGGAGCTTCTGAACCACATTAGGTCATGGACTCGGTACGGAAGGTGCACTAAGCATACTCACAGAGGCACAGGCCGACCTAGCGGTACTCTCCTCACCGGCACCTTTCCGATCAATGGGATTGAGGCATCAGTTCTCTTCGACTCAGGGGCCTCGCATACCTTTGTCTCTGCATCATTTGCGAGCAGGTTGGGGCTAGACGCTGAGGAGCTACCCGACTTCACGGTTACGCTCCCGTCTAAGGAGAAGGTTCGTTGCACTCGTTACTACCGAGGAGCCACCATCAGAATTAAGGGGGAAGACTTCCCAGTCAGTTTCATTGAGTTCGTAAGCTAGGATTTGATGTTATCTTCGGGATGAACTGGTTGGAGCGGCACAAGGGACGTAATCTCTGCGCCGAGCATAGATTGCTGCTCAGGAGTCCGTCTGGGGTAACAATCATACCGCCAGAGGCCCAGGGAGCCTTCGACTAAGATCATCACCGCCATGGCAATGCACAGAGAATTAAGGAGAAAGGAAGAAGTATACCTCTGCTATGTACAGGACATAGAGAGAGACCCTGAGTTCGACCCCGACTTACCGGTAGTGTCGGAGTTCCCCGACTTATTCCCACGGGAACTGCCCGGCATGCCACCCACTCGGGAGGTAGAGTTCACCATTGAGCTGCTACCTGGTACCGGATACCGATACCAAAGCCCTACCGTATGGCTCCGGCAGAAATGACTGAGTTAAAGGAACAACTGAAAGACTTGTTGGACAAGGGATTCATTAGACCAAGTGTGTCACCATGGGGAGCGCCAGTCCTCTTCGTGAAGAAGAAGGATGGTAGTCTCCGCCTCTGCATCGACTACAGAGAGTTGAATGCAGTGACAGTGAAGAATAAGTACCCACTACCCACCTACCGCATTGACGATCTGTTCGATCCGTTGAAGGGAGCATCTGTGTTTTCCAAGATTGATCTCAGATCGGGGTATCACATCAGATAGCCATTAGGAGGAGACATGAGAAGACGGCATTCCGGACACGAAATACGGCCACTACGAGTTTACAGTGATGCCGTTCGGTTTGTCGAACGCGCCAGCAAAGTTATGGATCTGATGAACCGCTTGTTCCGGGAGCAGCTGGACAAGTCGGTTGTGGTTTTTATTGATGATATATAATATATTCAAAGTCTAAGATGAGCATGAGGAACATTTGAGAA
>CM041778.1:337046700-337173236 GCA_023374045.1 Limonium bicolor
CGAACGAGGAATTCTTATCTTGCTTGCTCTTCAAGTACTAGGCGGCTTGCTCTCTCGAGGAGACGATGCGAATCGGATGTTAAATGAGCAGAGATTGCTTCCTCATGGCTCGCGATCCAGATTACAAAGCTCATTCCTCCTTCCTTGTGAACTCGATCTGATTCGAGATTTTCCTATTTTCATTCGTACATCTATTTTGACGCTTTGATTGTTTTCGACCCACCTTTCCGCGAATCTCTTTTCTTACTCCTTGCAGTATTCCCTCGTAGATTCCGCTACTTCGAATTGATTGTATCCTTCGTTACTCTGAGTTGACAAACAAAATCATGAACTGAAACCGTGGCTTGATTGAATCGTGGTTGCTTGTTGCTATTCGTTTCCCACAAACGGCGCCAAATGAAAAGGTATAATTTGTTACTCACATACACCTCTAGATAATTTCCTTATTCCTTTCCGTATGTTACAATGCTAGAGAACCTCTTTAGGGCTTTCTCTCTCTTCCAATTTGTGTCCCCTTACCAATGAGCCTCTCTACCTCTATTTATAGACTTTCTAGGGTTTTTGGGCTTGCCAACCTGTCATATCTTACCACACTGGTGGAACGGAACCTTTAATTACGGTCCAAAACCGTGTATAATTACGGTTGTGGACCGTAATCTACGCGGGCGTCAATAAAGATGGCGACGTCTTTAATTACGGTTTTAAACCGTAATTAAAGGCCCTTTCCGGCCCGCGTGTCATTGACTTTACATTACAGTTATTGGTAAAACCGTGATCTAAAGTCCTTTGGCGTGCGCGCCCAAAGGACTTTAGATGACATTTATTGCCAAAACCGTCATCTAAAGTGTATTTTTTTTATTATTTTTTTTTTTTACAAATATACACAATTGCAACAGAGACAGAATTGTAACAGATAAGCAACAGAGGGCAGAAACTGCACAATTGAACCACCTGAATCAAATACCAACAACACAAATTCATTCTCTGCGCACAATTGCAACAGAGATAACATCTAATAAAGCACCACATCGAAAATCTGTAACATATTCAATTGCATATTCAATCTGTTACACAATTGCAACAGAGATAACAATTGCAAATTCATTCTCTGCGCACAATTGCAACAGAAATATTCAATACAACAGCTAGAATCTGTTACAGCAGCAGCTAGCAATTCATTACAAAAAATATAATCTGTTACAGCAGCAGCAACTAACAGAATCAGAGGGCTACAAAGGTAGCAGTGTAACCTATACATGGTAGATACAGCTAGGATGACTCCCAGCAAGAAATAGCATAAAACAGAAGCGTAAAACAGTACAAAAACGGTGCAGAAAACTGTAAAAAACAAAATCCATGATAGCAGCATCAGAGCTAGCTAGTCTACCACTCCATTCTCATAAACATGGCTGCCATGCTCTCTCTAACATGCAACAAGTCGGCAGGAGCATAAGTCTTGAATCTGGCATAATGCTCTTTAATCTGCAACAAGAAAAGGAATGGAACACATAATGAGATTAAGATAAACACAAAAAATCTACCGAAAGAATTAAATACAAGACAGCGTTCGAATTACCTTGTCTATATCATTCTTAAAACCTGGGAAGTACCCGCAGAACTCGTACATATACCGCATCACGTAGTACCCGCAACTCTTAGAATCCTTTTGGGTAGGGCACTAAATCACCAAAATTCTCAAATGTAAAACAATTGTACAAAGATAATAGCAGCAAGAATGAAATACATTAATAAAAGAGTGTTAATTTCATATAAACTTATCTTCATTGATGTATTTAGTTTACAGAAACAGAAGTCTAAGTTTTAAAACTGAAACTGAGGTCGATGTTCCTTCCTTCTGTTATTTAATTCAATCTGTTATATTGGCTAGCCCTTCTCAATGTGTTTATGTCTGAGCTATTAGGTTCAATAGTTTTTCACTTCTCTAAACAGCCCCAACATCTTTCTGTTGCCTCTACTGAACAGATTCACACAGAACTCAAACATAAATAGAAACTGAAAGAAAAGAAACAGACAGATAGAGATGGTGTATGACTCCTCTCTGTTTGTTCACGTGTTTGAATTCTCAAACCTTTCTAAACTGTCGATCCTGTCAATTTGGTGTGTTATAAAGTTTCTAACTCAACTAAACCCAAGGCAACTTTGTTACAGATGCAGAATTAGTCAGAACCTGATCTGATAGGAAACTGAAGCTGAAATCCAAACTGAAATCAAAACAGAAACTGAGTTGTGTTCTTGCTTTCTTCCCTGTCTGTTTTTTTTCTTTCAACTGATTATACTTCTCCTAACTCCTTACCCAGTTACTTAAATATTCCATTAAGCTTTTAAATCCAGACCAAAACTCAAACAACTTGTTACAGTTCTGTTCCATTCATGAAACTGAGATATGCTACAGTTCTGTTCCATTCATTTTTCAGGAATCGGTAATATACTTGAACTTACTTTCTTTCCTGTGGCAGTTTTAAGTAGTAGCATTTTTAAAACTACACTATTATGTATTAATTGTAATACTAAATGCTAAGAATAAATAAATACAGCAGTTTACAGATTGGTTTGCAAAGTTACCGTAACTAAGCACCGAAGTGGGCAAGTAGTGTAGAAATCAGCCCACGAACTAGGTCGCAATTAACTGTGAATTCGGCCCAAATATATGAACAAGGTTAGAACATTTGCCATTACACTCTCAGGATTCGATACAAACGAGGTTAGAACTTGCAATCGAAATGCATGTACATGAACAAAGTTAGAAAAAACGACAATCAATCGATCGCATACCCAATACGCGATAAAGACGTCGACGGTGAGACCAGTGGTAGATGGGTGGTGACCGGCGGCGATGGGAGTGACAAAAGTGGTGGGAGCAACGGCGACGATGGCCGTTAGCAAGGTGACGGGAGAGAGGAGCGATTTCAGTGAGGAAGATAGCGCGAAAGAGAAGAAGAGTTACTGTGAGTAGAGTGTGCAGAGTGTAGGTAAATGTTTAAATGGACTTTAGATTACGGTTTACATGTAAACCGTAAACTAAAGTCACACTTTACATGACGGTTCCCAAAAAAACCGTAATCTAAAGTGTAACGAAATTAAAAAAAAGCGCGATAATTATTTGGCATATGTTGGGTTTCAAACATAGGTAACACATTAATATAAAGTTTTTATTAATCTAAATACACTGGTAAAACGACGTCGTTAACCATAATCTAAAGTGTAACGAAATTAAAAAAATAACGCGATAATTATTTGGCATATGTTGGGTTTCAAACATAGGTAACACATTAATATAAAGTTTTTATTAATCTAAAATACACTGGTAAAACGACGTCGTTAACTGTAATTTAGATTACGCGCGGAGTCAAAAAAATCAAATAATACGGGAAATATTTGGCGTCAGGTCAAAACGACGTCGTTGACCATCAGTCGGAGGTAGGCGCGCCTTTTTTAGGACGGACTTTAGATGACGGTTATTAGTGAAACCAATCTAAAGTCCGTTGACTGTAAAGCGTGCGTCAACACGGGACTTTAGATTACGGTTTCACTAATAACCGTCATCTAAAGTCCGTCCTAAAAAAGGCCGCCTACCTCCGATCGATTATTGATTACGGTTAATTCAATCATCGTCGCTAATTAATTCCGGCCTTCTTATAATCACGGTGTCTGTTAAAGCCGTGATTAAACCACCGTCATTAAAGGCTCGCGTTCCACCAGTGCCAGGCTGTCACTAGAAATATCTCATCCTGATTTCTACGTCTTCCGTCCCTAGCCATTTGATTGGGCACAGGCGCCCGGTCGCTATCTACTTTATTTTCTTAGTTACTTTGACCGGTCGTCTACGAACGGTCACTATCTGGGCTCACTTCATAGTTTCATTCAGCGACAGCGGTCACAGGCAACCGGTCGTTCCCTTACACTTGCTCCATACTTTGCGACCAGTCGTGGCCGACTGGTCGCTACACGCTCTTTCTTTATTCCCTCTTCTTGGTGTGGACTTTCGGTGCTACCTCAGCCTCTTCACAACTTTTGGTACTTGACCATGTTTTCCCCTCTTCAGTGCCCGGTCACTGAATTTCTGGTCACAGAGCGTGAGGTGCGGGATGCAGCGCCCGGTTATGAGATCTAGCTTCCAAAGCAAGGGTCGGGCAGGGCCCGGATCTGATGCCTGGCGCCCAACTGGAGCCTGAACAGGGTCTTGAAGGAGCCTGGGGTCTGAGCCGGGGTCTAGGGTCTGGGCCACCTTGGTTCTTCTGTCTCGTAATATTCTCGAACAGTCCTTTCACGTAATTCACTAGTTGGGATTCTAATCTATCGCCGAGTTCTACCGAGTTACCTTGTTACCGGATAAGGGGAGTACAAAGGGAGAGAGGTTTGTAAAATCAAAGCAACAGTGGGAATTCTCAGGTACTGTTCGCGTGCCTTTCATTGAGGGGTGAACCCCTATTTATAGTGTTTCTCACAGGCCTTCTTGCTTATCACATTGTGCCAGGCTGGCACAGAAATATCTTGGTAGACCTACAAAATATATGATAAATATCTTATCCTAACTTCCCTACTTTCGGTCGCTACCCGTATTTGCTTTATTCACCTATCGACCGGTCACAAACGACCGGTCGCTATTCGTGCTATACTTGGTGACCGGTCACAGGCGACAGGTCGCTCACTAGTAGAAAAATGATTTTAAATGACGCACTTTAAACCACGGTTAAAAAATAACCGTCGTTTAAACATTATAAACCACGGTTCTTGGGGAAACCGTCGTTTATCTTGCATGCTTCATCAGATAAATGACGGTTTTGTAAATAACCGTCATTTATAACTACACCGCTTAGAAGCAAAAACGACGGTTGTATTGGAACCGTCGTATAAAGCTACTATAAACCACGGTTCCTAATGAACCGTCATTTTAAATGTCACGCCAACAATTTAAAACCACGGGTATTTTGAAACCGTCATTTATTGCTTCCATCCATTAGCCTTTAAATGACGGTTTTGTCTAATAACCGTCGTTTAAAAGTCTTTAATTAAAAACCCATCCTTTCTTCTTCTTCTTCCTCCCGCGTTCTCTTCCTCTCTAGCGATTGGCGATTCCCGACTCCCTCCTCTTTGCCGTCGAGCCACCACCCTCCACTCCACCGCCTCCTCTATTGCCGTCGAGCCACCCTCCACTCCACCGCCCCACTCCCGTCGATAACAAACGGGAACAGCTCGCCCCTCCTCCGCCCCACTCTCGATCTCGACTTCGCTAGCTCCACCGCTCCTCCGCCCTCTCCTTCTCTTCCAGTCGCGGGGACAACAGACGGGAGAACTACCACCACCGCCCCTCCGCCTCTCCACCATCGCCTAGCTCCCCCTCCAGTACCGCCCCGGCCACTCCTCTGGTTTCGACAACAGACGCGCACCTCCGCCCCTCCACCGTCCCTCCTGTCAACCACCGAATCCCACTTCGGTAAATAAACCGTAGCTATGTATTTTTTATTAGTGGCTGATTTTGTGCTTTGAGGAGTGATTAATTATCTGTTATTGTGGTTGCGTGTGTCTCTGTATATGCAAGAGACAACAAAACTGAGAAGAAGAAATGTTAGAACATATGTAGTAGTAGTAGTTAGAGTTGCTGTTTGTTGCTATTATTGTGGTTGCTGTGTGTCTCTGTATGCAAGAGGCAACAAAACTGAGAAGAAGAAATGTTAGAACATATGTAGTAGAAGAAGAAATATTCATGCATATTAATGAATTAAAAACCCAAAGTAATTAATAAAGCATAACCTTGTTGGTGGTGTATTAATATTGTTGTAAGTGTTGCTGTTTGTTGCTATTATTCTGGCGGGTGTTATGTTACATATTATTAATTTTGTTGTACTTCTATTGTGTTTTTTTTTGCCAAAAAAAGTGTGGAGTATCTAAAAAAACGCAATGGTCATGCCAAATGTTTTCCAGGATTTAACCTTATTCTACTTGTCGCACCATCTGCTGCTGTCAACCGCTGCCACCGGTTTGCCTGATCAGAACCCACGGTAAAACACTTGCGTTTCTGATTATGATTTTAGAAACAAATACTTATATATTGTCACGAATAAACGTTGTACTAAATTCTGCTTGTATTATGCAATCATTAGAATATATATTTGCATAGTGCGGTGAAATGTGAGATTAAGTTGAAATGGGGTGGTTGTTTTTGTTCATTGATCATATATATTATTATATACTTGTCTGTCTGATAATAATTCGTATGGTTTACTGAGAATAAATGTTCTTGCTGCTACTGTGTTTGTTTCTGCCTTTAAAAAAATGTGGAGTGTCTAAAAATACGCAAAGGTCATGCCGAATTTTTTCCAGAATTTAAGCTGATTCTAATTCCATCGAATTTAACTTTCTTCATAATTACTTACATTTTCAGTTTTTTCATCTCTTGCAGGTTGCTCTGAGGTAGAAGACAATCGAATTAAGACGAGGAGAGCAAAAAAACCGGTAATAACATTAGCTATGTTCGTTTGTTTAATATGTTCAATTATTCAAGTTTTTATAAAATTAAAACCTTATTATTATTTCATTGAATAGGTGTCATATACTACGTGCAAGAACATCTGTCTACTTGTCTCTTCTCTATCTTGTGTGTTCGCGCTGACCATCCAGTACTCATCAGGTTGGTATTTAAAACGTTTCAATTTATTTTTTTTTTCTATTAAAACAATGGAAAATCAATTCAAACATAGAATTACCTGTCTGAGATTACCTGATAGAGGTATGTCTTAGATAGTCCCTGTTGGGACTGTCCAATGACCTTTGATCTCACCATCTAGGTTGTGAATGAGTTAATAATATACAGTAGTTCAGTGATAATTTCAGCAGCATTACCGTAGTGTTCTTCTAGTGTACATATATATATGTGAATTGAAACAATTCATATATATATATCTACACTAGGAGAACTGTAGGGTAATGCTGCCGAAATTATCACTGAACTACTGTATATTATTAACTTGTTCCTAGGTGAGATCGACGGTGATTGGATAGGTTTAGGTTGTTAAATCTGTAAATAAAAAAAAGAGGAGATCAATGGAACGAGTTCACGACATCTGGTGTGTTGAAAAAGGAGATGGAGCGCTCAGTGATGTACAGTGACAGATTGGACATCAAGTACCTAGAAGGGGTCAATAAATTTTGCAAAGTCCTTGTTGACAATCTTAAACCAAGGGATAAGGGATATATTCGATGTCCTTGTGTCGATTGCAAGAACGACTTCAAATACCGAGGTGTGGACAAGATTAAGGATCATCTGATTCGCAGAGGGTTTACAGATGATTATGAAGCCATAACAATACTGCATGGTCAACATTCAGTACAAGTGTTTGAATGTGCTGATAACGTCGTTGCAGAACAATCAGAAATGGATGCTTCACACGATTTTGGGGATACTCAAGATGATTCACTAGGTAGTGATTCAGATGATCAGAGGACCTTAATGCAATGATGGAAGATGTTGAACAACATTTTTCCAACAAACCCAAATCATTCGAAAATCTGATGCAAGCATCAAAGGAACCGTTGTACAGTGGATGTGAAACGCAAACACAAAACAAATTGAGCGTTGTCCTAAAACTATTCAATCTGAAGGCGAGACATGGATGGAGTGATGTCAGTTTTACAGATCTTTTACAACTGCTGAAGAATGTACTACCAAAGGACAATGTGATACCCACAACAACTTATGAGGCAAAGAAGTTAATGTGTCCGATGGGTATGGAATATAAAAAAATACATGCTTGTCCAAATGGGTGTATGTTGTATTGGAAGGAGAATGAGTTGGATGACCATTGCTCTGAATGTGGGGAATCACGCTATGTAAAAAAGGGTGACAGAAACCACATAAGCACTAAGTGGGCTCTCCTGCGAAGGTGTTGTGGTATCTACCGATAATTCCCCGATTCAAACGTTTGTTTGCAGTTCAGAAAGATGCTGAGAACCTCCGATGGCATGCTACCCATAGAAAGGATGATGGTAAATTGAGACATCCAGCCGATTCACCACAATGGAGAAACATTGACAGAATATACCCTCAATTCGGTACAGACCCAAGGAACTTAAGACTTGGTTTATGCACTGATGGGATGAACCCTTATGGCACTTTGAGCAGTATACACAGTACTTGGCCTGTTTTATTGACAATATACAATCTGCCACCATGGTTGTGTATGAAACCCAGACATATTCTCCTCTCTCTGTTGATATCGGGTCCAAAACAACCGGGAAACAAAATTGATGTGTTTTTGCAACCACTTATTGACGATTTAAAATTGTTGTGGAATGAAGGTGCGACGGTGTATGATTCATATGGTATGGAAAACTTCACGCTCCGGGCTATGTTGTTTTGTACGATCAATGATTTCCCTGCATACGGTAACCTCTCGGGATACACAATTAAAGGAGCTCTAGCGTGCCCTATATGTGGAGATAGAACTTGCAGTATACGGTTAAAACACAGTGGAAAAAATGTGTACATGGGCCATCGGAAATTCCTTCCTAAAGGGCACAAATACCGTAAGATGACAAAAGAGTTTGATGGAAAAACGGATCATGCAGTCGCTCGACCACCACTATCTGCTGCTGAGACTTACAATCAGTTGAAGAATGTTGTGAACAACTTCGGTCCACCAATTAAAGCCACTGAAAAGAGCATCTGGAAGAAAAAATCAATATTTTGGGAACTTGAATATTGGCAACATTTAGAGGTGAGACATTGCATTGATGCTATGCACGTGGAGAAAAACATTGGTGAAAGTGTATCTGCGACACTACTAAACGTGAAAGGAAAGACAAAAGACCATTTAAAGGGTAGAAAAGATCTGGTTGAATTGGGTATACGAGAAGAACTCGCGCCACAACAAAGAGGGAAAAGAACATTCTTGCCTCCCGCTTGTCATACATTATCCAAAGAAGAGAAAATAAGTTTTTGTAGTTCTCTTCGTCATATTAAAGTGCCATCCGGTTACTCATCGAACATATCAAGTTTGGTATCAATGTCTGATCTTAAATTGGTAGGGATGAAGTCTCACGACTATCATGTGCTGATGCAGCACTTACTTCCGGTTGCTCTCCGTGGAATCCTTCCAGCTGATGTCAGGAAAACTATTACAAATTTATGTGTTTTCTTCAAAGGAATTTCGTGTAAAGTGCTTGATGTGGAGACGCTGGATAAACTACAGAATGACCTTGTGATCACCATGTGTCAGTTGGAAATGTATTTTCCTCCTTCGTTTTTTGATATTATGGTGCATCTACTTGTTCATCTTGTTAGAGAGATCAAACATTGTGGTCCGTTATACCTTCGATACATGTATCCGTTTGAGAGATATATGGGTATACTGAAAAAGAAAATGAAAAACCGTCGGCGTCCCGAGGGGAGCATAATTGAAGGGACAGTAACAGAGGAAGTAGTTGACTTCTGCACCATTACTTAGACGGTGTTGATGTTATTGGATTACCGAAAGCAAGACATGATGGCAGGCTTAAAGGGGTTGGTACCTGTGGAAAAAAATTATGCAGAGTTGATATTGATACATTGAACAAGGCACATCTGGTTGTGTGAATCATTCAGAAGTTGTTGAACCGTATTTCGATGCACACCTAGCGTACCTCAAAACAAAACACCCAACGATGAGTAATGCCAAATTAAAAAAAGCAGAATGCAACATTTGTTAAGTGGTTCAGACAGAAGGTGTTGTATGAGGATTCAAGGAGCGTGGATGAAATGATCCAATTGTTGGCACTTGGTCCAAATCTCGATGTGTTGTCGTATGAAGGATATGATGTAAATGGATTTTCTTTTTACACTGCACGTCAAGATTGTAAATCGACAAACCAGAACAGTGGTGTGCATCTTATCGCTTCACAAGACATTTTCACAGGAACAAGTCGTAATACACTGAAGAACGAATATTATGGTGTTATTGAGGATATTTGGGTCTTGAATTACACTAGTTATGAAACTTGCGTATTTCGTTGCAAATGGGTGGACAACAAACAGGGATATCGTGAGGAGGATCATGGTATGAAGCTAGTTGATTTAACGACAGCGGCTCCTACTGATGAACCCTTTATTGTTGCATCAAAGGCAAAACAAGTATTCTACTGTCGTGATCAATCTAATCCCAGATGGTCTATTGTAATGCAGAGTAAAAGATCGATAGTTGGGATTGATAATATTGTTGATGAGGATGAATACGACTGTGAAGATGAAACAGATGTACCTATTCGGTTGCCGATGGAGGTAGATAATGTAACTAATTTTGAATATCGAAGGTCCGACCACAATGAAGGATTGTGGATTGAACGATGAAATGTTATTTTGTAAGTTTGGTTGACAATATTATATTATTTAATTTTTGTCATGTTTCAATATTTGATTCAGTAGATGTTCGTATTAACCTTGTTAATTGTTGATTATTTTTCAGATTATGGATCCTGACGATAGAGTCGAAGAGGACTTACTGTTGGGGCTGGATGATATTGACGATGACGTCCCTACTGAAGAACCACCAGCTGCATCTACTTCGCAGCCCCCTCGGAAGGGACGTGGACCGACCCGTGGGTTGAAGGAGAAGAAAGATTCTCCCATCGATTTGATCTGGGACAAGTACCTCCGACATCGTGGTGGGTCGAAGCAGAAGTTTGCTTCCTACTTGGGATTGATGGTAAAATCCCATTGCTCGATTAATAAGGACTGGAAAGATCAAGAAAAGCAGACAAAGACATCATATGGCAGATGGTGCAGAAGAAGTACAAGGTCGCGGATGAACTTCGGACGAAGATTGAATCACTTCTAGCGACATCACTGCGACAGTTCAAGCATCGGTTGGTAGATGGCTGGATTAACAAACCGGGCTCCAAGAGGTCACCGCCGTGGGTAGTGTACGATGGTATGATCACGGAGGAGGACTGGAAGATATTCTACGACCATCGCCAGACTGAAGAGTTTAAGGTACTTTTACAATTATTCTTTCTTAATTATTTAAGGAATAAAATTTAACAAATATTTTTTTTATTATGTATAACTTACAAATACAAATTTTGTAACAGTTACGTCAAGAAAAAGCGAGACGTAACCGGGCGAAGAATATCTACAAGCACTTCATGGGGCGAGCTGGATACACGGGGCGGTTGGAGAAGTGGAAGAGCGAGGGCTTACTGACTAAGACTAATGAAGACGGCACTCAGTCAGTTATTGATGATGTTGACGATGCAAGTAGAGTGCAGACATTTATGCTGGGTCGAATGGTGAAAAATGACGAGGGGGTGTATGTGTTCCCGCAGAGCGAGACTGCTGAGTTGGCGTCCAAGATTGTAAGTATATATATTTAAAAGTTGTTGTTTACTAATTAATAAGTTCATTTCTAATATTTTTGTTAATTTAAAATTCTGGCTCGACTGAGCGATGGGAGATGGTTCCGGCCCCTCCGTCTCAGGATGATCCACTGAATAAGGCCCTTGGGCAAAAGGATCATCCAGGGCGAGTGCGGGGGCTTGGAGGGGAAGTTCGCCAAAAGACGTGTTTCCTACGTCTCGATCGAGAGTACCACAGGCTGAAATGATAGAGAGAATGGTGGATGAACGGGTGCATGACCGGTTGGAGGAGTCGGAAAGACGTCATGCTGAGTCGGAAAGACGCCACGCTGAGGAGCGTCAAGCCTACGAGGAGCGCCTGCGAAGACTTGAGGCTTTAGTATTGGGCCAGGTGCATGCTCCTACACCGACACCTACTACTCCTACACCGGTGTCTACTCCTACCGCGACGGCGAATACATCGATGGTGGCCGTGTCTCCTACACCGGCACCTACTGCTAGACCGACGTCTGCTCCTACCAACGGCGGATACTGTCGATGATCCTACACCCGTCTGCTCCTACCACGACGGCGGATACTCGATGGTCGATCATCCTGCACCTTCTTCTCCTACCAGAGACACATTTCCTTATCAAAACCTTTCGGTTTGTTCTTTTTTCCTCCTTAGTTATTTTAACATTACTTTTAAAACAATATAATTTTATTAGCTTGCTTACTGTTGTGAGTTGATGTAGATGGCTAAATCATGTCATCTGTTTCAAGTGTTGGATGGTGGGACTGTGCATGTTGCATTCGGTCGGGTTTTACAGACCGGACCGAACACTGTAGTACATTTCAAGGTCATCCCACCTCTCCACGCTCGTGTGATGGTAGACGATATTGTGCAAGGTCATGAGGACTCTCCCTTCCGTTGGAGTGGAATGAGTGGAGTAAAATAGGTCAAGCAAAATCTTCAGTTGTTCCATGGCCATATTCTCTCATTGATGTCTAGTGACAAGGTAAACTATTTAATTACATGCTTACTGTTTAGTTTTTAACTTGACTGTTGACTGATATGTTTATTATTTAAATTTTGTACTATTAGATTGATAAGGAATTAAGACCGGTTAAGAAGAGGAAAGTGGATAAGGGGAAGGAAGTTGTGAAATCAAGTGAGGAGAGTCAGAGGGTGAGAAAGGAAGTGGTGAAACCTTTCGATATGACTCCTAGGAGATCCCCCATTCTGACACCCAAGTATCTGAAGAAGTTGACAGCAAACAAAAAATGTTGTATGACTTTTTCATGACGAGGCCGCAGTCTGTCACCAACTTCAACATGAAAGTGTCTAAGCATGTTTTCCACTCCTCTGAGCCCAGAGATCTGATGATTACCGTGAGCGATCTAAGAGAATTTTTGATGGGAGACCTGCTTAACATCTCTGTGATTCAGGCCTATTGTGTGTAAGTATCTTTTAAATTATTACATTATCTTTCATTTTTTTAAGCTATTTAACATATCTTATGAAAAAATGTTGTTTAGGTGTTTGACAAGTAGACTGCTAGCGAGCAAGAGATTATGTGCCCTCTCTTTCTTGTGTCCGCAATTGATGTCAGCAAATCAGGCCGCATTGGATGAGCAAGGATGTGTACAGCATGTGAGGCAGGGATTTTGTACTGCGGTGCGAAGAAAAGCAAATATTTGCTGATCCCATATCATCAGATGTAAGTACACAATAACTGGAATTTTTTGCTTCCTAATTGTGATATTTAATAATTGTTCTACAAAACATTCTTTGTTTTATCTGTGGCAGCAATCATTGGATGTTGTTGGTGTTGTGTATCGACACCTCATGCTTATTGATACTAGACCCATTGGGCGGCCCTGATGACCTTCGAGAGATCGCTGTAGAGAAATATTTGAAGGAGTGAGTATTCAAAATTTTAATGCATTCTGTATTTATTTTAAGCTTGTCCTAGATTATTGACAATAAATGGCTTCATTTTAAAATGTTGTATTTATGCAGGGGCCATAAGCTTGGTTTAAGTGATGAAAAGAAACCATTCTCCATCTTGGACTTCCACATACGTGTAAGTAATCATTTAATTTATGCATTTTTGTATTAAAGTTAAACGTTTAATTTTTTGATCTGTCTAAAGTTGGTAATCCATGGATGGTGTGATGACAGTGTCCTCAACAGCCTGATTCAAAAGCTGTGGCTATTATGTGATGCGGTACATGTTCGAGATGTACAAAATATTGACACGCTTACGATGATGACAAGGTAACCCATCAAAGTTTTAGTTAAAGTTATTGCATTTTAAATAAAATTGTGTACTAATGATGATCAGTTTCTTTTTATGGACAGATCGTTTCTTATTTCACACAAGCAGGGAGCACGTATTCCAAAGGGGATCTCGACTTTGTAAGAGATCATTTATCGCAGTTTTGGTGTAAAAATTACTTGAGTGTTTCTTAGATCTTATATCCTAGTGTACGTAGTTAGACTTAGACTTTTGTTTTTGCTGAAGCAACTCTCAAAGTTTGTAAAGTTCAACTCTCTCTTATTTTTGAAAGTTTGAATGGGTTTGTTTGCAATTCGTTTTCAATGTTGCAATTCAAACTGGCAACTTGGTTTATGGTCATAGTGTGGTTGGTTATCAAAGGGCAATACCAGTTGGATGCCCTGTACAGGTTGTATATACGATTGTAAATTGGGTTGTGTTGGAAAACATATGTGGTAGATGCTAAAAAAAACAAAAAAAACTAAAAAAAAAACCACGGTTCACTTAAAACCGTGGTTTAAAACTCAATGGAACGGGTATAAACCACGGTTTATTAAAGAACCGTCGTATAAAGTACTCATATACCACGGTTAATACCCGAACCGTCGTATAAAACGCAATGGAACGACATTATACCACGGTTTCCGTCAACCGTGGTATAAGTCGTCTGATTCCCGCGCCACAACGGGCTTTAAACGACGGTTTTACGAACCGTGGTTTATAATGCGTCTTTTAAACGACGGTTTCGAACCGTGGTTTATTGAATTTTCCATATACCACGCGAGTAAAACCACGGTCTCAACCGTGGTATATAGAAAATAACCGTGGTAAAAAACATTTTCTGCACTAGTGACTACATCATCTTAAAATCCAAGGAGTCCACATAAACATCACAAAGTCTTGAATCTGCAAGGCTTTCAATCTGGAGCCGAAGGGATTAGTCATTCCAAAGGACACGACTAGGAACAACTTAGGCCATCAAGTAGGAAAGATGGTCCACATGCTCAACAAGGGGGCCACAATGAAGAACTTCCATGCTGTGAAGATGTCTATTCGACAGGGTTCTCTTCAACATGCTCCACACAACATCACCCCGAGGAATCAAAGAACCCACATCGTCAATGCAAGAGATGTAGGCTCATGTACGCCATCAATACCAGGAAAAGATAGACCTCCCAGCCATAATTATACTCACCATTGAGGAGAGTAGATATGTTAACTAAGGTCTAGTTCACGGGGGAGTGGTCACCGCGGCACTATAACAGCATGGAGTGGACACCAATCCTTTTACAAGTGCTCGCGGACCGCATAGGACTGCATCTGCTTAGAGATGCTGTCCCAAGATGGGGATCAAAACTCAATGAGATAAGCTGACGATCCTTCCGAAGCCTACCAACAAGCGTGGACTCACGGTCAAAGCCTCGCCCACTTTGCTAGGACATCCACCCACAAAAGGAAGCGCAATCTCTCACCAGTCCACAAAATGTCGGGACCAGTCGGATCTTCAGCTCGAGACATTCTTCAGCGTGTAAGAGTACTCCTTACAGCTATGCAAGCGTCTCCAAAGAAACCAAGTGATCATCACATGGTTCAAGGAGCATTAAATTTTTCTAGATCAATACCTACAGCCTGAGAGTTCTAAGTCAATTAGAGACTTAGTGAAGCGTGTGAGAAATTGTAGTTTTAAGTTAGATTTTCCTTTATCCTTCTTTTGTTTTCCTGTCATTGACATCTGTTTCATAAGTCAAGCTTTTGATATTGATCGAAATTCAACTGTTACTTATCTACCCGTTACTAAAATCTTGTTTACGAAATAATTTATTGCATTGGTTGCTTCTTCCTTGATTAAAAATTAAAAATGATCATAGACATTCAATCCAGATCATTCAACTAATCCATTCTCCTAAATTGACACCTAAAAAGCCTACTCATGACTACAAGACACGCACCTCATTTATTATCCCTCACCGATCAGTCGTTGAGCATACCCCAAGCGTCTATAAAAACCTTGATCAGTTTTACCGCTCACAGTCATTCCTGCACCTCTCAAACATAGAAAAAGAGCCATGAAGTTCATCAAGCTCAAAAGAGTAAATTGTCCATTCCACCATCCGCAAGTTTATTTCACGAAACACCCAAAGAATGTTGTTCACACAACTATGTCACAAGACTCAGACTCTTTCATAGCCTGGTCTGTCACTCAAGTGCGACTCAATATCATACTCAATCCCCTCACTGTATGGAGTTTAACGCAGAATCTAATGAATCAGATACTTCTACCACCGCTAAATCACCACTATTCATAACTTTTTCCGATGATGAAGCCCATGGATTAGATGTCTTCACTTGGGATACACCAAACCGCCACTCTATCTAGCTTGTCTCTATCAACTTGTAGTTTGTAATCTATGGAATATCGTGGCCTTTTCAAAACTTAAGTCATGTAGTTGCTCTCTATTTTTGTTGTATGGTAAAGGGGGAAAGAAAGATATGTACCTGTGAACTTATAACTATCTTCCTTATTGTTATACCCAAAATTTGACCCCTTGGGTTAGGGTCTACGGGGTGCTGGTGTTGTGAGAGGCATTTTAATCAAGTAGTGAGGGATTCCGGCTCGATCGGCACGTTCCATGGCATGGGGAAACAGCTTCGTCATTTTTCAGGGGCGTTTTGGTAATCTTTAAAGGCTCTTGAGACCTCCTATAAGCTTTCTCTCTCCTCCAAGGATGCCCAAATCAGCTTGAAATGCTTTGATATTTTAACCCATGATAGAGGATGACATTCTAAGCATAATGGCGTTGGAATTTTGATTTTTCGAGTTTCCAATAATTTTCTAGCAATTTCTGACTGAATCTGACAAGAAATTCAATTTAAAAATATTCCAACATTAAAAAATTCGGTTCCACCTCAGAAAATTCATAATATCCATCCTTGACATGTGGTTAAAATTTCACAGCAAAATTCCTTTGGGAAGTCTTTTAATTAAAACCAAAAATCTTACTTTTACTAGATTTTCTTTATCTTTAAGAAAGTCTATATAAGGGGATAGTTTTTGGATAAAATAAGAACCTCATATGCTCAAGAACCCTAGAGAGTCAAAACACAGCCTCCTCTCTCTCTCTCACGTTTTCCAACACCACCGACCCACCCAATCATACCGAAAATCCCCGAAATCACCATCTAACACTTTTCCCAATCCCAAAGCACCAATAGTCCAAAACCCCACAAAAACACCACCAAACGTGAAGAACAGCAAGAACAACCAACAACCAGAAGCTTGGTTCGAAATCCTTTCGGGTCTGCCATCAACGAAGCACTCACGAATCTCGGGGTGAAGAATCATCTTGAATTCGAAGGTAAAACAGGTACAACTCTACTTTTCCAATTCCCCATGACCTTATTACTCTCTGTCAAATTTTGGGTTTCAAACTAACCTTCGTACGCTTCTGTATTGCTGTTTGTTTAAGCTTCTGTCCATCCTTGTTTACCAAGTTTCATGCTTCAATTCGAATCAATTGAAAACTTTCAATCACTAACGTCTTGTACTCTTTCAGGCTACACACCCATAAAATTTGAGCCAAAAACACCTTCGGAACAGCCTCACGCCGCCGTCCGAGGGCGGTCCGCACCCACGGACGTCATGTCCGGGGTCCCGGACTCCCTGTCCGAAAGCTCGGACGCCCACGGACGGCGGCGGGATTTTTAAATTTTAAAAAAAATTAGGTTTTCTAATAATGTCCGGGCCCACGGACAGCCTGTCCGTGGCCCCGGACTTTACAATTTCTGTTTTCTGTTTAATTCGACTTTTATTTTCATATAGGTTAACTGGGGTCCGTGGTCTCGGACATTAGGTCCGTGGCTACGGACGGAAACAAAATTTGACCTAATTCTGCCTCCGAAACCCTAGTTTAGGTAATTTTAATTTCCACTTTAATTTTCTGTCAAAAAAGTTAAAAAATAAAAAAAAACAGAAGCGCGCACCTAGGTTAAAAACAACTTTGTAGAAAGCCGTAATTGAACCAAGTAGAGGAAAAACGACCTAGGAAGGGTAATGAAAGTAATTTGAACCCTAATTAAGTCGAATATCAAGCCCCCGAACCCGAACTCTCCTTTCCTAATTTGATCTAGGTTAAAATTAGGTGGCGACTCATAATAGGTTCCAGTGAGCTAGCTTAGGTTTTAATAATTATTGTTATATGACATAGTTATTAATCTTAGGCTATAAGTGGACCTAAAACCCGATTAGATCCCAATCAAGTTAATCCACATAGGATAGGGTTTAAAATCGAGGCTCACACTTATGTTATGTAATTATCTTAGTGAAAAATTCTCTAATATGGCCACGGTATAAAACTATTGTTTGTTGCATTGTTTTTCCCTATTTAGATTTTTAACCTTTAACAAACTCAGGGGGAATGCTTCTTAGGGGGAATATCTCTCAATTTCAAGTCGCCAAGTACATACGATTTTGTATTGGATCCTATCATCAAAAGGGGGAAATTGTTAAGTCAAGATCCTTTAGTTTTGATGATAGCAAACCTGTGTTGTTTATCTAATATGTTTGTTAAGCTTTGAGACTCTAATAAATAGGTAGAGGAGTGGCTTAGCACACAAGGTTGCAAGCACGCTCCATTCATGACTTGTGCCCAACCAGTCGGGCACCTATCGAGGAGAGCTCCGTTAGAACTTCTAGTACACACAGAAGTCAAGTACCACAGGACCACATCTCTTATGCATCAGAAGTAATACAAGGACAAAACACTTCAATAAGATCGACAAACTCATGCAGACTCTTACATCCACACAAGCAGCTAGCTCACGACAAAGGATGACTCATTAATGTGCAAGATAACAAGATAAGTCAAGGGCTATTAATAAGCATTTATTACATAGCCATAATTAAGTCTAAAAGAGAGTATTTATGAGCATTAATGAACCATACAAGATCAAGCAAGTGGAGAATGCTAGTGGTGACCAACCACCTGAATATTTGCCGCCAACGTGTTCAGTCACAAGGAAACACGTGTCTTGACGGCTCCAGATCAAGCTAAAGATCAACCTATAGTCAAGCGTGGCTATTATGCTAAGATATGAAGAAGTAGTTGACTCTTAGAGTGTAGGAGATCATAGGCTGTTAGTTATATCTTAACTAACATATATAAATACGTGCATAATGTGCTATGTAAGTAAGCTTGGCAAAAAGATAAAAAAAGGGGAGAGATAACTAGAGCAAGTGTGAGTTAGACTAAATTGTGTGTAAGTGCTAGAGAGTTGGTGAGCTGGATAGGACTGGATTCTAGTGTTAATACTTTGTGTATTTGATAGATTGATCCGTTGGGGAACAGTTGGGGAGCTGTAGGCTGACTATTAGGAGAGGGTAGAGGACTTAGGGGATAAAAGTCCTAAACTGTCCGGGAGTCCTTAGGGAGGGCAAGAGAGATTGAGTGAATTTCTGTGTATAAATTTTCAATCGAACAAGGTTTCCAGTTTTAGTTTATCTCGTCTCTTCCAAATTATCAAATAGTTCTAAACAGCAAAAGAGACACGTCCAAGACCGGTCGAGGACGTATCCGGGGGCATCCGCCAATTTTAGGGTACCCGACCAGTCGTTTGTTCTTCCACAAGGGTGTCCTAGCATCATTTCTAGTTTTCCATGTTTTTCTTTAATGGATGCTAGTTCTTTTTCTTTCTTAAGTGCATTCGTAAGTTTTACTACCTTATCCTTATCTGAACGTTTCTTCAGTTTTTCATTTTCTTCCAAGAGCTCAGTATTTTCATCTTCTAGTGCCTCTAGTTGATCAACCAATATAAGGGAAAACCTTCTGAGTCCTAGAAGTTCAGCTTTTTGAACTTTCCTTCTAAGTCGAGAGTAATTTACCTTGGTTTGTTCCTTTTTCTCCTCTGATTCTGACATTTCCCCATCTTGTGCATCAAGCAAACTTCCTCAAGGTAAAAGTGAGCATTTCATCCCGTGAGAGATCGCTGTCTGTGGTTTGATTATCATCACTGAGTTCTGAGTCTCCCCATGCAGCAACGAAGGCTTCTTTCTTTGGCTTTTAGTTGAACGATCTCCTGACAGATTTGCTGATCCTGTAGTTGTCCTATTGGGGTCATTGCGGGCAGTCTTTAATGTGGTGCCCACGTTTTAAACACCCAAAACACTTGTCATTGCTCTTCCTTTGATGATCGTCGGATTCCTTGGAGTCCTTTCCCCTTCTTATATTATTTTTAAGAAATTTTCAAAAATACCTCTTGGCATAAAGGACCATTTCATTGTCGTTCTCCTGACTCAGGTTTTCATTTTCTGCTACTTGAAGGGCTATGCCTTTTCCTTTCTTCCTTATTGAGCTTTCTGAACTTCTTTGTTGTAACTTTAGCTCAAATGCCATCAATGAACCCAACATGTCTGCCAGAGACATCTTTGAGAGTTCATGGACTTCTTGCATGGCATTGACTTTGCAATCACAGGATGTAAGAAGTGATCTAAGGAATTTTTGAATTTGATCCTCATTTGAGATAGTTCTTCCAAGCACAAGCATTTCATTGATCAACTTGGTGAACCTAGTGTGCATTTTAGAAATGCTCTCATTTTCTTCCTTCTTGAATAACTCCCAATGAGTAAGAAATAGTTCAATGCGAGTCTTCTTGATCTCGTCATTTCCTTCATAGGTAACTTCAAGTGTTTCCCAGATTTCCTTGGTTGTTTTGGCTGAGGCTACCTTGGAGTATTGCTCAGGTAGTAATGCACAATGTAGGATTCTTACTGCTCGTGCATTGAATATTAACTTCTTGATTTGATCATCAGTCATGTTGTCGACTGATATGTTTTCTCCTTGAGCATTTTGGAAGGTGTATTCACTGCGTGATACTACCTTCCACATCCTTGGATCATCATACTTGATATGGAACTCTGATGAGTGTGAAATATGAATGGTTCTAATGGTCTTTAATGTCTAATTTGTATACGTGAATTGATACTATTCCACACTTATCTTGCGTTTTTCTGTGGTTTGTTGTTTGTTAAGGCTTGATACACTTTTTCTATGTTAAATGCAGAGAAAAGCCAAAGGAAACACTAGATTAACTCACAAGGGAGGTAATGCAACAAACGGGGGTCGAATCGGAGTCAAAATGAAGAAGTTAGAGGATTTTTAAGGTGTGTCCGAGCTTGTGTCCGAACTTCCAAGTTCGGACGCAAGTCGAGAGTTTGTATGCTGCGCCTGATGGGATGTACGAACTTCGGTCCGAACATCGAAGTTCGGACATAGTTGAGAAAAGCCGGAGGTCTGAAGTACGGAGCATGTCCGAACTTGTGTCCGAACATCAAAGTTCGGACACAGGTCGAAACTTTCTGAGTTGAAGCGCTCAAAGCCTTGTGTCCGAACTTTGAAGTTCGGACCAATGTTCGGACGGCACGAAAATTGCAGCACAAACTCGGCGTTTTGAAGGGAAAAAGAGAGAGAAAGGTCTATTTAAATGACCTAATCAGAGGGAGAAGGCATTGACGCATCATCGATCATTACAACACTGACTTCCACACTGATAAACGAGGTTCTCTCCAATCATTCACGCCAGTTGCATCTGTTCGCCTTCATCCACATTCACCAATCATTCCATCATCGTTCTGGAGGAGCATCGACAGAAGGAAGTGCGACTATCATCTTCAACCTTGCACCTGCATCCACCGATTCTGGATAGTCAATCAACAAAAGGGTTTTTCTTCCTTTAGATAGTTTCTATGTTGATTGTATTTATTTCATTGGCAATGTCTGGCTACTAGGGATTTAACTCTGGGGTAGGGTTGTTCAAGATGGATTCAATGTAGTTAAGAATTCTGCAATTTGATTATGAGGCTGTAACGGATTGTTTTCAGGTAATGATTATCAATTTCTTCTATTAATTCGCGAGTTATAGAGTTGTTCGGCGAAACCTATTAAGATCAGACAAGGTGATTAGTAGGGAGTCGAATTAACACTGGGAATTTGGGGAAGGATTAGTCGGATAGATAATCTTACCTACAAACACTAACAGTTCTTGTGCTATTCCGCCTGTATGTTTTGCCAACTGCTAGATTAGAGTTGACATGTCCTGATAGGTGAGCTCTTCAATGAGCTAGGATTTAGCATTGAAGAGATAGAAAGAATTGGCCTTTCCGTTCTCATAATTAAGTTTAGAAGTTACTAGATTTAATCAAGAAAGAACAACCTGAACCCGGAGTTCCACTCGTACAATCAAAACTCATCATTCATTTTACTGATTGCTTATTTCAATTTGATTTGCATTATTCGATTCGGATTCAAAAACAATTCACAACCCCCTGAATTTGCAGTTTATTAGGATTTAGGATAGGACTAGGCTATTTATTCAGCCCACGGTTCGATACTTGGTTTGCTTAACTTTCTAACTATAGTGACCGGGATTTTTGCAACCCGACAGACTTATTGATTTATTATTTTCTAGATTAATTGTTTAGTTTTAGTAGATCAATTAACCTGTTTGCAAAATGGCGCCGTTGCCGGGACTTGACTTTGTCAAGTCTTTTGCCTTGGTTGTCAATTGTTTTATTTTATTGATTTGGTTTTGTGTAATTGTGCAGGTGTTTGGTGAAGGACACGGTACTCGATCTCGAGGCCCACCAAGATTCAACTTAGACTTAGAGATCGACCGTACAGCTCGAAGAGCAAGAAGAGCACTCACCTTCGCCATGGCTAATAACGGACCAGTAAATCCCAATGCCAATGCTGAGCAGGCCACTTTGGGAAGAATAAATCGCCCTACAGCTGCTCCTAGAAGAGGACCTGTGACTTTACCGAACCCACAGCTGAATTAACAGCAGAATGGCAGAAGTTGAAACCAACCCATCAGACAAACGCTGTCAGGAATCATCCAGCAGGGACCTTCTCAGGCGCAGACCCGGCTAATGCACTCGACCATGTCCATCGGTTCTTAGTCCATCTGGATTCGTTGGGGATGTCCCAGGGGCTTGAGGAGTATGCTCGGCTGTGCTTATTCCAGCACAGTCTATCAGGGGAAGCCTCGAAGTGGTTCCACCGTCTACCACCAGGTATCATCACTACCTGGGAGCTATTGACGGAGCGGTTCTACGAGAAGTATATCCCCATCTCCCGGACCAGACAGATGATCGCTGACCTGACCGCTTTCAGACAGTCCGGCAACGAGACAATCTGTGAAGCTTGGGATAGGTTCAAGGAGCTGCTCCGCCAGTGCCCGCATCACGGTCAGAACATGACATCCTTGGCCCAGGGGTTCTTCCAAGGGCTGAGAGATGAGCACAGAGCCGAGGTCAGAGCTGCATTGGGTGGTAATTTGCTGGCTAAGAGTGGAGAGGAATTTATGTCAGCCATGGAGTCCTACTGCGAGGAGCTCCGCCAGTGGAGCAACAGTGGTGAGGGTCTTCACAGTTGGGCAGACCTCTTCTCGGGCTCCAGATCCTATAATGGAGCAGATTGCTGCTGAGCAGGCCCATCTGAGTACCACAGTGGGCAATATGGCGAAGATGCTCGAGAGGCTCACTATGGGACAGACACCGGTGCAAGCTGTCAAGAAGGTGTCTACTGGTCCAAATGAGGTATGCTGTTCTCAGTGTGGAGACAGCCATGACTACGAAGACTGTCCGATGGTTGCTGAGATGAGGCAGACTGAGGAGGCAAATGTAATTGGTCAGTACAACAGGCAGCCTTGGATGCAGAACCAGCATCCAAACCTGAGGTACGGTAATCCAAATAATGCCCTCAACTCACAGCAGATGCAGCCTCAGAGGGCAAGTCAGGGAGCACCACCCGGTTTTGTTAGGCCCCCATTCAATCAGTTTAGGCCACAACAGTCTCCAGCTCAGCCATCGTCACTGAGCTCGAATAATGCTAATTTAAGGGAGATGATGGATAAACTGATGGCCTCTCAAGAGCAACAACAGTGATAAATCAGAATCTGGCAGCTGGCCAGCAAAAGCTTGAGAACGCTATGGTGGAGATGCAAGGAACTATGAGTCAGTTGACTCAGTTCCTCCTGCAGCAGAGACCGTCTGGCTCATTGCCTTCCCAAACAGACCCCAATCCTAAAGCTCAGTTGAAGGCAGTGACGGTCTCAGAAACCGTGGTAGTGGAGGATTGCTCAGATACAGAAGAGGTGGCAGCAGTTACCTTACGAAGTGGGAAGCAACTGATAAATAGAAATCAAGTGGCTGAGGACCAAGCTGACGAGGAGACCGGTCGCCCTTCTTCTAGCACTGGTGCACCGTCAGGGCCCCCAGCCCCTCCTGAGGTAGTTGTTGAGGAGACCCAGGCTCCTATTTCTTCCCCTTCTCATTTTTTGAATGCTAAAAACTCCAAGGGTACGGTGGTTCCTAAGGAACTTCCTTTCCCTAATAGATTAAAAGAGAAAGAACTTGATGATCAATTTGGGAAATTTTTGAGTGTATTTTCAAAGCTTACTATTAACATTCCCTTAATTGATGCTATCAAGCAGATGCCTAACTATGCTCGCTTTGTGAAGGATTTAATATCTAACAAGCGAAGGTTCAAGGAAAAAGAGATTGTTCAGCTGACAGAGACGTGCTCTGCAGCTATCCAGCAGAAGCTCCCTCCGAAGTGTGGAGACCCAGGCCAGCCCATCATCCCTTGCACCATAGGAGACATGGACTGTGGGTACGGACTCTGCGACCTTGGAGCAAGCATCAATCTAATGCCGTACTCAATGTTTAGGAAGCTTCATGCTGGTGAGCTTGTCCCAATTAATTTCAATCTGCAATTAGCTGATCGTTCGTCAATCAAACCTCGTGGTATGGTTGAGAACGTTGTGGTAGGTGTTGGTAACTTCTTCTTCCCTGCTGATTTTGTTATTCTGGATATGGATGAGGATGTTGAAGTGCCATTAATTTTGGGTAGACCATTCCTGAGAACTGCTAAAACTGTCATTGATGTTGACAAAGGAAAAATCACCCTGAAATTTAATAATGAGGAGCTTAGTTTTGATATCACCAAGATGATGAGAACAAATGCTTCTTCTCATTCTGTACTTTCTATTGATGTCGACTATACTGATGATTATGATGTATTTGTCGCTGGAAGTACTGATGACTCTTCCTTCTTGTTTGAGATTCTGATCTGAGAACAGGTGTATGCCACTCGATGAGGATGACAAGGAGAGAACGGAGGTGGGGTAGCTACTGTTGTCCAGTAGCTTAACCAGGGACGAACCTATTTCGCCTCATTGCTCCTCCTGTGGAGCCACTGGACATGGCTACTCAGAGGCTCATTCCTTCAGTAGAGAAACCCCCACTCTTGAAAAAACCTCCCTTCAATCCAAATATGCTTTCTTGGCAGAGGGTAGCGCCCTGCGGTTATATTTTTCTTCTTTGTCTGTTTCGCAGGAAAGCAGACTTCTAGAGGTATTGAGAAAGCACAAGGGGAGCATTGGGGGTGGGCAGTGGCAGACATAAAAGGGATCAGTCCAGGGTTTGCACTCATCGGATCTACATGGGGAAGACAGTATCAAACCGTGAGGCAACCCCAAAGGAGATTGAATCCCAACCTGAAGGAAGTAGTGAAGGCTGAGGTTTTAAAGCTGCTGGATGCGGGCATCATCTACCCCATCTCTGACAGCCGCTGGGTCTCTCCTGTGCAAGTCGTTCCCAAGAAGGGAGGAATTGTGGCGGTGCCCAATGATAAGGGAGAGCTGGTGCCTCAAAGACAGACCACTGGCTGGAGGATGTGCATAGACTACAGGCGGTTGAATGAGGCCACGAGAAAGGACCATTTCCCGCTGCCGTTCATCGACCAGATGTTGGAGAGGCTGGCTGGGCAGGAGTACTACTGTTTCCTTGATGGATACAGCGGGTACTTCCAGATCCCCATTGCGCCAGAGGATCAAGAGAACCACCTTCACCTGCCCTTATGGCACGTTTGCCTATAGGAGGATGCCATTTGGTCTCTGCAACGCACCAGCCACCTTCCAGCGGTGCATGATGGCCATTTTCAACGAATTTAGAAAAGCATAGAAGTCTTCATGGACGACTTCTCGTGTATGGCCAGAATTTTGATGTGTGTCTGGATCAGCTGGATCAGATACTAGCAGATGTGAGGAGACCCACCTGGTTTTAAATTGGGAGAAGTGCCATTTTATGGTACATGAGGGTATAGTGCTTGGGCACAGGGTCTCCAAAGATGGCATCAGGTGGACAAGGCAAAAGTGGAAGTCATTGAGGGGTTACCTCCTCCCACTTCAGTCAGAGGAGTCAGATCTTTTCTGGGTCACGCGGGGTTCTATCGAAGGTTCATCCAGGACTTTTCAAAAATCGCGAAGCCCTTGTCTGATCTCCTGCAGAAGGATGTAAAATTTCATTTTTCAGAAGAATGCTTGAAGGCTTTTCAGACCATCAAGGATAAACTCATCTCTGCCCCCATTGTGGTTCCCCCTGACTGGACCCTTCCTTTTGAGGTAATGACTGATGCTAGCGACTTCGCTGTAGGTGCTGCTCTCTGTCAAAGGAAGGATAAGATTTTGAGGGTCATCACATATGCCAGTAAACTCTGACGGAGCCTCAAAAGAATTATACTACCACTGAGAAGGAACTACTTGCTGTGGTGTTCGCTCTGGACAAGTTCAGACCTTATCTGCTGGGGAGTAAGGTAATTGCCCACACCGACCACTCCGCCTTGAAGTATTTGTTTCAAAAGAATGATTCCAAGCCCAGACTATTGAGATGGATCCTGCTTCTCCAAGAGTTTGACTTGGAAGTGGTTGATAAACAAGGGAAGCAGAATGGGGTTGCAGACCATTTATCAAGGCTTGAGACTCCAGATGACGGGGTCCCCATAAATGAGTTCTTTCCCGACGAAACGGTCTTTGTAATTGGGAAAGTCAAAGAGCCATGGTACGCTGACTTGGCTAACTATCTTGCCTCTGGGTTGGTTCCCCATGATCTAAGCTACAACCAGAGGAAGAAGTTTCTGTCTGAGACCCGTCATTATGTTTGGGAGGACCCCTATCTCTTCAGAGTATGTGCCGATGGTTAATCAGAAGATGCTCCCTGATGAAGAGGTAACAGTGTATAGAGTTCTGCCATTCTCGAGAGGCAGGTGGTCACCACGGTCCTACTAGGACGCTGCTAAAGTTTAGAGTGTGGTTTTTACTGGCCCACTCTACACAAGATGTCCACCGCTTCTGTACTCACTGTGATAACTGCCAGAGATGGGGAACACTTCAAGAAGGCATGAGATGCCGCAGAAGGGAATCCTAGAAGTGGAATTATTTGATGTCTGGGGTATTGACTTCACCGGCCCATTTCCTTCTTCTCACGGAAACCACTACATCCTTGTTGCTGTAGATTATGTTTCCAAATGGGTCGAAGCAATCCCCTGCCCTTCTGCTGATGCTAAAACTGTGGTAAAATTCTTGAAGAAGAACATCTTTACCAGATTCGGTGTGCCAAGAGCTATCATCAGTGACGGAGGTTCTCATTTCTGCAACAAAGCTTTTATTCGCTTGACTAAGTACGGGGTGACTCATAAGGTAGCTTTACCTTATCACCCCCAAACTAATGGGCAAGCAGAAGTGAGCAACCGAGAGCTCAAATGGATTCTTCAGAAGACAGTCAATTCCTCCAGGAAGGATTGGTCTGTCAAGCTTGATGATGCTCTATGGGCCTATAGAACCGCATTTAAAACTCCCATTGGGATGTCCCCCTTCAAGCTGGTATACGGGAAGGCTTGTCATCTCCCAGTTGAGCTAGAGCACAGAGCCTATTGGGCTTTAAAGGCTCTTAATTTTGATTTACATGCTGGAGAGAAGAGGCGATTTCAGCTTTCTGAGTTGGAGGAACTGAGGGACCAGGCGTACGAAAGCTCTAAGATCTACAAAGAGCGCACCAAAAAGATCCACGACCGGATGATTCAAAGAGAGACTTCAAAGTGGGGGATCTGGTGCTGCTCTTTAACTCTAGACTACGTCTCTTCCCTGGGAAGCTAAAATCACACTGGGCAGGCCCCTTCAGAGTTGTAGGAGTTACATCGTATGGAGCATACGAGCTGGAAAATAAGGCTGGAGAAACATTTAAGGTAAATGGTGCTCGTTAAAAAGCTATCTTGGTACTGATCATAATCTTTTTCCCTTGCAGGCAATATTCTTTGTGGAGAGTGAACCCAAGCCTACATTGAAGATGAATTCTCAAGAGACGGGTTCAACGTGAAAAAGAAACTCTTGGCGAATGCGAAAAGGATTGAGAAGGCTGAAGGAATTCACTGTAGGCTGTTGTGGAGTTGCTCATCACACCTCTTCTGATTGATCAAGCAGAATTGTCTAGCTAAAGACATTAAAGAAGAGCAGCTGACTGGGAGGCAACCCAGTGTTTTCGGTACCTTAATCTTGTGTTTTTATGTTGTTTTAGTTTTGCTTTAGGATAATGTCTTTGCTGCAGTGAATTGAGCTCAAAAAGAAACAAAGAGGTGCATTTTTGGGGATGTCCGAACTTCAGTCCGAACATTGAAGTTCGGACTCAGTTCGAGAGATGAGACCTGCGCAAACCAGTATGTCCGAACTTCAGTCCGAAGATTGAAGTTCGGACTCAGTTCGAGAGTCTGAGGGCTGTGCAAAACATGTCCGAACTTCGTCCGGACATTGAAGTTCGGACCAACACGGAAATCTACCGAACTTCGTCCGAACATCGAAGTTCGGACAGCTCGAAAATTTCTGAACTTAAGTAAGGGGCGCGGACTTAAACCTCACAAACTTCATCCCCTACCTCGCGACGCCTCAACACCACCATATAACCCTCTTCTCCAATCTCCCATATCTCCCTCAAAACTCCATCAAATCCCTCATTCTTACTACCAATCTCTTCGTTTTTGAATCCTCTACACTCCTAGCACTCGAAATCCACCAGAAATATCTCGAATCTGCCCGATTTTAAAGCACACCTGTTCGAACCCTAACTACCGAATTGGGGGTTGTTGAGTTCGATTTGTGCAGTTGGCTGTTATTTCTACTTCTAAACATTCATTCAACTCCAACAAGGTAATTCCTCTACTTTTCTACCTCTTTTAATGTGTTTCGACAAGATTTGGAATTGAGGTATAAAAAAAAACGAGACTATGCTGGTTATTATTGCGATTTCTGAGCTTCATTTGCGTATTGTGGGTTTATTATCCGATTTGCTGTAAGTTGCTGGATGGAGATGTGTTAAACTGCCCAACTATGATTTCAATATGCTTATTTGAGTGTGTAATCGTATCCTGCATGGCTGAAAAAAAAAGTGATTGAGATTAAGCTGAACTGTTGGAACAAAGTACCCTTTTTGACTGGTTAGAAGTGATTAGAACTACCTCTTTGTGTGGAAATGAGCAGTTGAGTTTGGTTTTGAGATTGCGGTTGGATTTGCAACTGACTGAGACTTGGTTGGTGTTGCTTTGTTGATGCTGAACACCTTATTACAGGAATTTGATTATATCAATTAAGTCTCTTCTGGTCGTTGCCTGTTAGTGCTAAATATACTGAAATTGGAAGATTGCTTGAACCGTGTTGTGGAGATTGATGAATTTTTAGGGGACACTCTGTCAAATTTTAGGAAATTATGTGCACACTTAGAACTATCTCCTTGCCTTCCTTCATTTGACATTGTTTACCTTGGCTGAGCAGATGTTGAGCAGAATTACCGGTCGTGGTAAGCGGGCTGCAGGAGCTAGTTCCAGTTCAAGACGTCGAGGTCTGGAACCGGAATTCAGAAATGATGAAGCCCGTGAGTGGTTCGCTAAGGAGGTGGACATAATTGCTGAGCGGGGTGTGGTCCCAGAACTAGAGCAGCAGTTGGGTTTGAGGGGGATATTAAACCCATTTGGCTGGGGCAAGATCTTGGATATGGGAGGCCCATACTCTGAGAGGATTGTGCGCATGTTCTATGCCAATGCGGTCTACCAGGATGGTCAGATCAAGTCCCTGGTAGATGGAGAAAGAGTAGCAGTCTCCACAATGGAGATTGCTCAATACATGGAGCTTCCTTATCCTGCTCCCGAACCCCCTCAGCACCTCAACCCTGTTGATTTCAAGAACGCTGCTATCCACCACTACACCCCCCTTATGGTTCAGGGGCCTCGACGACGCAGAGGGGATGACCCATCAAAGCAGGTCGTCCCTGCTGATGCACTTCAGAGCCCACAAGAGAGGGTCCTGCTCGCACTACTGGCTGCGAACATTGTCCCACGTCAGAGCTCCGACCTCAACCAAACGGACTTTCTACTTCTTCAGGCGGTGCTGAATCCGTCTTTTGCTGGGGCTGTTGAGGTTACATATTTGCCTTGGGTGATCTTCATGCATATGCTGCACATTTTGGAGCACAAGGATCGCCACAAGTTAGGCTACCCAGTTATGCTCTGCCACATCCTTAAGAGGCAGATGGTTACCATTCCATCTGCGGGACTGCATGCTGCGCGGTCCCCTATTGATGAGGGAGCTCTGAAGAAGATGTGGTTTGAGCAGAGAGATGGGGTGTGGAGGAAGAAGGCTGCAGCGCGACCGCAGAAGCGCCAGAGAGAGGCGGGTGAGGGACCATCAGAGCCCGCTCCTGCTGCTTCACCTGATGAGGAGGAGGCGTATCTAGCACTACCAGCCCCTGGGAGTGAGTATATCACTCGCTATGAGTTTGAGGAGCTAGATCGTCGCTATCAGGCGGAGATCGCGACTCTTCAGCAGCAGGCGCGACGCTCTCAGGAGGACTATCAGGCTCTGCTCGTTCAGTTCCAGCAGTGGCAGGCGTACTATCCGCCTCCATAGTGATTATGTTGCTGCTTGCTATCTTGTGTAGAAGCCGTTTTTGGACTTCATTCTGGATTTGCTTTTGGTTGTGTTAGACTGATTACTTGTATTTCGATTGGGTTGTAACTATCTTTTGATTTTACTTTCTTTGAATCTTAACTTTGAATATTGGCTGTCACTAATCGATGCTTCTAGCACATTTCTGTTTGTTTTGTTGAATGTGTGCAAGTGTGTACTTTATCGGGCTGACTCCATACCGGACCTAGCTTCAAAGCAAGTGTGAGGAAACATGCCCCCTACCGGACACTAAGTGTGAGGAAGAACCACTTCCTCCAGCGTCACAAGAAATGGGGAGTTTTTCAGTTTCATTTTATTTTTGGTTCCCAATCGGCCTGTGCTTTCAAACGTGCAAAACTTTGTCACTGTTTCATTTCACCCTGGTGAGCATGACACATTTAGACCGATCTCCTTCTTGTGTTAAATTTCTGAACAATGCGGACATTGCTCCAAATTAAGTGTGAGGAAGGGGGAGATCTTTCTGAATGTGTCAGTCATTTATTCCCGCCCTAATTTTTGTTTGGTTTGGGCAATGTGGGGGTAATTCTCTTAGAGTGCTTCTTAGTGTTAAATACTTGGGTGGATCTTCATTAGTGGAGTTGAGTCCGGTAATGACCTTTAGGGTTGGTCTGCTCAAAGTTGTGTGCTCTCTTATCATATTTTCAAATGGCTGAATTTTGTTAAATATCTGTGAACAAGATGGTTGTGAAGTTAGAACTGGTTTAACTTGGAACCCTGGGAATGATGAGAATGTCTGGAATGAAGGATAAAGGCAAGGTACTCCTCTGATCTACGTTTCTTTTCTGAACCAAAAACAGGCCTCTTCCATCCGGTTTATTAAGTCCTAGGGGTGTTTCATCACCCATTTACCTAAGGTCGTCTGATCTGGGATAAAAGACCCAATACCGTTACAAGGATGGAGAGAAAAGTCTGGGGGATGAATTATGTGCGAAAAATTGATATAAATGCAAGAAAAAAAAAGGAAGTTCGTTAAAGACTTATGTTTATGGTAATTCCTTAAATTAGATCATGAGTACGTGGTGTTGAAAGGTTCTGCGGAATATGGCATAACTTCACACCCCTTGTCATCCACGGGTTTGAGAAGAGAAAAGGTTGGAGGGTTCTGGGTTACTCTATGTTTTGACTTCATGATTTAGCTTCTTCATAATCTTTTGTTTTAAAAAGCGTACTTCATTGTTTGAGAGACATGCAGTAAGAGCAGATCGATTCTTGGGTGATTATTGTGTCTTAAGCTCCTTATTTTATGCAATCCCAAGGTTTGACCCTGAGGCATTCTGAGACATTTTACTCCTGCTTTGCTTGAGGACAAGCAAAGGTTAAGTGTGAGGAGGTTTGATGAGTGTGAAATATGAATGGTTCTAATGGTCTTTAATGTCTAATTTGTATACGCGAATTGATACTATTCCACACTTATCTTGCGTTTTCTGTGGGTTGTTGTTGTTAAGGCTTGATACACTTTTTCTATGTTAAATGCAGAGAAAAGCCAAAGGAAACACTAGATTAACTCACAAGGGAGGTAATGCAACAAACGGGGGTCGAATCGGAGTCAAAATGAAGAAGTTAGAGGATTTTTAAGGTGTGTCCGAGCTTGTGCGAACTTCCAAGTTCGGACGCAAGTCGAGAGTTTGTATGCTGCGCCTGATGGGATGTCCGAACTTCGGTCCAAACATCGAAGTTCGGACATAGTTGAGAAAAGCCGGAGGTCTGAAGTACGGAGCATGTCCGAACTTGTGTCCGAACATCAAAGTTCGGACACAGGTCGAAACTTTCTGAGTTGAAGCGCTCAAAGCCTTGTGTCCGAACTTTGAAGTTCGGACCAATGTTCGGACGACACGAAAATTGCAGCACAAACTCGGCGTTTTGAAGGGAAAAGAGAGAGAAAGGTCTATTTAAATGACTTAATCAGAGGGAGAAGGCATTGACGCATCATCGATCATTACAACACTGACTTCCACACTGATAAACGAGGTCTCTCCAATCATTCACGCCAGTTGCATCTGTTCGCCTTCATCCACATTCACCAATCATTCCATCATCGTTCTGGAGGAGCATCGACAGAAGGAAGTGCGACTATCATCTTCAACCTTGCACCTGCATCCACCGATTCTGGATAGTCAATCAACAAAGGGTTTTTCTTCCTTTAGATAGTTTCTATGTTGATTGTATTTATCTTTTCATTGGCAATGTCTGGCTAGTAGGGATTTAACTCTGGGGTAGGGTTGTTCAAGATGGATTCAATGTAGTTAAGAATTCTGCAATTTGATTATGAGGCTGTAACGGATTGTTTTCAGGTTAATGATTATCAATTTTCTTCTCTATTAATTCGCGAGTTATAGAGTTGTTCTGCGAAACCTATTAAGATCAGACAAGGTGATTAGTAGGGAGTTCGAATTAACCTGGGAATTTGGGGAAGGATTAGTCGGATAGATAATCTTACCTACAAACGCTAACAGTTCTTTGTGCTTATTCCGCCTGTATGTGTTTTGCCAACTGCTAGATTAGAGTTGACATGTCCTGATAGGTGAGCTCTTCAATGAACTAGGATTTAGCATTGAAGAGATAGAAAGATTGGCCTTTCCGTTCTCATAATTAAGTTGTAGAAGTTACTAGATTTAATCAAGAAAGAACAACCTGAACCCGGAGTTCCACTCGTACAATCAAACTCATCATTCATTTTACTGATTGCTTATTTCAATTCTGATTTGCATTTATTCGATTCGGATTCAAAACAATTCACACCCCCCTGAATTTGCAGTTTTATTAGGATTTAGGATAGGACTTAGGCTTATTTATTCAAGTCCCACGGTTCGATACTTGGTTGCTTAACTTTCTATACTATAGTGACCGGGATTTTTGCAACCCGACAGACTTATTGATTTATTATTTTCTAGATTAATGGTTAGTTTTAGTAGATCAATTAACTGTTTGCAAACTCCATCTTGATCTTCCAGTGAGTGTAGCTGCCTCCATTGAAGAGTGATGGTCGATTGGGTGCAGAACCTTCTTCTGACGCTAGTAGGTTTGAGTGAGACATGTTGATCGTCTTCTAAAGTAGTTAACTTTCTACAAGAGACCCACTCTGATACCAATTGAAACTGACTAGTGCTCTTGATGCGTCCTCAACCAGTCGTGGACGTGTCATTGTCCTAGGTGAACTACTTGATGGTTCAGGGAAGTACTTGATAAACTCAAACTGAAAACTCCTTTTCAATTGAGAATTTACACACAGATATTCACTCAATCTCCTCCCGTCCTACCTACAAACTCCGAGATAGTTTACGACTTTATCCCTAAGTCCTGTACCATCTCCTGACTGCAGGCCTACGGTTCCCAAAACATTCTCCGACTGGTCAGACTACCAAATACACAAAGTATTAACTCACCAGCCTCATCCTTTCTAGCTCACCAACTTCCTAGTACTTACACACACTCAGTCTGTCTCACACTTGCTCTAGTTATCTCTCTTCTTCGTGTATGACCAAACCTTTATATTACACAAGACTTTATACATCGTATTTATACAGGTATGTTTTAGATGTGTAATAAACAACCTATGATCACCTAGACTCTAGGAATCGTTTGGTTCTTCATCCACAGTAAAAATAGCCAAGCTCGAATAAACGTTGATCTTCAACTTGCTTTAGAACTGTTAGGATACTTGTCGCCCTGTGGTTGGACACGTTGGCTGTGAGTACTTAGGTGGTCGGTCACCACTTGTACTCTTCACTTGCCTGATCCTGTTTGCCTCATTAATGCTCTCTAAGGCTTCATTTAATGTTACGTAGTAAGTGCCTTTTAAATTTTAATAGCCCTGGCCTTGTCTTGTTATCTTGTTCATTAATGAGTAAGACTTTGACGTGAGCAAGTTTCTTGTGTGGATGCATGAGTCTGTATGAGTTTGTTGGCACACTACATGTATTTTTTCCTTCTACTGCGTCTGATACATGAGAGACATGGTTGTGTAGTGCTTGACTTCTTGTATGTACTAGAAGTTCTATCGGAGCTCTCTCAGAAAGGTGCCCGACTGGATGGGCATAAGTCATGAATGGAGTGCGCTTGCAACCTTGCGAGCTAAGACACTTCTCCACCTGTTTATCTAATTTATAAGCTCAACAAACATATTAGATAAACAACATAGGTTTACTATCATCAAATCTAAAGGATCTTAACTTAACTGATGGACAGTGAGCTTGTCACTTTGGGTCTTGATCCCCATCTTCAACAACATCTCCGAGCAGATGGAGTCCTGAGTGCTCCGCGAGCACATGGTTAAGCGATCGGTCCCTACTCCGAAAGAAAGTAAAGCCTGAGTGATCACTCCTCCGTGTACTAGCCCCTGGTTGACATGTCTGCTCTTATCCAGAGTTAGAAGGATCATGACATGGAGATCTAACTTCTCCTTCGTCTTGAGAGCGTACATTATCCTCACATCTAGAGCATTAACAATGTGGGTGCGCTGATTTCTGGGGGTGATGTTGTGGGTGAGGATGTTGTGGGTGAGGATGTTGTGGAGGACCGTATCTACTATCGACATTTAGACAGCTGGGATGTTCTTCATTGTTGCTCCCTTGTTGAAGAGATTGACCATCTTTCCTCTCTTGTGTCCGTGGTCGTTTTAAGTGGTGTCTTTAGGCACGACTAGTCCTTCAGCCTCCGATTTGAAGTGCTCAGCGATCCATGTCTTGGTGATGTTGATGTGGATTTTCTGCATTGTGGAGATGAGGTAGTCGTCGTTGTGGCTCTAGAGCGGTCCCAAATTGCGTATGTTCTCCTTGAGGAGCTTGGTGTAGCAAGTGATTGGCTCGTAGAAGAAGTTGAGCCATCCTTGGAACTTGATGAGCTCTAATATCTCACCTAAGCCCATTTGCTGCATCCATTCAATGTCCAGTGTCTTGGGCATGATTTGTCATTCACCTTTACATCCTTGATCAGTGTAGGCTGCAGTTGGTTGCCGTTGTAGACGTTTGAGCGACTGGGGTGGAAGCGGCTTGGTGACCGCTATCTTTGCTTACAATAGCTCTTCCAGTTGTTCCTCCCTAGGTAAGGGGACCGTCACTTGTTTCCCCCTAGCTTTCCTTTTTGCTTCTCACTCCTCATGAGTGAGGAGGACCGGAGAGAGCGATTATGTATCACTCCCATCTTCCTGACTTGATCGGTGATGTGTTGGGGACCGATCGGAGAGCTCTTGGACTGGTGGATTCTGCCTTTATGGCAAAGTCTGGTGCCTCCAGACTCTCTTCTTGAGTTGGTTCTTCTATTGATTTTTCTTTTTGTGACTTTTCGTCAATTGAACCTCTTTATCTTCAACCTCGTGAGCTATCTGTTCGATGAGCTCCACGGGATTTTCTTCTTCACCGTCGCTGGTGAAAGTTGAGTTCTCAAGAGTCAAGTTCAGGACTTGATTGAGTCTTCCTTGACTATAGTTGTTTCTATTGCAGCCATTTGTATACATGAGGTGTGTGAGTTTGGCTTGTTAAGGCCTGGGTGAAACTTTTTCTTTTGGGGTTCTTCGGTTTTCGTGCAGCGGATTATTTAGTGTAGATTTTTTTGGGTTTTGGAGGTTGAGTAGAGGACATCATTTGAATGGGTTTAGAGGAAGCTGGTGTAGGTGTTGGTAGAATTGTGGGTTTAAGTTTTTCATTTGAATGAGATTGTGGATTTTAGGAAGATAAAAGCTTATATAAGTTACCTCTTCTGGTTGAAGTTCACCTTCCTCCATGACCTTGAGTTTCAGTAGGTTCTCTTGGTCTACTAGTAGGCGAATGGGTGGCGGTGCAGTTCCAGGAGTTGTCGGCTGGGTGTCAGTGGCCTTTTCTGGGTTGATGGCCCTGGAGGCAACCTTGGAAGGTCGGCGACCAGTCTTAGGTGCCATTGTCGATTAAGGATTTTGCTGGAGTTTAGTACTCTTTGATCGAGACTTCTTAGTGAACCTTTTTATTGGAGCTTTTAGGAGTGTTGCACTAAACTCACAGAAGTATTTTGAGAGAGATAGAGAAGAGAAAGTTGTGCTTTAGACGTAGAGAGATTAAAGAGGAAGATCGAGAGAACTGTTGAATGGAAGGAGAACTTCTATAATCTTTTATAGAGTACTGGTAACGGTCGGGATCCGCTCCCCGGGCGCTCACTGACAGGTTGTAACGGTAAATATTCACAACGGATAGCAGTCGTGACCATTGGTCTACCAGTTTTGGGTTTCCTATCTATTACACCTCCTAATCTATCATCACTTTGTAAAGTAGATGACACATCTGTTTCAAGTAGTTGTTTAATAGAACAATTATGCTTTAAACCATGCAAAGACTACTGAACGACATGTTTTAGATGTTGCTTGCCTGTTGTTGACCAGTCCTAAGGGTTGAAAGACAACCTATTACTAGTTAATGAATATCATGCCAAGATCATGGCTAATCTTGTTGAATCTTTCTCTACTTAATGGTTTTGTGAAGATGTCCTCTAGTTGATTTTCAGTTAAAATGTATTTCAGCTGAACTAATTCCTTCTCACAACAATCTCTAAGAAAATGATGCCTTATATCAATGTGTTTAGTATGAGAGTGATGCAATGGATTTTTGGAAATTAATATAGCACTAACACTTATCACACATAATAGGCAACGTACTATTTTGACATCATAGTCGCCAATTTGTTGTTTAAGCCATAGGAGTTGTGCACAACAGCTTGTCGTGGCTATATATTCTGATTCAGTAGTTAAAATTACAACACCATGTTGTTTCTTGGATCCCCAGCAGTTATACACAAAATTTTGACCCCCCCCCCCCCAGGTTGAGCTCTTGAAGGCATGGGCACTATGAAGGACATTCTGGAGAAGTGATGAAGAATCCAAGTTCGATCGGCACGTTCTAGAGCGTAAAGGATAACTTATTCATCACGAGGGGCATTTTTTGTAATTTTTAAGGCTTCTATGCCTCCCCTTAAGCTTTCTCTCTCCTCCGAGAATGACTCAAATCAACTCGGAATGCTTTGAAATTTTGATACATGATAGAGAAGGAACTTTAGAGCATAATGGTTTTGGAATTTGATTTTTCGAAGTTCCAATAATTTTCTGGTAATTTCCAATTGAATCTGATGAGAAATTGAATTTTAAAAATATTCCATCATCCAAAAAATCTAATTTCTCCTTCGAAAAATCATAAATACCCTCCTCTACAGGTGGCTAAAATTTCATAGCCAAAATGATCCCAGAAGATACTTATTCGAAAACCTCAGTGAATCTCAGTTTTTGCTGAGTTATTTTATCTTTAGTGATGCCTATATAAGCAGCCTTAACCTTGAGATAAGGAGACCATTCAGAACCCTAGGCAATCAAAATCTACAGCCATCACAACTCCCTCACGTTTTGAACTCCCGAGCAACAATCAAACACCGAAATCTCACCAAAACACACTTTTCAATCTCCTCAACCACAATAATCATCAACTCATCATCAAATTACCACCAAAACAGGAAGAACCTCACCAATTCACAAGGTTAGAAGCTAGAACCGAACTCAATCCGGAACCAATACCGACGGAGCTCCCGAAGAATCCCGTTGTGAAGTATCACCTCATTCCTGAAGGTAAACAAGGTTAAAATCATATTTTTCAAAATCTCTACGACTTCATTAGTCTTCTGTTAAATTTTGGGTGCGAACCAACCTTTTACGGCTTCTAAGTTACTGTTGTTTTAGCTTCTGCCCTATTACTTATTTGCTAATTCTTGTCATTAATCCGATTTCAAATTGAAATCTTTTGAATACTAACATACTGGAAATCTCTCAGGCTACACACCTATAATTATTTAGCCAAAAACACCACCGGGAAACTCAAGAATGCCACCGTCCGTGGCTAGTCTGTGACCTCGGACGGCCCGTCCGTAACCAAGGACTTGCAGTCTGTGGCCACGGACAGCCTTGACGGCGGCAGGAATTAATTTTTCAAATTTTGTAGGTTTTGTAAATTATGTTCGGGTCCACAGACACCTGTCCGTGGCCCTGGACTTTTCAAAATTCTATTTTCTCGTTATTTCTACATTTCTGACTATTTAGGTTAACTAGGGTCCGCGGTCTCGGACATTGGGTCCGTGGCTACGAACGGTAACAAAATTTGAGTTAATTGTGCCTCCGAAACCATAGTTTAGGTAATTTTAATTTTAGTCAAAAAATGTCAAAAATACAAAAAAAAAGAAACATGTGCATTTAGGTAAAATAAACTCGTAAAAAGCCTTAAATAACCTAAGTAGAGGAAAAACGACCTAGGAAGGGTAATAAAAGTAATACGAACCCTAAATAAGTCGAATACCAAGCCCCCGAACCCGAACTCTACCTTTCCTAATTTACCCTAGGTTAAAATTAGGTGGCGACTTATAATGCTTCCAATTAGCTAACTTAGGATTTAGTAATTAGTGTTATATGACTTAGTTATTAATCTTAGGCAATAAGTGGACGTCGAACCCGATCAGATCCTAATCCACCCTAATCAACATAGGAAAGTGGTTCAAAAAATCGAAGCTCGCTGAATGGCGACTCTGCTGGGGACAAACTTATTATTTACTTGTTTAATTTTAAGAAAGAGGGCTTAACTCGAAAATTGTTTACTTACGGCTTTTATTACATTGTTTGTTTACTTCTGTGCGCAACTTAAATTTCTATACATATGCATGCATTTGAGGGCGAGGGTCCATGTGAGCCGATTTCACCCCAGGACCCGCCTTAGGTGTCCCATGTTAGGGACTCACACTTTTTAAGGTGATATGAATAAGTGGGGGAAAAGAGAAGGATGTCATCTAACCACATCCCCTTAATTCCTGGGTTTTAGCCTAAAGCATTTTCCAGGCAGTGCCTTTACCTAGCCCACTGGTTGGGAATTCCAAGACCCGACCGTAGATGCACACAACCTTTCCGTGATGTGAAAAGAGTGGGAAAGCCCAAAGAGAATAACGTGCAAGCCCTGTTCCTTTGCGGTATCCTAGGCCCAAGAACTTAGCACTTCTTCGGATCGATCCGTACCCGAATTGGTTAAGGCGTCAAGTGTGGACATGTTGAACATGTTTGAGCCTTGTTTGCTTGTATGATCGGCCCACTACCAGCCTAGAAATTTATAGGAACTTTCCCTACACCAACTCAGCCCAACGTGAATTTGCGGCTTATTGTTTGCAGCCCAAAGGCCCTGTTTGGTTTAATACGTGAGTCATTTGGGCTTCGGCCCAAAAGCTTATACTTAGGTGATTTCTCTTTCGGCCCAATTTGACTTATCAATTTAGTTCTAGGCCCATGAAAAACAAACCCACCTAAAGTAATCCATGAGGCATGAAAATCCATCAGGCCTTTCCATTTTGGCCCAAGGACAGTTCTAGTATTGGAAAATTTTTCATTCGGGCTCTGGCCCAAAATTCTAGATTCAGGTATCATCTTTAAGGCCCAGTCAGAATCATTCATTTAGATTTCAGCCCAAATTCTAATTCACATCTAAAATGCGATTTAGAAGTCATTCTGGTCCATGCGTCTTACTTCTAGCCCAAACACATTTTGCCCTAAGTGCCAAATTCTCAGAAAACTCCGGCCCAAGTACCGCATTCTCTAAACATCTCGACCTAGGTGCCAGTGCGCAGCTCATTCCGGCCCATGTGCCTCTTTTCCAATCCATTTCAGGCCTTAGTGCCTACCCACAGTCTTCAAAACATTCCGGCTCATGTGCTTTTCTTGCAGCCCAAACAAGTTTTAACTTAAAACACCATTGTATCAAATACTTCTTCCAGTCCCAGAATTTTAGCCCAGTCCTCTTTTGTTTTCTGACAGACGACACTTTGGAAACAGGTAAGCCCGAATCCCAAGTATGGCAGAGGTATGAAACCCAATCAGCATGGAGGCCCAATTTACAGCCTTAGAGCAAAAGTACGTGGCCACCTTTGATGCCATGGAACGGAAACGTAGGTCCACCACTAATGACATGGAGGCCAAATATGTCACCATCATCGAAGAGCTGAGAAATAAAATCAATTCCCTCAAGGCTGGTCATCAGGAAACTCTAGGGATGAGCGCGAGCACATCAACGTTAACTCCGTTGGGGCCCAGAATTCGCAAAGATTTGTAAGGGAAGTTGCCCCGGATAACCAAATAGCTGCAGAAGTTAAGAAGGCCTTGAAAATATCGAGCGCATGGAGAAAGCTAACAAACCACCTGGCCTCAATTACCTTTCCATGGCATCGTATCCCGAAGTTGATCTCCCTCTAAAGCTGAAGCTGCCCACACTTGCCTTCTACAAAGGTTCCTCGGATCCGCAAATTCATCTGGCTATGTTTGACTAGGAAATGTCCATCCTGGGCTCAACGACATGCAGAAAGCCAAAGTTTTTGCTCGCTATCTAGACAAGATTTCTCAACATTGGTATCTCACTTAGAGGATGAATACCAAGACCTACAAGGAGGTTTGCGAGGCTTTCCTAAATCATTTCGAGTATGCTAAGAACCTTGAAGTCACCATAGTTGAGCTAGCAGGCACTTGACAGAAAGGCAGTGAGTCCATGTCCGACTTCATCAAGCGTTGAAGGAGGAAGGCTGCCGGTATGCCTACCGGAATGGACGAGTAGGAGGAAATCCGCATGATATAGTGGAAAATAGGCGAAAACATTACAATGATGAGTTGAAGTGCATGTACTTCCCAAATTTCGAGAAGCTAATATGATAGGTTGGAATCCTAGAAGAGATGATCCATAAGGGAGATTTTGGATTCAAAGCAACACCTATACTACCCGGGGTAGCTCGAGGCAGCACAAAGTAAACATTGTTAGGAAACTAGAGGAGGAGAGTAAAAAACAACAAAATGACGCCGCCACCTTGCCAGGACTCTCGGTGTAATGAATTTACAGATATCGGCCGACCCCTGAGCCTAGCATTCAGAGACCTTCAAGAACGAGGCATGCTGCAACCTCTCACCCTCGACAAAGACACCCTCAAAAGGAAGGAACCTAAACTAGTTCTGTCAGTATCACCAGCTTCCTGGTCATGACACCGACAATTGAAAAATCTTGAAAGCAGCGCATCCAAGATCTTATCAATCAAGGTTTTCAACTCCCCGGGTAGGAATCCCATGCTGAGCATCATTAGAAACTGTTATTTTCAAGTGTTTTCTCTGATTTCTTCACTTTACTAGTCATTTTTTCCAACGTTTGTAGTAGTTAGATTCGTTTATCATTTTAGGAAGTGTTATACCCAAAATTTTAACCCCCCGGAAGAGGGTCTCTTGAGGCGTAGGTACTAAAAGGGTAGTTTGGTCAAGTAGCATGGATTCTAGTTTGATCGGCACATTCTGGGGTGTTAGGGACAACTTAGTCATCTTCAAGGGCATTTTTGTAATTTTCAAAGGCTCTTAAGCCCCCTTATATGCTTTCTCTCTCCTCCGAAAATGGCTTAAATCAACTTGAAATGATTTGAAATTTTAACCCATGATAAAGGATGAGATTTTAAGCATAATGGTTTTGGAACTTTGATTTTTCGAATTTCCAATAATTTTCTAGTAATTGTTGATTGAGTCTGATGAGAAATTTAATTTAAAAATTATTCCAATATCCAAAAAATTCGATTCTACCTTGGAAAAATCAGGAATGTCTTCCTTCACATGGTTAAAATTTCATAGTCAAATTCCTTTTGCAAGCCCTTGAGCTAAGATGTCGGTAAATCTCAGTTTTTACTGAATTTTTTCTATCTTTAGTGAGGCCTACTTAACGAACCTTATCCTTGATCAAAACACATCTCCAAGAACCCTAGAACATCAGAAAACACAGCCATCACCACTCCTTTACGTTTTTCAACACCCGAACACCAAAATCACATCAAAAACCTTCAAAATCCTCATCTAAACACATTTTTCAACTCCCACCACATCAACAATCATCAAACCACCACCAAAACACTAGTAAAACATGAAGAACAACCTCAATTCACAAGGGTCAGAAGCTGGTCTTGAACCCGAACTAGAACCGACTCCGACGAGGCGCCGAAAGATTCCCGACATGAAGAATCATCTTGAACTCAAAGGTAAAACAGGTGGGAATTTTACTTTTCTAACTGCCCACGACTTTGTTTACCTTCCCTCAAAACTTGAGTTCGAACCGACCTCTTACGGCTTCTGAATTACAGTTTATTTTAGCTTCTGCCTTGTTACTTATTTCCCAAGTTTCATCATTAATTTGAAGATGAATTGAAAATCTTTGATTACTAACATCTTGGAAATCTCTCAGGCAACACATCCATCAATTTTGAACCAAAAACACTGCTAGGAACAGCCTAAACGCCACTGTCCAAGGGTGGTTCGCACCCACGGACGCCATGTCTAGGGTCCCGGACGCCCTATCCGTAATGATAGACGCTCTCGGACGGCGGCGGGATTTTAAGTTTTTAAAACTTTAGGGCTTTACAAAGCATATCCGAGTCCACGGACGTCCTGTCTATGGCCCCAGACTTTTCAAAATTTTCATTTCTGTTTAAATTCGACTTTCATTTTCACTTAGGTTAACTAGGGTCCGTGGGGTTGGACATTAGGTCCGTGGCCACGGACGGAAACAAAATTCGATTTAAATTCTGGCCTCCGAAACCCTAGTTTAGGGTAATTTCCATTTTTCACTTTAAATTTTCGTCAAAAATGCTAAAAATAAAAGAAATCAGAAGTTCCGCGCACTTAGGTTAAATAACTCGTAATAAGCCGTAAAAAACTATGTAGAGGAAAAATGACTTCGGGGGTAGAAAGTAATTGACCCCTAAATAAGTCGAATACCAAGCCCCAAACCCGAACTCTCCTATCCTAATTAATCTAGGTTAAATTAGAGGGCGACTCTAATTGGGTTCCAGTGAGCTAACTAGGACTTAGTAATTAATGTTATATGACAAGTTATTAAGTTTAGGTTGTAAGTGGACCTAGAACCCGACCAGATCCTAATCAACTTATATCAACATAGGATAGGATTCAAAAATCGAGGCTCACTGAATGGCGACTTCGCTGGGACAAACTCAACTCTTAATTTAAACTTGTGTAATCTTAAGAAAGAGGGCTTAACTCGAAAATTGATTATTATGGCTTTTATTACTTGTTTGTATACTTTCGTGGGTATTTTAAATTTTTGTATATGCAACATTAGAGCGATGGTCCACGTAAACTGATTTCACCCCGGGACCTGCCTTAGGGTCCCCTCAAGAACTCACACCTTTTTAGGTGATGTGACACTAGTACAAAAATGGCCTGTTTCGGTGCCCCTATTTCGGCGGTTTTGTACCAAACCGCCGAAATAGGTTAGTTTCTGAAAAGGTCGGGAACCTATTTCGGCGGTTCCTAGAAGGAACCGCCGAAATAGGCCCACTTTAATTATATATAAAAAAAGTAGACCTATTGCGGCGGTTCCCTCACTAGAAACCGCCGCAATAGGTGATTTTATTTTTTCTTTTTTATTTTATCACCTATTGTGGCGGTTCTTCGTGAGGAACCGCTGAAATAGGTCTTTTTTTATTTTTTTTAAATAAAAAGGACCTATTTCGGCGGTTCCTAACTAAGAACCGCCGAAATAGGTCCTTTTAAAACCCCCCGAACCAAATCATCGTATTTTCTCACCGATAACACTACTGCTCCCCTCCTCTCTGTTGCGAACGGCGACCGGCAAAACCAACCTCGCAACCGTCGACCTCGCCGGCCGTGGTGCCGCCGTCCTCGCCGCCTCGCCGCCCGTGGTGCCGCCGTGCTGTTCGCCGTCGCCGCCCCTCAGTTCGACTCCAACATCAGCAGCAGCAAGAGTGGCGAATTAGAGAGGAAGGTAACTCGATTTTTAGGATTCCAATCTTGTATTTGTTGTGTTGTATGTTGATATTAAGATTGTAAATGTGTATGTGGATGTCTAAGTTTGTGGTGTGTATAAGATTTATGTATATTTTTAGTTTAAAATAAGTGAAATACATGTGCTCATAAGGTGTTCGATGAAATGTTTAAATGAAAATTTTGATTTTTTTTACTCATTTTGTGTGTTTTTGCCTTTGTAGGGAGTAATTACTAAGCTGCTGTTGTTGATTGAACTCGTACGGGGCTGAAAACACTTCACTTGTGAACATGTAATATAGTCAACTTATGTCTTCATTTTTCAGTCCATTATAACTACAATCCTATATTTACGAACAAGGAACGTACACAACTACTGAGTTTCTCTTGTATCTATATGTATTTGTGTCTCTACAGATAAATACTTAAGAAGCTTCTTACCATTTCATGGTAGATTGAAAGCGGAGCGGAGAACAACTCATTTACGAACCGGTAATATAATCTAACTTATCATTTTTCTCTTTTTTACTTTGTTATTTGATTTCCATAAATTATTGGAATTTGGTTTGATGAATAAATTTGGTATATATTAGTTTGGTTTATGATAGAAATTTTGTGTTGTTGAATGATTGGTGAATGCTTAATAATAAGTATGGTGGTGTCCTTGTAGACTTATTTTTATTACATTTATACATCTATGTGTATATGTCTAACAATATCTAATTTTTTTTCAGGTCTCACTACATTCAGTCCGTGAATCACCTCTCTTGTTTCCCGCCTTCTTCCATTACTGTTGCACTTTCCACCTCTGTGCACAAGTAAGTCACTAAACCTTATTTTTCGTTTAATAAATGCAATTATGTATTTAAATATAAGTGCTAGTACATAATTTAGCTTCATTCCATATTTGTTGATGCATTTCTTTTGTAATTTTTTTTTGTTGCTCCCTTGCAGAGACATATCAGAAGTGGTATTGCTGCATCTCTCACAGTAGCCTACCTCTCAGGCACCAGTCTCCCCTCTCCATAAATCCTTAAAAACTAGTACGTATTTTAACTCTGGATTCTGTTTTAATCTCTAAACCTTTTGAACTTATACAGTGGAGAATTGAAATGTTGGTTTGATGATCTGAATTTGCAATTGGTTTTCAGTTAGCTAGTAAAGAATTGATTTATTTTAATTGTTGGTTGCTGCCATTGTTGGAATGTTTGTGGTTGTGATGACTTTGGTGAGTACTTAATAATAAGCACGGGATGTGTACAATTATGCAAAGGTCATGCCGAATTTTTTGTAAAAAAGTATTCGTAATATTGTTTTAAACACCGGTTTTCTGTTTTAGAAGTGCGACAATTTGTTAAATTTAAAATGCTAGTTTTTTGTGTTTTCGTGTCAGGTAATGTTGTTAGTAGAATGTAGACTGTAATGTCATCTTAACTGTTTTTGTTATGCTTCATAGTATTTATGTTAATTTATATAATGACTTTATCTGATGAAAATGCTTTATTTTTTTTTTGCAGTGGATGATCACCCTATGGATGACCCCGTTGGACAGCTTCTCTTGACTGGAGAAGCTGAGCCACAGCAGGGTAGACCAAGTAAGCGGGTCACAAGAGAAGGAAAGAAAAAGAAAGACCAAGTAGTTGTACGCGATGAGACTGAGGCTGGCCCTTCACAGCAGACCGAAGAGCCGTCAGTTGTCCCACCAGAGGCCAAGAAGCAAAAGAAGAAGGTGCCACACGTGGGCTGAAGGCTTTAAAGGGCCCTCCTATAAAACCGGTGCAATTCAATCAGTTCAACCAACCTCATGGAAATTGGAAGAATGACTTCACCGCTTACGGTAGCCATTTGTGAAGACATTTTGTAACATAAACCACACCTGGAAGCAAGTGCCTCAATCGTTGAAGGATACTATGTTTGAGCGTCTCCAGGTAAATCTCTACATTATTACTATGATCTATTGTGAAATAATAGAATATTTATGTTTTTTTACTAACTGAATGATCATGTATGTAGTCTCGTTTCTCCGTGGATCCCGTACTTAAAAAGGATGTGCTATCATCGATGTCGAAACAGTTCCAGGACCACAAGAATAAGTTGGCTGACAAGTTCATCTACAAGATGCCTGATCCAGAAGATCCAGATCATGGTTTCGGCGGTGAGAGACCACCATGGGAGGTTTACGAGGGAATCACCGAAGAGCAATAGGTACAATTTGTTGAGTCTCACGTCAGACACCGGAGTTCCAGGTGCACTTCATATTCATACATACAAAATTACTCTTAATTTCTTATGTCTTTTGTGTTCAATTTCACTAAACATGATCATATTAATTTATGCAGGCTCTCCGTGCACAACAACAAGCAAATGCTAGGAAGAATCTGTACCCACACCACTTAGGTGGAAAAAGTATTGCTCAAAGGTACCAGAATGGGAGCAAAAGGGATATCTGCCCACGGATGGCTCATTGGATACCAGTGGCAGAAGAATGAAAGTGTGGGAGTTAAGCCACATTCCGAAGAACTCTACTCCCGAAAATCCTCAATACGATGATGCCACGAGAGCAGTTATTGCTCAAATGGTAAGTGATGTCATTTCATTTTTAGTCGAACTGTTCGGATTCCTGTGTCCTGCTATCTGCAGTGAAGTTCAGATGACAAGTGATATGGAAGGCCTTATGCAATATATGACGAATGCCATCTTTGAATGTTCTAACAAGTCATTTATTATGCTGCCATATCATTCAGGGTATGATATTTGACTATTTCTCTTAGTATTATCTAAAACATATAGTTTGTGTTAGTTGTTTAATGATTTCAACACATTGTGTAATTTTTGGACAGTCGACATTGGTCATTGCTTGTGCTGGTGATGTTGAAGCACCCACGAATCTTGCATTTTGACTCACTTGGTAAGGGTGCCAAGAGACCGAAGATCACCACCGCAATACTGAGGTAATTAATTTGTTATCGTAAACAACAATTATTATTACTTAACAGTAACTGTTTCATAACTTGCTACTGATGCTTAAAACTATATATATTGTTGATGTATTTAGTTCCATGAGAGTTGTATTATCTCTCCAGAATATAACAATGAAGAGTAACATCCCTTGGAACACTGTTAAGGTACTCTATTAATTGATAATTTGTGTGATAATGTTTAAACTTGTTTATAACTGTCAATATGTGTGTTTGTATAGTGTCCGGTGCAGCCTGGGGGTTCAGAATGTGGATACTATGTCATGAGATTCATGAGTGACATAGTAGGAGCGTCGAACCTTTTACCAGAGCACTCGTTAGACAAGGTAACATTCTTTGAAAGTTTCAGTTATGCTCTTTACATGTTGTTAGACTTCTACGTTTTAGATTAATGTTCATTTTTTTCAAGGCTTACGAAGAAGTGTTCAAAGGTGGTCAATATGATGATGCTCAAATTGTTGAGATGCTTGAGGAATGGTTGGAGTTCGTCTGCACAAGTTTAATGAATTGATGATCATGAAGATGTTTTGTGAACTTTTTCGAGTATGTAATTGTAACTCTGTACACTTGTGGATGGTGTAATGGTAGGTTTGAATTGTAATGTGATTTTTTATTTGTAATGAAAGTGTGTAATTAAGTGTAATTGCATTGGTTTTGTTAACTCTCAAATTGTGGCGCGTCATTGATATTAATTGGGAGCTTTTATAACTTTTTAAATGTGTGTTGGAGCTCCCTGTGCGGATGAAACTTTATTACAGGTCTCATTGAACCAAATGCGGTGAATATATATATGCTGGGATGGAAAAAAACAAAAAAAGGGGTTATCTCGGCGGTTCTAATCTCACAACCGCCGAGATAGACTCATGGTACATTCTGGAATTGACCGATGCTGAGATTGACCATGAGTCTATCTCGGCGGTTGTGAGCTAAGAACCGCCGAGATAGACGTCTTCAGAATTTGATTTTGGCGCCCACCTATCTCGGCGGTTTTGTTTACAACCGCCGAAATAGGTGCTCACACTACTAGAAACAGTAGTTTACCTACGGAAATTACCTACGGAAAACCTACGAAACTTTTCCGTAGGTAATTACCGACGGAATACCTACGGATCATAATGGCAACCCTTGGTTAAGGTGTTACCTACAGAATACCGACGGAATGCCAACAACATTTTTTACCTACGGAATATTCCGTAGGTAAATTTGAAGGGAAAAGTGCGGGAGGAGTGACACGCAATGGCGCGTATAATGGCAACAAATTACCTACGGAATGGCCGTCGGTAAATGCTACTTGAAAATTACCTACGGTTTTTTGTCCGTCAGTAATGGCTTCTGTGTATAAGTAACAGACGAGAGTAAAACGCTGTCATTTATGAGATAAATACCGACGGAATATGTCGACGGTAATTACCTACGGAAAGTCCGTCGGTAATAATGCTCTATATATACACAACAGGCGAGACAAATAAACGCTGTCGTTTTACGGGACTAATACCGACGGAATATGGCGTCGGTAATTACCTACGGACCATTTCCGTCGGTAAATACTCTCTATATGTACAGCAGTGAGAGTTCTCATTCGTTAAACGTTGCCGTTTTCTTATCATAGGTACCGACGGACAAAATTCGTCGGTAATCTTGCTAAATCTAAAACGCAGCGAATCCAGCCTTTTCTTCCTCAACGCCTGCTTTCCTCTTTCTATCTTGCAAAACTTTTCTCTCGACACCGACAAATTGAAGAACTCCATCTTTCTTCCTCAGCGCATCGTTCTCGCAAAGCCGACAAATTGAAGAACTCCATCTTTCTCTAGCGATTCTGGTCCATTGAGTAGCTGGTTCTTCGCACTGGGTATCCATTGAAGAACTCCCAGTTGTTGCATCTTTCGTTCATACACCCGAAGTGAAGAAGGGCTGAAATCGAAGGTGCTTAACCGGTAATATACTCAGAACTTTTCTGATTCTCTGGCAACTAAAACATTAGACGTTTATTTAATTCTTCTATCACATCTCATACGATAATTAGGGTTCTTGTTTTGTTAGTTGTTAGATAATTAGGGTTCATGGTTCTTTTATCTTGACGCCTAATCGAAACAATCTTCTGACCGTCATGGAATCACAATGTGTTTAAGTTCATGGTTTTATTTATCGACTACTGTTAACTAATATGAGCTTCCATTTACTTCTATAATTCTTTCCTCCTTCCCGAATGTTTATGATGAGATGTGAATGTTAGGCAACGTACAAGTAAGAGGGAAGGATTAGGAGGATTCAATGGTGTTTGGATGTTGATTAGCTGTAACCTGTAAAATCGAATTCGGTAGAATGTTCATATCGAACTTTGTAGCTTCTATTGGTTTTCTGGGATGATCCTTCTACTTCTTAGTAGGCTTTACTTACAATTACAGCCCCACTTGTAGAGCTGCTCTCTTCTCGTGTGTGTATATTGCTGCAAGCAAACTGTGATGTTGATTTGGCTGGGGATTGAAGTTAATGGAATGGCCTTCTTCCTGAAGGCTGGCAATGGCATCACGATGACTTAAATTAAAAAAAAGTCTATAATTCTTTCAATGTCTAGGTTAATCTATTCCACATTTTTTTCTAAAACTATTAACTCAGTGGTGGTTAACAAATCCAATAATCATCAAGAATTGAACATCATGAAGCATCAATCACAAAGAAGAGAAAAATCACTATGCAATCTTCCTAAAATCAACATTCACGAGGACAAAGATTGATTTAAATCCTGAGGACAACTTGAATATTAATTATTAATCATTTGCAAATATCACAGAGCTAAGGATTATAAAAGGTAATAGAAAGTCGTTCCCCTAAACTAAAATATACTGAAATAGAGAGAAATCCCTCATACCATGATCGAATCATTCAGAAACTTGCAGTAAATGGAGTTCCTGATGAGTGCTTTGAAGATCTTCCATCAGGTTTAGTTGTTTATGCTAGAGACCACTTAGACCAGTCATCAACATTGGTAGCGACTATACTACCTACTGATGCTTGAGGGAGATCCGAGTCCTCGAATGAAAACGGTAATTCCAATTCGTGAGGTCCGGTGAATTAGTTGCAAAGAGTTTCCACAAAACAGAAACGTACATGTGTTGTTGTTGTTTTCATCTTCAAAAAAAAATAGTACTAGAGGTGTAGTAGTTTGGACTGTGGTGCAGTCATATTTATTCTACATAAAGCCAAACAGGTGGGGAGTGATTGCTAGTGTTTATCTTCACTCCAGGTGTGGTTGTTGGTACTTAGTAGTTCTTCCACAAAACAATCAGTGAGTTTTCTTCATACTTATTCGACAAAAACAGAGCATGATACTTCTTCTGTTTCACTATTGTTAAAATTCAACAGAGCATGAACTAAATGAAGAGCAATGTAACACCTCTGTACTTGGATCTCCTACTGCTCCTTTCTTCTTGCTAATCCACCGCATCCTCCAACTTCATGTTTGTTTTTTTTCAGTTCTGATTTAATTACATTATAATTCTGAGGGAAAATAATTGCCTTTGAAAAAAAACTATGAGAAAGACTACAAGAACTTGCCCACCTTGGACTGATGATTCAGATTTCGACAAAAAGGAGCATGATAATCTAGATAGAGAGCATGAACTAAATGGAAGCACAACACCTGATGAGGAAAGGGCAAAAAAACCATAAATTAGCTTAGGAGTTTCAGCGGCGTCGGAGTATATTTTTGATACTGTTGATGCTTATCTTAAATAATAGCTTACTATCTCGTAATACACTATTACTTCTACTAATACTGGCTCATAAATACAAACTGTTTTCGCTTTATTATTGCTTCTTGATTGCTTTTGCTTATCATGTGTGAATCATTATAAAGGAATATAGTATTTTAAATCTGGTCTTTACTTAAGGATTCCATACTGATATAAAAGTGGTATACTTCACATACCATTGCGTAAATCTTGTTAGCTTTGTCCCATTTTGATTTCCTCCTTCTCAAGCTATTTCACAAAAGCGGTAATTGAGCTTATGTAATTCTCTCCTGTCATTTTTATGTATCTATTACAGGAGATATAAAACAAGAAATTGTGGTCTGCCGTTGAATCTCTCCCTCTGGTTGAAGTGGATTCCTCATATCAGGTACGACACATCTAATTTGATCATATCAATTCTAACCAATTACCCATCATGATTCAATAAGCAGAAATGAACAAACTGATTCGGCAACTTAGCTAAGGTCTCTTTCTTGTTTGAGTCTAGTAACTTTAGGCTTAAATTCTCCGCTTAGATTAGAATCTCCCTCTTGTTGCTGCTGTCCCCCTTACAAAAACTTGATATGTAATTGCTTTTGTGATACTGCTAAACAGAATTGCACTTTTTGATTTTTTGGTTACTATAAGCAGCGCAAAAACTTGATATGCTGTCCCGTTGTGCTTCTACATGTACTTGTTTCTCTATAATTGAAGTTGTGGCTTGATTTTTGATTTTTTGTCGCTGCTATATATTTAGAGGTAAGCTTGTAACACAGAGCACAGGATAATATCCTTAGCATAATTATTTTCCAATGGCCAAATCTCTTCCTGTATGGCTGCCCTTCATTCTTTGTTTTAGAGTAAAAAAAAAACAGATTGCCTTCGCAAGTGACAAGCAGTTACCCCCTGCTGTACAGCATTCGAAAAATATATATGGGTTAACAACATCTGTGTTCACAAGCTATAAACAGCAACATACAGAATCCAAAAAAAAAAAACAGGTTGGAATATTATAGTGCACCATGGACCCCTTTTTTTTTTAGAAGTGATGATATTCTCTTCTTTCAAGTTGCTGTCTTATTCTTCTTTTTCATCTTAACCACACTCGAATAAATCTGGTTCATGATGATGGTGAATGTGGGTTGATTAAAACAGATCAAGAGTGGGTTGTTAAACAACAAACAAAAACACTATAGTGCTGAAACTTGTGTTCTATAACAGCACTAATCCTACAATTTCTGCAACACGAAACCTATGTACTATTGCATCTCTCGCACCAGATTTTTAGGGAGCTGAAAACAGCCTTGTTTCCCTTTCATTTTGTGGCAGCTCTTGCTGGTGAGCAATGGAGTATATGCTCTTCACTCACCTTGTTTCAGCTTCTCTCTGCTCTTGTTGATGCTAATTCTAGAGCAGCAAATCATTGGCTGCTGCACTATAACACAATAGATGACGTGTCAAGTGAACACGTTTTAGTTAAATTGAACAGATTGTAGTTTAATTGATCGGATTGTGATTGCTTGTTAAAGTTCAAGTTGTTGTCTTGTCGTCTTTTGATATTTATAAACATGTTTAGTTGAGCATATTATGGTTGCTTGTTAATAAAAAAATGAACAACACATATTGAATTACTAATTAGTGATATATGACAGCTTCAGTCATGGAAAAAATGATGCTGGAGTTTAGTAACAGTGGTGATTAAATTGTAGTTTAGTTGCAAGAAATTGCTAACTAGATAATGGATTATTAAATGTCTAAGGCAAGTGTTTAAACCATGAGCTGCATTTTTCTTCCTCTCCTTCTTTCTTCCACTCCTTTCTCCAACATTCAAGTAGTGAAATACCCCAAACCTTGGCATGTTGGTTAAACATTAAAACATGATATATTAAGACTAAAAAGAGTCTTAGAACCTTAGTAAACAAATTTAAACAAAAGGAAACACAAATGTGCTTAAAGTCAATAAGAGCCAAAATGTGCTCTAAGCTTGGGATAGACTTGAGTAAGACCAAAGAGCTACCAATACCTCATTTATATACTAATGAACATATTAACCAATTACCAAGAAAACCAAGCTTGAAAACAAGTTAAAACACAAAATGTGCTTTAAGAAGTCTTAAAGCACATTTTTGAAAAATTGTCTTGTAAATGAGTTTTGAGTGGCTAAATGTCCATCATTACTCTTAAATGTGTATGTGTACTATATAGTATCACATTTGGGTGGCTATATTAATGGGAAATCAAAATTTCACTTCTAAGTGCCTTGCTTAGGTGAATAGTAACTTTTACAAGCTAGTTTATAACATATGTTATGTTAAGTAATTAAATTGACAAACAAAGACTAAAATGCCCTCACACTAATAAAGGGGGCCGGTTTTTATAAGTGTGGTGACTCACACCACTCTCTAGTTAATGTAATAAGTAATTAAAGCAAACTAAGTAAAACTACTTTTTACTTTATACTACAAATATCTTCTTAAAGTAAGTTCTATCTTCATTCTCTCATTTCTTCCTTCATTCACAACGGTTTCCCACCTCTCTTCTTCCTTCTTCATTGTTCTCTCTCGGTAATACTACTACCACCATGGAAGTTCCAACTTTGACCACTTGCTAAATCTAGCTCACTTGTCCAAATCAAAAACAAAGACCACCAATCTCTTCCTCTCATCAAGCTCTTCATTCCTATCTTCTCAAACTCCAAGGGCTCCATTTCGGTGCCAAGGTGTTCCACCATTGAAGGAGCTTGAGCTTGTATTTTGACATATTACTACTCTCCTTTGCTTCTAGTAAGGAATCTCAAAGAAAACATGTTTTCCTCCTCCATGTTATTACCTTAACCGAAAATACACATTGATATAGCTCTTTGTGTGACCTTGTTCTAGCTTCATTTCAACTCTTCATGGACTAGGTGGAGTCCTCTCTTGTTATATATCCAAACTCTCTTCAAAGACCAAGGTAAAACAACTACATTAATTTTTTGAAACAATGTCAAATTAGGGTTTACAATGAGATGAAGCTATAGCTTGAATACTCATTTTTTAATGTTTGTATATTGTTTAGAACTTGACAAGGAACCAAAATACCATACGGTTTTGTAAGGAATCAAGAAGGAAGTGTTTTGGGAAAAAGAGGTAAACTACTAACTTAAATTTGTTTTAATGCCTTAGGAGAAATGAGCTTATAAATGCTTATCAAAACTACCTAAAGAGCAAATGGTGAATGACTTAGTAAAGTGTTCTCAAGAGACTAGTAAAAGGCATATGTGTGTGTTGAGTGTATTTGCAGGTTAAAGGCATATATATTGTGGAAATTCAGTGGGTTATGATTTAAGCACTTTAAGGGCCTAAGCCATGCATTTTAAGGGCCTAAGTGCCATGCAATTTAAATTATGCACTATATTGTGATGTAGTGTAAATTTGGTGAAGTTGTGTATGAGAGTGTGTTTGGTGATTCTAGATGTTCTTGAGTGTTTAATGGAGAAAACAAAGTGTTTTGGCTTAGTAATGTTCTAGGGGAACCATGTCAAAATTTAGGTAGGAAGTAAAAGTTCTAAGTGTTTACATAAGGTTTGGTGAGTTAGAAAGTGTAGGAGATGAATAAGAAGTTCATGATGTTCTTAAGGAATTTTGATGTACTAGGAAGTACTCTAGGGTGTAATAAGGACTTAGACATGATCTTAAGATTTAGTGAGTACCAAAGTCACTTTGAGACTTAGGCAAATACCTAGGCAAACTTTGGTAAAACAAGGAGAAGTGTACACTAGGAAAAGAGTTTCAAGAAGGAGATAAGGAATTAGTTGTGAGAGATGATGCTTGGAGAGATGTTAGAATAAGGAGGAAGCTTTTGGTATAGTAGCCATTTAAGGTGTGAACGCCATTTGAAAAACTAGGAGAAAATGTTGTAAGTGTTAGGAATTTTGTGAAGGAATAAGTAAGGCTTAAGGAATTAGAAAAATGAGTTTTATGAGGGTTTTAGGGTGTCTTAAGTTGTGTGTTTGAGTGTCCAAATGAGGTTAGGGAGTACTAGGTTATATGGGGTGAAGTTTGGAGTTGAATGTAAAAAGGACATAGATTTGGGCCGACCGGACTTGCGACCGGACTTGCAAGCTCGGTCGGGACCTGTTTATCCTGCGAGAATTAACTCTCTGGAATGGACCAGACATAGGACCGGACTTACAAGTCTGGTCGGAGTAGAAAATTTGGTACGGATTGAGTTACTGGAATCGACCGGACATGGGACCGGACTTGACAAGTCCGGTCGGGCTGAATTTCCGAAGGGGAGAAACTCTCTGGAATCGACCGGACATGGACAAGTCCGGTCGGACCTAAATTTGTAAAAAAAAAAAAACAGGAAAGAATGTGACTTATGAGTTAACCCTAGGGTGTATAATGAAGGTAACCTAGGGTGAGGTAGACATTAAACATGTCATACAATCATGTTGAATACTTAGTAAGTGTGAAGTTAATAAATAATTAACCGACGTTACTAATGTGTATAGGATTCTCTCAAGGTGGGAACGAAACAAGGCAGGACCAAGGTATGGTTTCTTGCAGTCTGTTGCCTACCGGTTTACACCGGCTTGTGTGTTGTTTGTTTTTCTGTGTGTTTATGACTTTGTAAGATTAAACCATGTAAAGAGTTTACAGTTGTTAAATATTATTATGTTGATAAGTGTGACTCTCTCTTCCCTGTGTGGGTCTAACAAGACTTGACCTATGATTGTGAATTGTGGTTCGTGTTCAATGATGAACTACTAACAAGGGCTACGGGGGAATGAGGAGTCCGGTCTGTTCCGGCCACGCGTGTGAGTAGGAGTCGATGTCATAACCGGTTCGATTCTCTCTGTATGTTATGGTTAAGTTTCCAATTTGGTTTCTAACCTTCCCTTAGCTTAACCAAGGCTTTTTACTGACTCACGTCGGGCCACAGGGGCATACTATGTGTTTTGTTTCGGTGTGCTTGGATCACTATATCCGAGGCACCTTGTGTTAAGTTAACCGTTCAATCTAACCGACGTTAAGAACGATTATGTAACGAGCTAAGTAATGAGCGTGGCAACATTCCTAGGCTCTCAATGGGGACTAACTGTGTTGGTTCTCTTCCTAAGGGAATTGTATGTTTGTGATGTGTGTTATGATGTGTACCATACCTTTGTTATGTTTATATATGTATGTGGTTGCTGTTTTAAAATAAATATCATGTCATCATGACAATTGGTTGCGCGTATCCCGGTAGCCGATGGGCTGCGCGTTAGCCATACCCAGCAAAGGTGCTGACCCCCTCGGGGGCTCCATATTTTTTATTGCAGGATGAGGATCGAAGAGGCAGAGTGGCTCTAGATCCTAGAGAGTATTTTTACTTTTGGAGTACTTTTGGATGTTGCCCGGGATGCGCCTGTGCTCCCGTGGCGTATTATATACTTGTTATGGTGGATTACAGTGATGGTATACAGTGAAGGATTTTGTAAACACTCGGTATTATTTGATGTATATATATGGTTGTTAGTTCTACGCTCGGGAGTCTGATCATCAGACCGGTACACTTGTATTTATTCAGCTGGTTAGCCACGTGGGTGGTTGACGGCATTGTAGCACAATAGGTTAGTTACCGTTTAGTTGTTTATTTTCCGCTGCGAGATTCCAAGTATAGTTTATGTGCGTAGTAGGGTGTTTACAAGTAGTCAGACTTATTCTCCTCTCCTCTTTTGTCAATTTCGAGTGGGATACCGGCACAGGGATGGTGGTCGGGGCCGACTCAGGGATGGTGGGGCCCACCACAGACTGCACCTCATGTCCCACCATCTACATCCATGCTGAGGTTCCAGCGAAAGGAACCAGCAACAAGCTAGGGATAGAGATACGATAAGTCTGATAGTTCAGAGAGTGACTGTATGTGTGTATGTATGATTAACGTAAACTTTTTAGGTTTTATCGGTATGACTTTATGGTTGTTCTATTTGCGATGTTGAATATTAGTTTTCAGATTTATAAAATGAGTTAGAATATTTAATTTATAATTAAATATTCTAAGTACTATGTTTTATAATATATGTAAATAATTTTAATTCTGAAAATAGCTTTATAATTCAAATATTAAAAAATAAAAAAATAAATCACAATATAAACTAAATTTGATCAAATAAATACAAAATATAAAAAATGTATTAATACTTATGGATTACCTACGGTCTGTCTAAATAACAGCTGGTATAATGGTCTGTAGGTAATCCGTAGGTAATATTTTACCTACGGATTACCCACGGAACTCCTAACAAAAATGACCCTGGTACAATCCGTCGGTATCCGTAGGTAAAATATTACCTACGGACGTTCCGTAGGTAATATTTTACCTACGGATACCGACGGATATTGTAATAAGAGAAACGATGACGTGGCATTCGATTACCGACGGATTTTCCGTAGGGAATTTACCTTCAGCCAGTTCCGTAGGTATCCGTAGGTAAATATGGCTGACATTTCCGTAGGTAATCCATAGGTAATTTACGACGGACACACTTTTTCCGTAGGTTCTTATATCACCGACCATTTAATAACCGACGATGGTTTGGGTGAAATTTTATCGTATTCCTCGGTAATTCTGATTACCTACGGATTCCCTACGAATCGTCCGTAGGTAATTTGCTTTTTTTCTAGTAGTGTCACACCTATTTCGGCGGTTTAACAACAGCCGAAATAGGCTTGGAACCGCCGAAATAGCCTTTTTTCTACTAGTGTGAATAGTGGGGGAAAGTGGAGGATGTCATCTAACCACATCCCTTAATGCCTGGGCTTTAGCCCCGAGCATTTTCCTGGCAGTGCCCTTACCTAGCCTTGTTTGGTCATTCAAAGACCCGACCGTAGACGCACACCTTTAGGTGATGTGAAAGATAGGGAATCCCAGAGAATAGCGTGCAAGCCCTATTCCTTCACGGTGACCTAGGCCCATGCCCCAAGCACCTCTGCGGATCGATCCTACCCAGGTCCGTTAAAGCGTCTAGTGAGGACATGTTGAACTTGTGTGAGACTTTTCTTGCTTTTGTGATCGGCCCGCTACCAGCCTAGAACTTGATAGGAACCTTTCCTATATCAATTCAGCCCAACCCGAATTTGCGGCCCAAGGCCCTGTTTGGTTTTTAATATGTGACTCATTTTGGGCTTTGGCCCCAAAGTTTAGATTTAGGTGATTTCCCTTTTGGCCCAATTGAATGATCAATTTAGTTCTAGGCCCATGAAAAACAAATCCACCTAAAGTATCCATAAGACCACCTGAAAATCAATCAGACATTTCCAGTTCGGTCCAAGACCCATTCTAATCTAGGTAAACTTTTCATTCGGGCTTTAGCCCAAGATTCTACATCTAGGTGTAATATCTTTTTAGGCCCAATCAGAACCGTTTGTATAGGTTTCGGCCCAATTGAATTTAAGATAATTTGTATAACTCATTCATTCTAGTTTCTGGCCCCAAGGCCCAACAAGAACTCCCAACGAATCTTGGAATTTCTCTCTCGCCTAGTGGCCCATCATACATCATACAATTTCCTTCGGCCCGTGTGCCTTACTTCCAGATTTAGGGTATTTAGACCAACACATCCATTCTAGTCTAGGAATCACTCTGGCCCATGTGCCTCATTTCTAGCCCAAACTCTGCCGGCCCAACTACCACACTTCCAATTTCTGGCCCAAGTTCTAGAGTCTCAATCAACCTCCTGCCCAAATGCACATTCTTTCATCACTCTTACCATCATGTTGTGCAGCTTAATTCGCTTTACACTTCCCAATTTACTCGTTCATTTCATTGTGCATGTTTCTGTTCTCTTGTTTACTTTTGCAGGGAATAACCCTTCTCCGATCTGGTATTACATTCTAATATGAAGGATATGTTAATCTCTCTAAGTTTAATGGATGATTACTTTTAATGTTTTTCTGCTGTTTGGTTGTCATTCGTGCCCATTCTTTGCCGGTTCGATCACATAACCATTTTGCATTTGTTAATAACTAGAGGTGATTGTCGTTCTTTCGATTTGGACATTATTTTAATTCTATAAGATTAATGGTGACCAACTCGTGCTTGTACGTTGCTTTCCTTTTGCATTAACCTTCGTATGGATTCAAATTTGAATTCATTCTCTTTTATTCAGTTCACTGGTCATGTATTTTGTTCTGTTATGTGGTTTCGTAGTGTAGAGTTTTTACTGGCTATGAGTTAATACAAGGAAAAGCAAGATATGATTAAAAATTTGGTTTAGCTCTTTGAGTCTAGATTCGTTTAAGCTTTTGATTGGCCCTTCAATTAAACACAATGACAAAAATTGTATGTACATAATATGGATGCAAGGTTGATTAGTAACTCAGTCTAAAAACCTTCGTTTTTCTCATTTGGGTTCACGGTTTAAACCCCTTTGAACTTCAGGTCTTTTACCTTGTGTTTTAGTTGATAACCCTTTTTCGGACATTAAATAGAACATAGATAGAAAAGGGGATTGCTAAGCTTGATTAGTAAATATAACTTTAACTCATTTACTCATCTTGGGAATTTGCTTCCTGAGTTTATCCCTGCACTATACATGTACATTTTACATCTAACTTTGTTACCAATTTTAATTCATTTCTTGGTATTTTCCTGATTATTACTAAGCCCTAGTTACAATACTTTAGGATCAATCCATAGGATAGTGGGTGAACCAAGATTAGGTGAGCTATGATCCCACCTAACAAATGGGTGACCCCTAATCCCCCACCTTACATTATTATACTATTAATGATAAAAAGATATTCCAATAAAAAGAAAGCAACTCATTCACAAGTCTCAAACCCTCAAACCCAAAATTTACCCCAACTTCAAAAGTTAACTTGACCCAAAATCAAAGATCAGATCTGAACCCATTTCTGAAATCCGACCCATGTCCAAATTCGGCCCAAAGTCTAAAAGCTGGCTCAACACCCAGCCCAACACATGACCTAAATCCACAAACCCACCCAGCCCACTTCCAAAAAACAATCATCCCATTTCCAATCACATCTAGCTCATTTCAGTCCAACACTTTAGCCCAAATCAAAAAGCCCACTTCAGACTAATTGCATAGCCCACTTCAGCCCGAAACACAGTCTGGCCCAATTCCAATTCGGCCCATGAGCCCACTATGACCCAGTCCACCTTTGATCTAACTTGGACCACGCCCGACTTTGACCAAGCCCAAGTTTGACCAAGCCCGACTTTAACCAAGCCCAAGTTTTAACCAAGCCTGACTTTGACCAAGCCCAAGTTTGACTAAGCCTAACTTTGACCAAACAAATTTGACTAAGCCTAACTTCGACCAAGCCCGACTTTGACCTGGCCTAACTTTGATCCGGCCCGTTTTCCAAGCTCGACCCAAATTCAATCCAAACCCAATTTGTAAATCCAATTCAAACCCAATTTCTGTTCAATTCAAACTCAGATTGCAAATCCCTTAGAAACTCCAAAAAATCCAAAAATCACTTTTCTCAAATTTCAAACAACCATTTTATTTTCAAATTTCATCAAGATTTTCAGATTTCAAAGAAACCGTTTTGTGGAATTTTAAAGGAAAACTCTTCTCACATAACAAAAAGTCTTCTCACAAACACAGAAAGTTCTTCTCACATATACAAAAAGTTTTCTCCTAAACATTTCTTAAAATCAGTGTTCTTTATAGAGAATTCCAAACAACATAAGAAGTTTTCCAACTCATTTTCAAACTCCAAAATAACCGTTTTCGGGGAACAAGAAAATATCTACCCCTTCAAAGCGGGGCACTGGGTCGTCACATCCCTTATCACAGTCTGGATCTCATTAGGCAGGGCATTATGGTGACTAACTTCCCTTAATTATAGCCTAGATTTTACGAGGCGGGGTGCTAGGGATGTAACCGCACGTCTTCCTAGTTGCAAGCCAGGATTTTAGAATCGTCTAACTCCCTTCTACTCGATTTCAATGTTTTTTGGTTTTTAATGTTTTAAAACCTGGGAGTTAGAGATGTTACTAGGGTTTGTCCGAGAACATCTCATTCATGGTGTTTCTCTCTAAATCCTAGTCTTCGACATAAATACACTGCCCCATCTTTTGAGCCCCGACATTTACCATTAATTAAGTGTCTGTTGGGCAAAATAGTAGTTAAACTATCTTCCTAATTATGGGCAGTGAACCCAATCTTTGTAGTACAACAAGGTCGTATCCACAGAGACTTCGCAACTGTCTAATTAATTATTCAGTTTAGCAAATGTACAAAAAGGCAAATAAAAATGCATAAAATGTAAATTGGGGTTAGCCGGAGGCAAGCTTGATTTTCAGAATTAGTACAGAAATAATAAATACAGTAAAATAAAGTAAATGGATGGAAAAAGGTATCCTAGGATAGCGGGGGAATTTCCTAAATTACTTAAACAATTTTATAATCCTGTCTCAAATATTTATTGCCTATTAGAGTTAATAATTGTCAGTTACGAACTCCTATTAATAGCCTTAGTATTTTCCTGCTCAATCCGGAGTGTAAATACCAAGATTAATTCCTTTGTGGTACTTTGACTATCTCAAAATCATATGTTGATAGTTACCAAATAAATGCAGTAGTTTGTCACGCTAAAGCATTTAACAATATTTGCTAAAAGGAATTAAAACAAGTTTAATAAGTGAAATAGGTGATAAACATTTATTTAAGTGCAGACAATAATTATAATCCTAATTTGCTCTTATTTGTCTGTTAAGAATTTTATCTTGTGGCCTTTCTAAATCATAGATAAGGACAACTCTTAATTAATTCAGTGGACTCTTGCAATCAGAAGTAGTCCAAATTATTAATTAGCTTTAAGCAAGAATTCTTTTAATAACAGCGATGGATTTTATCTGCTTCAAAGGAGAATAATATCTAACGTTTATCTCTCTTTGTGGTCTATTCTCAGATTTACAAAATCATTGAAATAAGAAACCGGAAATGCATAAAAATGATCAGTTCTTAAACATTTAATAATTCAGAGAGACAAAACAAATATTTAATAAGCAAACTTGGTATTAATAATAAGTCTGAATTATTTAAGGTCAAACCCCATCCTAGGATACGAGTAAATCACTCAGACATTAACAGTAATAAAAAGGAAACAGAAATAGCCATTAATTTGGGACTGCCGGCGGAGACTGGACTGCGATTCGCTTCTGCTCCAGCTCCCTTTTCTTCTGTTCTTCTTATCGTGTTTCTCTGCTTCGTGGTGGAATGAAGAATAAACTAAAATGGAGAAGTGGGAGATAAGAGGATGGAATGGATCGTGGGAGTGAGCGATGGTTTATTTACTGGATGGGATGATACGTCTACTGCTTTGGATTGTGAGGAAGGGAAATGAATTTATTTGAGCAGAGGGCGTGGGTTTATATAGAGAAAGGAAGAAGAGGAAGGAAGGAAAAGGCTGGATCACGCGTGAAGATAAGGAGGTGCAAGTTGATTTCTCAATTGATTGCTCTCATTTATTGCAGGGGACAGAGCGTGCAGAGTAGATGGATAAGCAGACAGTGGACGAGTTGCAGAGAGTCGGCGAGGCAAGTTGGAGACGACGACGGGCGAAGAAGATAAGCTCGCTCCGTTAATTTTAGATCTGGGCGTCCACCTCTGCGTCCGCCTCTGAAGCACGCGGACGTCTCTGTTGTTCTCCCTCCGTCCGCCCGGCCACTCTGTCTGTCCGCGTCTCCAACCGCCCAGCAATCAGGCGGACGCCTCTGCCGTCCCTGGTCCTGCTGTCCGCCTCCCAAACCGCCTAATCATGGGGCGGTTGCCCTTAGTGATGTCCGCCTACTTACAAGGCGGTTGCCTAGGCGGACACATCGCTGTTCTGTGCTCCTCGCGTGACTCTCTTCTACCGGCTCTAGATTCTTCGTTTGGACTCTTTTTTCTGAGCCGTTTGCGTCTATGTGTTCGTTCTCTCTTCGTCTACTCTACTCCCAGCTTGGTTTTCCTCATGTTAAACCAATAATTAGTGAGATAAAAATAAAATATAAACTAGAGGAAAACTAACCGAAGTGGAGAATGAGCAAGAAAAGTGCTAATATTATACATGAAATACACCCTATAAACATGCTCATTTGGACACTTATCACACCCCCACACTTATCTTTTTGCTTGTCCTCAAGCAAAATCGCGTAACCAAGTAAGTAGGGAATGCTCAATATAACAAATATTATTATGAAGGGTAGGATAAACATGATCTTTAAACTTATTGAGGAGTGTGAAAAATTAACTGCTGGTGGCATAGGTGTGCTCAGGGTAAAAAAAAATATAGAGTTTCGGGGTATGATCCAAGGTACTTCAATGTTTCTTTTTAGGTGACTTTGAGAACTTTCACCATGGCCAACTTCTCTCAAGATGGGCATTGAGGAGAAACAAAAGGAAAAATAGATTCATGCATTTGTTACACTTTTGCATAAGAGATGAGAAGATAATATGTAGGCATTAGCCTTCGTATTTTAGAACACTCAACTCTCGTTGTTGGTTACCAATGGTGTCTCGCAAGTCCTTTATTATTTTTCTATTCTTTTTTTTTAACAGAGAAGCACCTCTTAGCAATCCCTAAGAGAGAAGACAGAAAGAAACCCTGAGCATATAAAATCCAACCATTTGCAGATTATTTGGTCACACCGCATATAAATGCTCCTCAAAAGTAATCAAAAATTTAAAATTTCTACCATTTATCCTACAATTCATAAATTTATTCTTAAAGAGAACACCTACATAAAAGGGTCCATAATATTGAATTGGATAAACGCAAGATAAGCAGAGAGATTAAGCATTTAAGCACAAAATGTCACCGAAAAGGGCACACTCCCCCACACTAAATTGAACAATGTCCTCATTGTTCACCAGAAAAAACAAGGGAAGTTTCAGAAGACCTTTTCGGTAAGTAGATAAAAACAGAGATAACACACAGGTCACAATTAAACATTTAAGCACATAAACGCTCCTCTGCAGTTTTTATTTAATTAAAAGCATAATTAAAGAAACTGGTACTCCCCTGAGATTATTTTTGCTAGCATTATAAGAGTTCCCCCACACTTGAGCTTCAGCCTCAAGTAGCGTAGCTTGGTTGCAGTGTAAACATGAAATTGCATCTGCTTAAGACACTAGAAAGCAACCATACTACAAACGGGGTTAAGAGTTAGCAAAATAAAATTAAAAGAGAACCTGAAAATTAAAAGAGCAATAAATGAAATAAAAGTTCATCCGGGTTGCCTCCCGGGAAGCTGCCCTTCTTTACGTCTTTGGCTAGACGCCCGCTTCGTTATCCTGGATCAAAAATATAAGTAGACAATAATTCTGCCAGAAAAACGAAGTTGACAGTAATTAATAACAAACCACCTAGATCAAAACAGAACGTTACTTCGGCAAATATAATAGGAAAATGAATACTCCACAAAACCTGGTGTTTGAGGAGGTACTGCCGGTAGCGTAGTTCTAGCAGGAGACCAGTGTGATTGGCTTTGCTTCCTCAAATTGGAAGATGTAAAATCCTTCTCTTGTTGTCGAGGCTTATGGTAATCAATGTCAGAGGGAAGTGGCTCCTTGAAATTGATTATAGCACTCTCTTTTGATGGCTCGAAGGGAGGCGGTATCTCCTCCTTCTCAAGGTTGAGGATGTGTCCACCTTCATCTGGGTAGAGCACGGAGAAGGAGGGGAAAAGTAGTTGACTTCAGAGGGAGGAAACTCCATGAAGTCCAAGGAGAAACTCTCTTCTGAGGGGTTGTCTCCATAATCAAGCTGATGGTTGTTTGGTGATGGATTCTCTAATTCGAATAGGGAGGAGGTGGAAAGTAGCTTATGTCCTCACAGGTTGTTCCTCCTCAGGGACCACTTCATTCAGTTGTTGAAGCGGTTGATCCATGCGTTCGATCTGATTTAGCGTTTTTTTGCTGGTTCCTTTCAAACGTTGAGGTAAAATTGCCATCATTTCTCTTAAAAGGGGTTGTCTCTCTCTATTGCAACCATAGGACAATGGGAACTTTCATGGTCTCCTCCACACTCTTGGCACACAAAGATGGGGATAGGCTTGAGAGATGACTTGTAATCCTCCAAGAGAGCTCTCAATTCAGCATTTGGGTCTGAACATTGGGGGCTTTCATGGTACTCTCCCCCCTTTGACAGACACTCCATTGATTGTAGTCCTCTGCGCCATAGGGGTAACCATACCAATCTCCTGCTTGATCGTAGTAACTATCCATCAGAATTAAGTACCTTTAAAAACAAAACAAAAAAAATTATACACAAAAAGTGGCAAATAACGAAAAATAAAAGAAAAACTAAACAGATAATAAACCAGATAGTTGGACCGAAGTCCCCGGCAACGGCGCCAAAACTTGTTGGGCAAAATAGTAGTTAAACTATCTTCTAATTATGGCAGTGAACCCAATCTTTGTAGTACAACAAGGTCGTATCCACAGAGACTTCGCAACTGTCTAATTAATTATTCAGTTTAGCAAATGTACAAAAAGGCAAATAAAAATGCATAAAATGTAAATTGGGGTTTAGCCGGAGGCAAGCTTGATTTTCAGAATTAGTACAGAAATAATAATACAGTAAAATAAAGTAAATGGATGGAAAAAGGTATCCTAGGATAGCGGGGGAATTTCCTAAATTACTTAAACAATTTATAATCCTGTCTCAAATATTTATTGCCTATTAGAGTTAATAATTGTCAGTTACGAACTCCTATTAATAGCCTTAGTATTTTCCTGCTCAATCCGGAGTGTAAATACCAAGATAATTCCTTTGTGGTACTTTGACTATCTCAAAATCAATCATGTTGATAGTTACCAAATAAATGCAGTAGTTTGTCACGCTAAAGCATTAACAATATTTGCTAAAAGGAATTAAAACAAGTTTAATAAGTGAAATAGGTGATAAACATTTATTTAAGTGCAGACAATAATTATAATCCTAATTTGCTCTTATTTTCTGTTAAGAATTTTATCTTGTGGCCTTTCTAAATCATAGATAAGGACAACTCTTAATTAATTCAGTGGACTCTTGCAATCAGAAGTAGTCCAAATTATTAATTAGCTTTAAGCAAGAATTCTTTTAATAACAGCGATGGATTTTATCTGCTAATCAAGGAGAATAATATCTAACGTTTATCTCTCTTTGTGGTCTATTCTCAGATTTACAAAATCATTGAAATAAGAGAAACCGGAAAATGCATAAAAATGATCAGTTCTTAAACATTTAATAATTCAGAGAGACAAAACAAATATTTAATAAGCAAACTTGGTATTAATAATAAGTCTGAATTATTTAAGGTCAAACCCCATCCTAGGATACGAGTAAATCACTCAGACATTAACAGTAATAAAAAGGAAACAGAAATAGCCATTAATTTGGGGACTGCCGGCGGAGACTGGACTGCGATTCGCTTCTGCTCCAGCTCCCTTTTTCTGTTCTTCTTATCGTGTTTCTGCTTCGTGGTGGAATGAAGAATAAAACTAAAGGAGAAGTGGGAGATAAGAGGATGGAATGGATCGTGGGAGTGAGCGATGGTTTATTTACTGGATGGGATGATACGTCTACTGCTTGGATTGTGAGGAAGGGAAATGAATTTATTTGAGCAGAGGGCGTGGGTTTATATAGAGAAAGGAAGAAGAGGAGGAAGGAGAAAGGCTGGATCACGCGTGAAGATAAGGAGGTGCAAGTTGATTTCTCAATTGATTGCTCTCATTTATTGCAGGGGACAGAGCGTGCAGTAGATGGATAAGCAGACAGTGGACGAGTTTGCAGAGAGTCGGCGAGGCAAGTTGGAGACGACGACGGGCGAAGAAGATAAGCTCGCTCCGTTAATTTTAGATCTGGGCGTCCGCCTCTGCGTCCGCCTCTGAAGCACGCGGACGTCTCTGTTGTTTCTCTCCCTCCGTCCGCCGCCCGGCCACTCTGTCTGTCCGCGTCTCCAACCGCCCAGCAATCAGGCGGACGCCCCTGCCGTCCCTGGTCCTGCTGTCCCCCCCAAACCGCCTAATCATGGGGCGGTTGCCCTTAGTGATGTCCGCTACTTACAAGGCGGTTGCCTAGGCGGACACATCGCTGTTCTGTGCTCCTCGCGTGACTCTCTTCTACCGGCTCTAGATTCTTCGTTTGGACTCCGTTTTTCTGAGCCGTTTGCGTCTATGTGTTCGTCTCTTCTCTCTTCTCTACTCCCAGCTTGGTTTTCCTCATGTTAAACCAATAATTAGTGAGATAAAATAAAATATAAACTAGAGGAAAACTAACCGAAGTGGAGAAATGAGCAAGAAAAGTGCTAATATTATACATGAAATACACCTATAAAACATGCTCATTTGGACACTTATCAGTGTCGCGTTCAAAGGGGGTACATGGGTGATTCCAAAGGATCACCCGCTCTTTGTAAAATTAAACATTTTGAAAGACGACTTTGATAATCACTTCTTTAAATAATTCTTCTTATCATCATCTCATTTCATCAACCCTAAAATTCCCAAAACTCGTAAACCGTGAACTACGTAAGGTCCGATCTCAACGGGGAGTTGAGCACGTAGCCAGCCCACCTAGGGTGCGACCACCTTCCTTCCAATAAAAAAACCCCTTTTCCCATTCTAGGTGCTACTCGTACCTCTAAAAACATTCAAATCCTCCGACTCAAATTAGGCCTCTTCATTCACTCAGCCCTTAAACTTTTCCTAGATTTCCATTCTTCATCCATCATCTATCTCAACTCTCAACTCATCAATCCTTTTATTTGGCGCGAGCTTGGTAGAAAAGCTCGCCTCATCCACTCTATAGTCTCTTCCTTCGTAATTCTATCCTTACGGCCCTTTGAAATAAATCTCTCTAAAAGGTTTTGAAAGAAGGCAACCCCGACAATTAGAGATCGAGGTTTCCTCGGGCTCCAATCCAAAGTCGTGGTCATTGCCACTTCTTAGGGATGTAATGCAGACTGTATATTTGTGAGTGGTTGGAACTAGTGTAATTAAAAAAAATGAAAAGAAATTAAAAACTCAAAATAACCGTCGGGCTGCCAAACAAATCCCGGTCGCAGTAGTATAGTAAAGTGTAAGCGACCGGATATCGAACTGTGGGACTAAGGGGAATTATTAAGTACCTAAGCTTTGTCACAAAAAGGGGGATTATTTGACTTGATTTTACAAATAAAAGGAAAGAAATAAACTAAGTAAATAGGTAAATTAATGGGACTCTGGGTCAGGTTAATATAATCTGCTCTTTCATGCTATGTCTACTGGTTTAATTATAATTGTTTGGCAAAATTCCTCTTATTATCTTAAGGACTAAATCATAGCCTCATAAGAACTCGTTTACCAGAAAATGCAAGGTCCGATGAAAACTCAGCAAAACATATGTAAACGGACGTTTTGATATGAGAAATTATGTTTGCATCTGAGTACTAACTTATCCGATGAAAACAAGTTTCCTCCAAATTTACGGCTTAATTACCTATCTATTTATCACCGATCAGATTAAAATAGATTTAGTAAAGCATTTAATAAACTCATGACATTTATTAAAAAGGCGAGAGATAAGCTTTAATCGTAACAAACTATATTTAAATAAGACCAGTAAAACATATGCATAATTAATGCAAACACATAATAACCATTCCCAGAGTATGCATATTCTAGCCTAACATATTAAATAGTTTGATCTTCTATTTGAATACGTAGACTAGAGGTGGATATGGTGGAATGAAAAGAAAACAAAATTGGAGAAGACGGGAGAAGAGAAATGGGATGAACGTGTGAATGTGGTGTAGTGGATCGATGATGGATAGATTGGATCCTCGAAGGGAACACTGGAGAAGATAAATGGAGCGTGGGTTTTATAGAAGAAAGGAAGAGGAAGAAGACAGAGGGAACACCACGTGAGGGATTTAAGGCAGGCGCCTGATATGTTAAATGGAGTAGATGGATATGTCTGCAGGCGCCGCAAAGAAGAAGCAACTTGGGGAAGACAGTTGGCGAAGAAAACCAGTCGCGTTAATTTCTGGATCTGGATCTGGACATTTACACGCGCCCGTGTCTGTGTCCGGCCTTAAATCCATGGACACATTTCTTCCACACAAACGTCCGCCCCTTGTCCGGGTTTATTTCCGCGGACGTCACTCAAGTGGCTCCTCCTCTCCTGTCCGTGTCTGTCCGGTGTTAAATGGTCGGACGTCTCTAACCTGTCCGCCCTTTTCTCCACGGACGTGGCACGGACGTGACACGGTCTTCTTCTTTTCTCTTGTCCGTGCTTAGTTCTGCGGACATGACACGGACACACCATTCTTCACTTCTGTCCGGCCTTTTCTCTACGGACGTGGCACGGACGTCTCTACTCCTGTCCGGCCTTTGTTCCACGGACGTGCCACAAAATATGGAGGCCAAATCGCGTGCATCTCGCGTGACTCTTTTTAATCCCTTTTGATATATGTATTTATATGGCATTTTTCCTACATTTAACACATATAATACATCAGTTAATATCACAACATAATTATAGGAAAAACCCAAGATAAGTGAGAAACATTACTTAAAATGCTGCAAATATAAGGTGATTAAACCTTAATAAGTCTATATATTTTGCACTTATCATGTAACCCAGTACGAACCCACACAGAATCTCTGTAATGACCAGATAAGTCCTATCCAAAGGCAACAATTTCAGAGTCAACCAACGGTTCTTAGAACCCTCATCCTTTCCTTTCTAGTTCATTTTAGGTCCAACTAGGTGGCGACTCTAGTCAATTCCGCCCTCAGGCACAAGTCCACGTGAGCCCATTGAGAGCGGGTGTAGTGGTCATTAGCATTCCCCTTAGGCTTTATGGAAAAGACAGACGATTTAGTAAGGTTTTGAGGGATGCTAGAATTATGGGTTATTACCCTCCACATAATGGTATTTTTTAGGATCTAGACTTCTCACCCAGATCATATTTAGATATAATCCCTTATAGAAAAAAATCACCCTCCTCACCCTTATAAAGAGATAAGGTCCCTTACATAGGCTTCACTAGAGATAGAGTAAACTCCGTAAAAACTGAAGTTCACCGGGTTTTGGTTAGGTGACTTCTTGATGAAATCTGGCCATGAAATTTGAACCACATGTAGAGGAAGATATTTCTAATTTTCTAAGTAGAAATTAGAACTTTTGGATAATGGAATATTTTTAAATTCAATTTCTCGTCAGATTTGTTCAGAAAGTACTAGGAAATTATTGGAAATTCAAAAATTCAAAATTCCAAAACCATTATGCTCTGAATGTCATCCTCTATCACGTGTTGAATTTTCGAAGCATTCCGAGTTGATTTGAGTCATTTTTGAAAGAGAGATAAAGCTTACAGGATGGCTTAAAAGCCCTGAAAATTACGAAAAAACCTTGTGACGATCAAGGTGCCACCAATGTCTTGAGATGTGCTAATCAACCTGGAATTTTGTGCTCTTGACCAAACTATACTTGTGCTTCGATATACCCTTTCGCGGGGTCAAAATTTGGGTATAACAACTAGGTGGTAGGGGTAGCAATTCTATAGCAAAAAGTGTTTAACTACTCATAAGATTTCAAATGTAACTCATCACTAGAACCCCAAAGAAAGTAATAAAGATATTGTCATTAGGAGTTTTGTTTTTGTAGTTTTGGTTTTTTTTTGTTATACTAATGGGTGGGTTTCAAACCGGAAATCTTTGGTTCTAGGATATCACTTCGCCCCTTCCACTACCAGCTAAACCACTAGGACTTGCAGTTATGCAAGGTTAGTAGAAGTAGTTCTTGGGCTTGATTTTTAGTCCTTTTGGTATCAATTTGTAGTTATTTAGTTTATTCTTTTGTTTATACTGAATAATTTCTATAATCAAAACTTCTAATTGATGAATGAAAGTTGGTCAATCATGTTTAGGTAGAGCGAGAGAAGGGGAGGCAAGTTATTACATTTCTGGTGGTTCAAATTTGAGTATCTTGTAGGAACAAGTTTTTCACCTAGGAGAGTGTTGGGGTAAATTTTGGGTTGTGCTTTGTTTTGCTTTTGTAGTTGTGTTTTATAGTGGGAGTTGTGCCTAAACATGAGAGTTGTATGTGTTAGTTATGTTTTTCTTTCTGTTTTTTTTTTTTTTTTTGTGTGTGAAAAAGTGTTAGCTTATGGATACGGTAGTCTTTGGACGATCGTATCACACACCACGTATTAGAGTCATTGAATTCAACAAACTGACAAAATGGGTCACGGGATTAAACAAAAGAGCATGTGGCACTACTACTAAACTAGTAGTTGTGTGGGTGGCTGGCAGGCAGGCAGGCATCACTGAGTCCGTAGGACTGTGAAGCATACAAATTTGGAAATATCTGGAGAATACAAACAATACTCTACTAGCAGGAGAATCCGTTCTGCTTCTCTTTTTTTTTTTATTGGGATCTGGTTTTAACGGTGAATTGTAGAGCCTGCAAGATAGGATCCCTAGCAGGGTTGGCTTCCGCTTTAGAAATCTGAAGAACATGGTGACCAACTGTATATGGATGAAGACGAGAGTTTGATTTGAAATGAATTGACCCCATCCCGTCAGATGACACTTTATTCCTCTTTAATCTAATGAAAACAAAATGAGCTGCTGCACCTTTACATCAGAAGACAGCAAGTTTCATTCTCAATTCTCCACTAGACGGCACGCTAATCATGAATTTGATAACAGAACCCCAAAAACAAACAATTGTACCCATACCCATAACCGACAATGCTCATTCACGGGGCTCTACTAAAATGAATTAAAATGCAAATTTGGACCTATCCTAATCCCACCTACGCCCTTGCATTAATGTACATAGCTACCTTACTCAAAACGTGGAATTATTGACCTCTTACCTCCCCACTTACTAGTCTAGTGACCACTCTAGTACTTAATTACTGCGCTCTTACTAATGGCACGCCTTTACATGTTCCACAACAAATTAGCAGCAGAGAGAGAAGTAATTTCATTTCATCATGGGAATGTATCCAAGCAAAAGCAGCAGCAAACGGAGTCAGAGCCAGTCGAGGAAGATCAGGACACAACAGAAGATCACCCAGCTGCAACAGGACCTCACCCATATCACCCATCGCAGGGAAGAAGAAACCAAGGCATACGAGAGGGAACTCATGGCATACTCCCTTAATGAGTCAGCGTGGAAGAAAGAGAGGAAGAGGCTTAAGGAAGAAGTTAGGAGACTTCAGATGGAATTGGAGGAGAGGGAAATGTTGTTAGGAGAGAAAGAAGATGGTATGATGATGAGTTTTGAGGAAGGGAAGAAGATGGGACAGTACTATTGTTTGGATAGTATTGCGACTGAGTTCTTGATGGAGCAAATGAGAGAAGAAAGAGCTAGAAGAGATGAAGCTGTTGAGAAATGGAAGATGCTGTATCTTGATATTAAGAATGAGCTTGACGATCTTATCAACAGTACTCACCATCAAGGTTCGTTCTCTGTTTCTTCTGCACTTAAATTGTACCAAAATAACTAGTTTGTTTGTGTCTCCTTATTTATACACCAGAATTATAACCATGACATTTATCTCACCAGTGACAATTATCTACACAATTTATAGATAGGACATTAAGCTCCGTTTCCGTGGAAATCCAAGAATCGTACACTTTTAATTAGCTAGAAACGTTTTCCTCTTCTTTATGTCAAGTGGGTTGAGAGAGTTTCTGAGTTTTCTGCAGGCGGAGGAACAATGGGTGGACACAGCAATTGATGACGGAGATGCAGAAGGAACTGAATGATAAGGATGATACAATTGAGAATCTGAGGTCAAAGATAGCTGCCATGGAGCAAGAAGAGTACAAGACAAAAAGACAATTAGACATTCTAAGACAGAGCTTGAGGATTATGACGAGTAAGAACAAATCAAGATTGGGTTCAACTTACACTTGCTAATAACAATCATGGGTTAATTAATTGGTACTGTCTTCTCCATCCTTAACATGATGCAATGCAATCCTACAAGTTTTCTTATAATGGTGTGGCAATCTTTTCCACAACACTTATATGATATGAGAGTATTGCATGTATGGAGCGGAGGATGCAAATTTTACTTCTGTTCCTCACCTTTAAAAACACAATTCTCGTATATTTACTAGTATAAAAGAAACTAGTCAATTCTGATGGATATATATCTGAATTGTCTTGTCAGAGGCGCAAACATTGTGATATTCATGTAATATGCTGAGAGTGAATGATGATGTATAACATGACTTTGTAGTTTTACCAGTTCACACAACACGAAAATCCGTGAGTTACAATTTCTCCACCATTTTACTTCTTTTGGTGCAGTAAACAAACATATATAAATGCATAGTGTAGCAACATAAAATTTATTAAGTAACTCTAAATGATGTCCCAAAAGGTGATACCACCATTTTAACACCGAAATTATGGTACACCTCAAGATCATCAGCCATGTACAGACTGACTACCCATCCGGTATAGTATAGTTGAAGCTCATTACCAGAGTGTTACGTATATTTAGTCATAAGCTTTTTTCTTTTCTTTTAATTTGTTATGTTTTTTCTCATTTTGTGATTATTTAGTATTTTTTGTGTTCATATATTGTATAATTGTAAGTAACAACGCATAAGTGTGGCCAGTTTATTAAAGGCCCATATTGGTTGTGTAAAGAAAGGGCTACTTCTAGTAAAGTAATAATACTGGCGCATAGATCTCTAGGGTTTATATATATATATATATATATATATATATATATATATATATATATATATCATTGTAATCCCACAATAACAGTGCCGACAATACAACACTTAATACGATGCAATATTCATTGATGAAATACAATCGCATTCTGCTTCTGCATTTCTATCTTTAGTATGGAATCAGAGCTTTAATCCTTCTCTTCTCATCCATGGATACACAATCGGCAATTAATTCATCATCTACTGGCGTCGATGGCACGCCCAAATCCAAGTCATCAACATCAGCAGCATCTACATATTCTATACCATCGTTGATCTCCTCAGCTCACAACTTCCTCAAATTGACTGGAGACAACTATCCTACCTGGAGGAAACAGGTAGAGCCCTACCTCAGAGGACATGGGCTGTATCATGTTGTCGATGGTTCCTACAAGCAACCAGCATAACAGGTAGATGGTCAAAGTAATCCAGAACATCAAACATGGCAGCAGGTAGATCAAATGGTTATGTCTGTTATTACCTGTTCCTTATCTCCCCAAGTCTTAGGACAGGTAGTGGGTGGTGAAACTTCTGCCCAGATCTGGAAAATATTGGAGGAAACATACGGATCAAAAACAAAATCTAGAGTTCAACAGTTACGGTTCCAATTAAATGAATCTAAAAAAGGAAGATGATATAATTACATTTTTTAACAAGCTAGGAGTCTAGCTACACAGATTGCGGCTGCCGATCCCGGTTACAGATGAGGATTTTAATAACTACATTCTCTGTGGTTTGGGGAGTGAGTATCTCCCGTTCATTACTTATGCTGTTACTAGGGAAGAAGCTGTAACACCATATCAATTGCTTGCTCAGTTGATGACAGTGGAAAATCAAATAAATCAGCTCAACCGCAGTAACCAAACAGAATCTCTGCTGATATTCATCTCAACAACACTGTGACTACCTCAAACGTGATAATTCCTACTCTAGCAGGGGTAGGGGAAGTAACTCCAACAGAGGGAGAGGGGGTGGTCGTAACAACAACAACACTATAATTACAATACCTCCACTCAAGGAAGAGGTGCTACTCCAAGAGGAGGCAGATCCTATAATCAGACTCTCCTCACAGGTCGCAGGATACTAGAGAAACCTGTCAGGTTTGCTCTAAGAAAGGGCACAATGCCTTGTCATGTTGGCATAGGTATGATCACAGCTATCAACCAGGTTCGGGAAGTGTAACTGCTCACAACACCTCCATTAACAATTCTTATGGAACTGGAGGGTGGTTCCCAGATACCGCTGCTACAAATCATTTCACAAATAATCTCAATTCCTATTCAGCGGGCTATCAATCTTATCAGGGACCAGAAATGGTTGCTATTGGGGATGGTTCCCACCATTCCTATTCAGAACTATGGCACTGGTGCTCTTACTTTACCCTCTGGACAGTTTATTTATCTAAATTACTGCATGTTCCTTAATTAACTAAGAACTTGCTTTTAGTCCGAAAGTTCTGTCATGATAACAATGCATGTTTTGAATTCTATCCTTCATATTTTTTGATCAAGGATCTCAACCTCAGAGGATACTTCACAAAGGGGGTTTTAGAGAGGGTCTATACCATATAGCTGAAGATGGTACTCAAGCTAGCTATGCTGCTCACACTACTCTGCTGTTGTTTCTACCAAAAAACATGGCATTGTCGCCTTGGACATGCTTCTGATCGATTACTGCGTTTACTTTAAATAATTTGGATTGCCTGTGGCTTCTAAGTCAAAGAATTTTGGGGTGTGTTTTGGTTGCTGTCAAGGAAAGCTTCATGCTCTTCCTCACCCCTTCCCCTTCTATTAGCATTTTCCTTTGAACTTATATACATGGATGTTTGGGGACTTGCAGCTGTTGCAGCTACTGATGGATCTAAATATTATCTGTCTATACTTGATGATTACTCTAAGTTGTGTGGCTATTCCCTATACCCTTCAAGTCTACTGTTTCACTCATCTGTTTTTCATGCATTTCATGCCTACATTCAAAATCAGTTCAAACATTCAATTAAGGCTGTGCAGACAGATAATGGAACGGAATTTTAGCCACTTAAACCTTTGTTTCAGAAGCAGGGTATTCAACACAGGCTATCTTGCCCATACTCTCATGCTCAGAATGGGGCAATAGAGTTAAGGCATCGTCACATTGTTGACAAAGGTCTATCTATGCTAAGTCATGCTTCAATGCCTTTAAAATTCTGGGATAAAGCTTTTCAAACGGCAGTCTACCTGATAATCGTACCCCTACACCTCTTCTGGGTCATAAGTCTCCCTATGAGATATTGTTTTCAAAAGCACCAGATTACAATTTTCTTAGAGTGTTTGGCTGTGCTATATGGCCAAACTTGCGCCCCTACAACAGCAACAAGCTGTCTTTTCGGTCTACACTATGTTTTTTGTGGGGTACAGTTCTGATCATAAAGCCTATTTGCTTGGACTTCAACACTCAAAAGCTTTACATTTCTCGTGATGTTGTATGTGATGAAGAATATTTTCCTTTTGCTAAATCCAACATCTCACCCTCTCTACCCACACTCTCTTCCCCTTCCTACTTTGATCATGATGGTGACTCTACTTCTCCACCTACCCAAGCTTCTCCTACATCTAATTTGCCCTCTCTCAACTCCACTCCTCCCACTCCTGAAAATCACCAATCTACTGCTATTCTCTCAGACTCCTCACCTGTCACACCAGAACACTCATCAACCACCTCCTCTGACAGTCCCACCGCACCCACCATAAATACCCCATCAGAATCTCCTTCACCTTCCTCTTCTCCACCACCACCACATCAAATGGTCACGAGAGCCAAAGCCAACATCTATAAGCCTCTCATACGTACTGATGGAACACTACCTCTACTACTGATGTTCCCTCAGAACCCACTTTCAAAGAAGCTCTTCTTTACCCTTGTTGGAAACAGGCTATGCAAGCAGAGATTCATGCTTTATCTTCCACTAATACAGGGTTCTGGTTCCCCCTCCCCCTCATGCTAATGTGCTCGGTACTAAGTGGATACTCAAGACTAAATACACTGCTGATGGGAAAGTTGAGCGCCGAAAGGCTAGATTGGTTGCTCAGGGACATACTCAGTCTTATGGTCTTGACTATTCTGACACTTTTAGCCCGGTTATCAAACCCACTACCATACGGGTTGTCCTATCTATTGCTACCAGTCTTCGCTGGAAATTTAGACAGATTGACATTCAAAATGCCTTCTTACATGGGGACATAAGGGAAGACATTTACATGCGACAACCACAGGGTTTTATTGACCAGTCTAAACCACACTATGTGTGCAAGCTTAAGCGCTCACTTTATGGCCTTAAACAGGCACCTCGGGCCTGGTTTTCTAAGCTCTGTGATGTTCTGGTATCTATGGGGTTTCAACCATCTAAGGCAGATGCATCTCTCTTTATATACTCTTGGCATAACCAGCTTTTGTATGTCCTAGTCTATGTGGACGATTTTATAATTACCGGTTCCTCCTCCCACCTAATCGACATGTTTGTCACTCGTCTATCAGAATATTTTCCTGTTCGAGATTAGGGTACCCTAGCTTATTTTCTGGGAGTTGAGGTCGAACAGACAAACACGGGTCTTTATCTAAGCCAGACAAAATATATTCAAACCCTTGTTCAGCGCCTTAATCTACACAACAACAGACCTACTACCACCCTGTCGCAATGTCTAACCCCGTTTCAACCACAGATACCAACCCCTTTGAAATTCTACCCTGTTTCGAAGCACCCTTGGCTCTCTCCAATATCTCTCCCTCACTGACCAGATATTGGCATACTCAGTCAATAAACTGTGTCAAAACATGCATAATCCCACAAATTACACTGGAAAGCATTAAAGAGGGTGGTGAGATACCTACAGGGCACGGCGCATCTCCGTCTGCATTTCTCCTCTGCTTCCCCCATTTCTCTTGCGGCGTATACTGACTCCGACTGGGCTCCGTCTTCAGATGACCGAAAATCCACCGCCGCTTACTGTGTGTTTTTTTGGGGACAACCTTGTCTCCTGGTCGTCGAAGAAGCAACCCGTTGTAGCGCGGTCCACCACAGAGGCTGAGTTCTGGGCCGTTGCGAATGGCGCCTGTGAGTTGCTGTGGATCCAGCACTTGCTTCGTGAGCTACGCATCCCTCTTTCCCAATCTCCTCTCATCTGGTGTGACAATATCTCTGCAACTTACTTTGCTCAAACCCTATTCTTCACTCGAGGATGAAACATGTTGCTCTGGATTTTCTTTTTGTCAGAGACAAAGTAAAACAGGGAAGGTCTACACGAGTGTAGCTTCAATCTCAGCTTCATCTCCCAGGGATCAACGCGTCGATATGCTCACTAAGCCCACTTCTACCTCCGCCTTCTTACACAATCGGTCCATCCTCGGGTTAGTTCGTATGGACCGCGGGGGGATAACAACGCATAAGTGTGGGCCGGTTTATTAAGGCCCATATTGGTTGTGTAAAGAAAGGGCTACTTCTAGTAAAGTAATAATACTGGCCCATAGATCTCTAGGGTTATGCATATATATATATATGTATATCATTGTAATCCCACAGTGAACAGTGCCGACAATACAACACTTAATACGATGCAATATTCATTGATGAAATACAATCGCATTCTGCTTCTACATTTCTATCTTTAGTAGTAAGCATGGATATATCACTATTCTTATTTTTTTATTTACGGCTCTATATATTAAGGTTTTTACTATCATGGCAAATTAGACCCGTCAAATTAGTTATTAGTTCGGGTATTGGGTCATATCTGGTTGGGGTTAGGATTTGTCCGAGTAAATAATTTGTCGGATTAATTGTTTTGTATTCGGGTCAAACGGAGTTTGGATTATAATAGTTTCAAGTAGAAGTGAGTTTCGGCTATTTCACGTCATAACTAATTTTCTTTTAATAAAATTATAAAATAATTATCTCCTATTTTTATTGGTATATATAATGTATTATTGATCAATTTTCTTTACTTACATATTAAAAGCATTCTTATACAAAATTAAAAGAAATGTCAACAAGATCAAATAGTTCATTGGTCCTAGCGGTGAGCATTCGGTTACTCGGTTCTAATCAAATACCAAATTAGGAATAAAATTTTGGTTTTTGGTGATTGCTCAGTGATAACCGAATAACCAAATTTCAGTTTGAGAACCGAAATAACCGAAAACTAAAATAAATTTTCAAAGTCCAAACCGAGAATTGACCGAAAATCCAAAATTTCAATAATTCAGTTTTTTGTTAGTACCAAATTATGAAAAAACTAAAAATTTTGTATAAAACTGAATTAACCATATTGTATAATACTTTTTCCAGAATATAACAATTTCCTCTGCTGATATCTTCTAAGTGGTGTCCATTACCAAAGCAAAAGTCATCAAAGTATCACAACACATTATTCATCGGCCACTCGCTACTAGTTTTTCATTTGTCACTAAACTAAAAGTACAGATATGTAAGTTATTTGGTTATTCGGGTAACCAAATAACTCAATAACGGACTGAAAACTAAACCAAGTTATATTTCAGTTTTGACCGACGAATTAAAAAAAACAAATTTTTCAAAAACGGTTAAATTTTCGATTAAAAATCAAATAGTTTTGGTTATTGGTTATAACCGAACAAACCGGAATCGAATGCTCACCCCTAACTGGTTCTAGTAAATGCAACCTCAAGGTTGTAAGTGGTCAATACAGTGTATATTCTTATTTTCAGTCGAGTTTAATCATGTTAAATCGAGTCTTTTGGTCATTGTTTTTGTGGGTCACTATTATTTCAAGTTATTTGAGCGAGGTAGTTTTAAGTTACTATAATTTTGAGAATTTTGATTCGAGTCAGTTTCAGGTCACTAGTATTTCGGGCCATTTGGATTCAGATCAATTTTAGATTCATATAAGTCGAGTTTCAGGCTTAATATATTTTAATATGTTTGGGTTTCAATCTATTTTTGGGTTCGGGTAAAATGGACAGCTTTTAAATTCAAATCAAATTTGGACAACTTTATGATAAAATAGTTAGTGGTTACCAAAAGTTTTGAAGGATGGCATCCCATTCCGTGGATGTATGAGGTATTTATATTTCTTTTCCTAAAATAAAGTGAAGTGGATAAAAGAACAAGCTAACAAATAGACTGAATAAGAACATAATCAATTTTTTTCTTTACTGTATTCCGCTTAGGTTAATGGTATCGAAGCACATCTAGTCTGCTCTGTGTACCTTCATTATTGTTCCTCTTTCCCCACCTTTTTTTTAGTAAAATGTCGATACTTATTAGAATTGTATTTAGGTATTCGTAAGATTTTGTAAGTTCACATGAATGTAAACGTAAGATTGTATATTCATTTATGTCAACAAAGCCAACACGTCCAACCTTTATACACGCCTAATCTCTTTCTATCTAAACAAAACAGAATCGTAACCACCTAGATTCTATAAGCTGTTAAGATAATATCTTAACAGATTTTGAAAAACAAAAATACTCTCTGAATTTAACTAATCTAACTAAAAGCAAAATATGGGCCGATGGACTAAAACCCTACTGGGCTGACTTACTAGTCCAATACCCCCCCCAAGCCGCAGGCAAGCAAAATTGCCTAGGCTTGACTCGTCGGTGTTGCTCATGCCCATGAGTGGCAGTTGACGCGCGTACTGAACTCCTGGTAGAACCTTAGTCATCATGTCAGCCAACTGAGTAGAAGAGATGTATAAGTAACATCGACTAGCCCTTGTTGTATTTTTTCCCGGACAAAATGACAATCTATCTCAATATGTTTGGTACGTTCATGGAAAACAGGATTACGTGCAATATAAATAGCAGACTGATTATCACACTTAACAGGAACAGGCGTGATATGCAGAACCCCCAGCTCATGTAACAAACGCGTGAGCCAAGTCAACTCGGCAGTAACACGTCGTAGAGAATGATACTCCGCTTCAGCACTGGAAAGAGAAACAGACCCTTGCTTCTTGGTTTTCCAAGAAATAGGACTATCACCAAGGAAAATATAATAGCCAGACACTGACTTCCTGGTGTTAGGGCAAGCCGCCCAATCAGAATCACAGTATGCTTGAAGATCAAGATTAGGCTGTTGCCCTTTAGTAAGAACGATACCATAATTGATGGTACCTTTGATATACCGTAACGCATGCAGCGCAGCCTCCATGTGCGTGTCACTTGGGTTCTGCATGAACTGACTCAAAACTTGTACGGTGAAACTGATATCCGGACGCGTGTGAGTCAGATAATTAAGTTTCCCGACAAGCCGTCTATAAACAGTGGGATCAGCAAGGGGTTCCCCATCATCTGCACGAAGTGGACTACCCACAACCATTGGTCCACGTGTGGCGCGCAAATCATGGCAATGATACTCCGTCAACAATTCGTTACAAAATTTCCTCTGAGAAAGAATAAAGCCTTCATTGTAAGGAATAAACTCTATACCCAAAAATAATGTAGTGTGCCCAAATCCTTAATACGAAAATTAAGATCCAGTGCACGTTTGATATTGTCAATATCTGTCTGATGTGCACCAACAATGAGCATGTCATCCACATAGACAGCTATAAATATCTTCTCTGTACCGTCCTCTTTATAAAAAAGAGAATAATCATTCTTAGACTGAAGAAAACCAAGTGTATGAAGAAAACCGGCCAGCTTAGAAAACCATTGACGAGAAGCCTGCTTAAGACCGTACAATGATTTCTTAAGCCGGCATGCCTTGTTGGTGCCTGTGACTACAAGACCCTGCGGAAGCCGCATATAAACTTCCTCATCGAGATCGCCATGAAGGAAGGCGTTGTTAACATCAAGCTGGTTAACGATCCAGCCTTTGTGAAGTGCCACGACAAGAAGGGAGCGAATGGTAGTTAACTTAACCACAGGAGAGAAAGTCTCATGATAATCTAAGCCATGCCGCTGGGTGAATCCTTTCGCCACCAAACGTGCTTTGTAACGCTCCAATGTGCCATCTGATTTGAGCTTTACCTTATAAACCCATTTGCACCCGATAACCTTCTTGCCACGTGGCAACGTAACAACATCCCAAGTTTCATTCTCCTCCAACGCCTGCAGTTCAGCTTGCATGGCCGTCCTCCAATGCTCATGTAGAACGGCAGTCTTGTAGTCTGGCGGCTCTTGCAAAGCCAAATCAGTCTGAGAGTCATGAGGAAAATTAGAGGTGAACAACGCAATAGACCGAACCGGTTTGGTCTCAGTTAGGCTAACACAATATGGAAGACGATTCGCAAGCGTGTCCCTAGTTTGATAGACACGGTCGTCAAGAATGTCTTGAAAGCTAGTGTTACATATATAATCGGATAGGTGGCTGGGCCTTTGTGAGACGCGACTGGAACGCCGCAAGGTAGGGGCAACAGGTGGATCTTCAATGCGGTCAACAGATGGGACTGCACCGTCTGCATTTGGAGAACCCACATGGTAATCATCAAACAACATGGGCGATGGAGAATCGTGACCAGGCGATGGGAATCGTGACCAGTCGGCTGATCTACACGTTGCATGGATGTCACGTCTGTATGTCGGTAAGGATAAACATGAACATGAAACTTAACATCCCTGCAACTTCTTCCACAATTTTTGTTTCCAAGCTCATCACTCTATATCCCTTTTTCCGTGGGTGCTCACCCAAATCTATGCAAGCTTCTCCCCGTGGTGCGAATTTTCCCCCTTTAGGACCAACAATAGTCTTGTAACATAGCACCCGAATGGCTTGATTTCGTTATATGTTGGTTTGGTATGAAACAAACTTTCATACGGTGTCTTACCATTCAAGGCCTTGGTAGGAAGACGGTTGATCAAGTAAGTGGCATACAAAATACATTCTCCCCAGTAGGCTAAAGGAACATGCGACTGAAAATACACTGCTCTAGCTGTCTCAAGGAGGTATTTATGCTTTCGTTCGACTATTGCATTCTGTTGAGGTGTATAGGAGCATGAGGTTTGATGAACTATTCCTGTTTGAGAGAAAAATAACTTGCCTTCAGTAGAACTACCAAGTTCCTTTGCATTGTCTGTTCTCACCATCTGAACCTTTGTGTCAAACTGTCGTTCCACCATTTTAATAAAATTAACCACTGCCTCCCAGGCATGACCCTTCTGTTTGATAAGTGTTACCCAAGTAGTTCGAGTGAAATCGTCAACAAAGCACACAAAATACTTATAACCGTTGTATGTAACTGTACTGAACGGACCCCAAACATCAATGTGTAACAACTCAAAACACGCTTAGTCTGACTTGTTGAGTGACCGAAGGGCAAGCACTGAGCACGAGACTTGTAACAAACATCACACGCGTAATTCGAAGGAAATCTGTTTCTTTAATTAAACCAAGAAAAACAGCTTCTTAAATGGCACATGTCCAAGCCTAACATGTAATTCTAAGGCCTTTGGGCTTATTACAATACTCGGGTCAGACTGCTGACCCACACCTACCGCGGCCCCTACTTTACTTTGATCCAACAATGACGAAGACTGGAACTCGTCGTGGCCCAACAACGAGACTGAAGAGGAGCGCAGTCTGTTCTGGCCCAACCTCGTGTCAACCCAGCATCCAGACGCGTCCACCTGTCGGTCCTGGCCTAAGCGAGTGTCAACCCAGCGACTAAACTCCTCCACCTGTAACACGTAGAGACCACCGCTGCTCCTGCCGATCGCGTTATCCACCCTGGAGAACGGCCCTGAATGAAGCAACCGAGATCAGAAAAAAACAAGGCGCAACGAAATTGCTCAACCAGCTTCGACACCGACACTAAATTAAACATAAAATTCGGTATGTATAACACTCCCTCCAAACGTAACGGTATTCACCCCAATGTTCACATCACCGATAGATCTCACAGTTTGCGGACTCCCATCAGGTAAAATAACTGTTCTTTCCTCCTTCAATCGCCGCCAGTTAGTAAACATATAATCAGCTCCCGACATATGGTCGGTTGCCCCCGAATCGAGTAACCATTCTCCTTTGAATGATTCACTGGAAAATTTGCTTGAAAAACACATTCTGTTAGTAAGAGCGTAAGCGTTTATACCTGCGAAATTGCAGTGGTCGACTGTGTCTGCGGTGTTTTCTGTGCCCTTATTTCGAATGAGTTCTGTGATTTGCTTCAACTGCTTGGGCGTTAAACCCTCTCCCTGGTCTTCGTCGTTACTGCTCTGACCGGAAGCTTGAACCACATTTGCAAAGGCTTTCTTTCCGTCGTGCTAGCACATTATCTCGTCCATAAATCTGGTAGCAATCTGCTGCTGTGTGACCAGTTTTTTTTACAGTGATTGCAAACTTGTCGCTGAAAGCACTCTTCAGAACTGTGTCCTGGTTTTTTACAGTGTGTGCAAATAATTTTCTTCCTGTCGAACTTCTTGCTGGTGTTTCTGAAATTATCGGTGACAGTGGTGGACTTACTGTAAAAGGACATAGAATCCTCATTGAAACCGTTACTACCTCGTTGCTCCTCCTCTTGAACAACTAAAGAAAAAGCTTTCTCTAAACTGGGTATCTCCTCAAAGCCAGTATTTGTCCTCTGATTGACAAATACTTGCGGCTTAAACCCATTAAAAAGTGGATAAGCTTATTCTGCTCCCCTTGTTTTCTTAAGTGCTGCCTTGACTCCGCACTTACACCCAGCGCAAGTGCACCGTGGTGGAGATTGGGCTAAGTCAAGCTCTCCCCAAATTTTCTTCAAACGTGTATAGTATTCACTAACTGTTTCATCCCCCTGCTTAACATCCGCAAGCTCTCTTTTCAGGTTATGGATAATTGCTAAATTGGTGCGCTCGAACCTTTCCGACAGGTGTTCCCAAAGCTCCTTCGGGTCATCGAAAAAACGCACACTCTCTGCAACGTTTGGCTCCAAGGCAGATTTAAGCCAAGAGAGGACGAGCGAATTCGAACGCTCCCAGGCACTGAAACGAATTATGTCTGCTTCATCAGGTTTGTCAATTCTCCCTGTTACAAACCCATATTTGTTTTTAACTTAAGCGCCGTCGTCATATCGCACTTCCATCCCAGGAACCCTGTGACACCATTAAACTTGGACACCAATTCAATCCTAGGTTCTCTGCTGCGTGAACATAAAGAGGGTCGTTCACATCAATGGTAGTGCTTGCTGCTGACGGCGACGACACACCGGTGCCTTGCCCTTGTTTGGATCTTCTGTCATGGTTGAATGGTCTTCTAAGGATCGATTACTGCTCTGATACCATATTAGAATTGTATTTAGGTATTCGTAAGATTTTGTAAGTTCACATGAATGTAAACGTAAGATTGTATATTCATTTATGTCAACAAAGCCAACACGTCCAACCTTTATACACGCCTAATCTCTTTCTATCTAAACAAAACAGAATCGTAACCACCTAGATTCTATAAGCTGTTAAGATAATATCTTAACAGATTTGCAAACAAAAATACTCTCTGAATTTAACTAATGCTAACTAAAAGCAAAATATGGGCCGATGGACTAAAACCCTACTGGGCTGACTTACTACTAGTCCAATAATACTACAACATGTATATTCGTCAATTGGTTACAAAATAGGGTTACAGTCTGTTGCAAGCACACAACCGTGAGCACCCGGTAGGAATCGATTGTTCATCCCACCAACACCACCACTTAGTGCTTTTAAAGCATTTGCTATAACTAGTTAAGATCTTAAATTATGAAGCTCCATATTACAAAGGAAGAACTTAATAAAAAGAACTGATTTCATAAACAATTAATAGAGTAAAATCATGGTACAAATCTCCAAGACTCTTTGGTGATTGGTCCAAATGCGGATTTTGGAAACACCTTTTTATCTAGCTTATTCCATGCCCATCATCATTGTTTGTACCCGGCATCGGGATCCTCAATATTGGCACACACACCTTCTTATTGAAGGCTGTGACAAAATTTCTAGAAGCGGATCGCCAAACTTCTTGTAATAAGACAAGATCAAATAGCGTTGTTCATGTGTTGGAAGACAAAATATATCCTGAGAGTTGCAGGAAACATTTAGCTTCATGGTTCTCTGATAGGCATTAAGGAATCCAATGTTTGAATTAATACTTCCAGGATCACCAAGTTTGGATTATGGTGAGGTACGATTCTTGGCATCGTAAACTGTCAACATAAGGTTAGTAATATCGAACAGACCATCATTACTAACGGTGGCCATGGTCGGTTTCGGTTTGGTTCCAATTCTAAAACACTAGATTTGAATTCGAAGCCGGTTAGGGGCGGTTCCAGTTCCAAAGGTTGTACTCAGGTTTAGAACCGATTTTCTATCAGTTCTGATTCCGGTTCTAATTCCAGTTCGGTTCAATATCCAGGTCTAAATTTTAACTGACCTACCCACTAGGGTAGTTGCCTGGGTTGGTCAAACTTCAAGTGAAAATTATGGTATTATATCATATGACTGACCCACAGAGGCGATCGTCTGGGTTAGTCGAAAGTTAAATACAAAATCTTAAACCCGACGCCTCGGTGGGTCGATCGCCACCAAAATCTTCTTGTTTGCACTAAAATCTCCCTGAAATAATTGAAGGTTACAAGATTACATGGAATAAATTCACTCAACATAAAAAAGACTTATAATTTAAGAATTAAATTGCAATATTAAGAACAAAGAGAAATTTATTAATTTCTTGTATAGGTTTATTTTGTTTTCATTTCGTTTTGAAGTAGCAGTGGTGCTCGTGCTTTAAATGCAAGGATTTTTAGCGTTTTTATGGTAGTTTTATGAGTGTGTGCAGGTGAAATATTTTTTGTGGTATTTTATATTCTTCAAGGCTAGACAGTTGCTTGGACACAAGTGGGAGAAATGATGCTACCCCCATTGTTCGAGCTTAAGTGTGAGGACCTTCCTCAATATACGATATCAGGGAAGTTTCAGTTACTTTTATCTTTAGTGTTTGGGTTCAGCATATAATGATTTATTGCTTAACTGAAATATCCCAAATATTAATTATCCTAATTAATAATGAATTAATTAGATAAAGATAATTAATGAGAGGTAAAGAGATTAAATATCCTTAAATAAATGAAGGAATAATGTAATATTTAAATAAACCCTAATAAGTCGTTAGGAAACATTAACGAACCTTAAAATGACTCTGAGGAAGTTTAAGAAGAGAAATATAAACAAATATAGAATGAATCGTTTTTACATCGAAAAATGTGCCACAAATATTTTGGAAGTAAAAATGAGGTCTTAAGGTACCTCAAAGGTTATTTGGGTAATGTTAGAGGCATTGGGAAATTAGTTAAGGAATCGAAATACATGACGTCACGTATTCGCCTAAAATGGCGAAACGCAAACCAATTAAAAATTAAATATTAATTTATAAATAACAATAATAATTATTGTTTTTGAAAGTATAAATTTGAAAACATAAATTTGTATGTCTCGTTAAATGGGACATCGTGTCGCGAACGACACGAAAAACGGTTATAAAACGAGCCTAAAATGACATTATAAGTGTAACGTTTTGAAAACAAAAAAATAGTAAGTGGGCCGACCTGCCTAATGAATGGGCTGGCCCAATCAACTCTCTTCATTTTTGATAACTACTCCCAACCCACCCCCAAACAAAACAAAACAAAATAAAAATCTGACCCAACACTTTTCACTTCACTTTCGTTAATTTGCAACCCTAACCACGCTACGTCTCTCTTCTCTCGTTCCATCGTTCATGCGCCTCTTTTCTCTCCACCAAACGGCGTGTCCTTCAACTTTTCTTCTCTACACTCACAAAATTTACAACCCTAATTTGGCAAACGTTCTGCGCCTCTCTTCTCTTCTCACTCCAAAGATTGCACCTCTCCTCCCTCTCATTCATTCTAGAATTTTTCAAGCCCAACTGGCGAACGGACAAGACCGAATCTGAGGTAAGAACGGGTCATTCCTTGGTTAATTTCGAATTCAAATTCTGAACCCTTAACTTACTTCCCTTTCCTCTCTTCTTCTTGTTCGAACTTGGAGACCAACCGAAGGACATCTCTGTTAAGTCAAGATCCTTTAGTTTTGATGATAGCAAACCTTGTGTTGTATGTTTAATACGTTTGTTAAGCTTTAAGATTCAGATAAACAGGTAAAGGAGTGGCTTTGCACACAAGGTTGCAAACACACTCAGTTGGTGACATGTGCCCAACCAGTCAGGCACCTGTCTAGGTTAGCTCACGTTAGAACTTACACACAAGAAGTCAAACATCACACAACCACATCTCTCAGACATCAGAAGTAACGTAAGGACAAAACACTGTAAGAAAATCGACAAACCTATGCAGACCTTCACATCCACATAAGCAACTAGCTCACAACAAAAGCATAACTCATTAATATGCAAGGTAACAAGATAAGTCAAGGGCTAATAATACACATTATTACATAGCCATGATGAAGTCTAAAGAGAGCATTTATGAGCATTAATGAGCTAGACAAGATCAGACAAGTTGAGTACACAAGTGGTGTTTGACCAATTGAGAGAACTGCCGCCGACGTGTTCAATCACAAGGTGACACGTGTTCTCGGCTCCAGATCAAGTTGAAGATCAATCTATAATCGAGATGGATGTTATGCTAAAGGGTAAAGCAGTAATCGATTCCTAGAGTCTAGGTGATCATAGACTGTTAGTTATATCTTAACTAACATGTATAAATACGTGCATTTATGTCCTATGTAAGGTAGCTTAAAATAGAGAGAAAAAGGTAGAGATAACCTGAGCAAGTGTGAGTCAGACTAAAGTGTGTGTAAGAGCTAGAGAGTTGGTGAGCTGGGTAGGACTGGAGTCAAGTTTCAATACATCGTGTATTTGATAGACTGACCAGTCAGGGAACGGTTGGGGAACTATAGGCTGACTGTTAGGAGAGGGTACAGGACTTTAGGATAAAGTCCTAAACTGTCCTGGAGTTCGTGGGTAGAGCGAGGGAGATTGAGTGAATTTGTGTGTGTAAATTCTCAATCGAAATGGAGTTTCCAGTTTGAGTTTATCTATTGTTCTCAACTATCAAGTAGTTCACTTAGGACAGCGATACATGCGCGATTGATCGGGGACGCATCAGGAGCATCAGTTACTTTCAATTGGTATCAGAGCGGGTCTCTTCTAGAAAGCTAATTGCTTTGGAAGACGATCGAAATGTCTCATGCAAGCCTACTAGCGTCAAAAGAAGGTTCTACACCAATCGACCACCACTCTTCAATGGAGATAACTACACTCACTGGAAAAACAAAATGGAGTTTCACACCAAGTCTGATGATCCAAGGATGTGAAGGGTTATATCACGGGGTGAATACACCTTCCAAGACACTCAAGGACAAGACATATCAGTCGACAACATGATGGATGATCAAATCAAGAAGTTGATATTCAATGCTCAAGCTGTAAGAATTCTACATTGTGCACTATTACCTGAGCAATACTCCAAAGTAGCCTCAGCTAAAATAGCTCAAGAGATTTGGAAAACTCTTGAAGTCACGTATGAAGGGAATGATGAGATAAAAAAGACTCGCATTGAGTTGCTACTCACTCATTGGGAGCTATTCAAAAAGAAAGAAAATGAGAGCATCTCTGAAATGCATACAAGGTTCACCAAGCTAATCAACAAAATACTTGTGCTTGGAAGAACTATATCAAATGAAGATCAAATTCGGAAGTTCCTCAGATCTGTTCCTGCCTCCTTCGACAGCAAAGTCAATGCCATGCAAGAAGTTCATGATCTATTTAAGATGTATTTGGCAGACATGTTAGGTTCCCTAATGGAATTTGAGTTAAAATTACAACTACGAAACTTAGAAAGTTCAACAAGAGAAAGAGGAAAAGGCATAGCCCTTCAGGTAGCTGAAAATTCCGAGACAGGAGAAAACAATGATGAGATAGTCCTCTATGCTAAGAGGTACTTTCGGGAGTTCATAAGAAACAACATGAGGAAAGGTAAAGAGCCCAAGGAGATTGACAATCATCAGAAGAAAAACAATGACAAGTGTTTCGGGTGCTCAAAGCGTGGGCATCACATCAAAGACTGTCCTCAACGATACCGAGAGGACAACGATAGGGTCAGGAAACCTGTCCGAAGACCATTCAACAAAGAGCCAAGGAAAGAAGCGTTTGTTGCTGTATGAGGAGACTCAGAACTAAGCGGCAACAATCAAACCTTAGATAGTGATCTCTTGGAAGATGAGAAGGCTCACCTATGCCTTGAGGAAGTTTTCTTGATGGCGCAAGACAAGGAGACGTCAGAATTAGAGAAAGAAGAACAAAACAAGGTAAACTACTTGTGAGCCTCGATTTTTGAACCACTATCCTATGTTGATTAGATTGATTAGGATCTGATCAGGTTCTAGGTCCACTTATAACCTAAGATTAATAACTATGTCATATAACACTAATTATTAAATCCTAAATTTGCTCACTGGAACCTATTATGAGTTGCCACCTAAATTAAACCTAGGGTAAATTAGGAAAGCTAGAGTTCGGGTTCGGGGACTTGGTATTCGACTTATTCAGGGTTCAATTACTTTCATTACCCCTCAAAGTCGTTTTCCTCTACTTAGTTTAATTACGGCTTATTACGAGTCGTTTTAACCTAAGTGCGCAAACTTCTGATTTTTTTAATTTTTTAACATATTTTGATAGAAAATAAGAGTGAAAATTAACATACCTGGACTAGGGTTTCAGAGACAGAATAAGGTTAAATTTTGATTCCGTCCGTGGCCACGGACCTGATGTCCGAACCCACGGACCCTAGTTAATCTAAGTGAAGATAAAAGTCGAATTAAACAGAAAACATGATTTTGAAAAGTCCGGGGCCACAGACAAGGCGTTCGTGGGCCCGGACATAAGTTGAAAAAACCTAGATTTTGAAAATAAAATTATCCCGCCACCGTCCAGGGGCGTCCGTGGAGGCGGACCGCCCTCGAACAGTGGCGTTTGAGCGGTTCCCGGTGGTGTTTTTGGCTCAAAATTTATGGGTAGATATCCTGAAAGATTCTAAACACGTTAGTGATCAAAAGTTTTCATTTTGACTATGAATTAAGGACGAAACGTATTGAACAAGTTAGTGGACAGAAACACAAATAAATCTTAATTCAGAAGTAGAGAAAAGTCTATTCGATTAGAAATTTCAACCAGAAGTGTATTGAGATCACGGGAGTTATAAAATTTGAATTCCAACCTTTTTTGACTTCGGGATTCGATGGGAATCTTCGAGAGCTTCGTTGATGGCCAATCCAGTTCGACTTTGACCCGAGCTTCTGACCCCTTCTTCCTTATGTTTTTAACCACGGTTTGGTTCTGTATTTTTGGTGTTTTGGTGCTAGGAAGCTCAATGGGAGAAGAGGGAATGTGTTTTTGGTGATTTCGGGATGATTTTGGTATAGATTCGAGGCTTGGGGTTGCAAAAACGTGGGAAGTAGGTTGCCGGCTGTGTTCTCTCACTTTGGAGATGATCTCCTCTGCCCTAGGTCATTTTTGAGGAGGTCTTTTATAGAAAAAGCCAGGCCAAGTTGATAGACGAATTTTTTTTATCTAGAACCCTGATTTATGCTCTAAGAGAATATGATTTTTTAGAATGTGCTACAGGTCGATAAAAATTCTACAATTTTAACCAAAGCTAAAAGATGATATTTATGAATTTTTAGAGTTGGAATCATGTAATTTCATCATATAACCGATCAGATAAAAATCTTGCAATCTGGAACCTCCCATAATTCATAACTTACGATTGGAAAAATGAAATTACAAAATACCAACGTTGTTAGTCTCTAAAATTCATCCACTTTCTTGTGTTAAAATTTCATGACATTTGAACTTGAATACGGGATCTTCTAAGGGAGAGAGAAAATTGCTAGAATGTTTGAATTTCTCTTTAAATTTTGGGTTGAGGTTCCAAATAAAATAATTTCAGGTTCATGACTGTATGTAATCATGCTAACCATGTGACAATTTTATTTTAACTTTTGGAAACTTTTTTTATTTCTAGTTTGAGGCTATTTCATGTGTTAATTAGCTTATAATATGACTTAAAAGCTAAATTTCTGAAATAAATACCATCTAGGAAATTGAGAAATACCTTTCATAATGACTATGGTATTTGGAAGCGTTTGAAGATAGTGAACAAGTCATATGAAAATAGAAAATCCCAAGAATGTCCTTGGAAAATCCCGCATTGGCCCATTTTGACCATTTTGCCCTTTGTAACACATATGCCTTAGAGACTACTTTCGAGGGCGTTGAAATTTTGGGTATAACAGATTGCCCACCGTCAACTAGGCTTTGTAATGAAGATGAAAAGACTAGTTGATGTCTGAGTGATACCCTAAAATTTTGACCAGTAGTGAGGAATGAATTAGATTTCTACTGAAGGTCTAATAATTGTGCTTAGCTATTATGAGGCTCTAGCTACTAGGAGAGAAGTTTAAGATTATTGGACTATCATGAGGCGCCAAATTGCCTAAAATGTGAAAGGTGGAGTAAACTAAAAGTGAATGGACCAGACCGAGCATTTGAGGTGTTGGGAACCTAGAAATGAAAAGAGGTGCAATATGTATTAAGATTGATGTGATGAGTGTGTGGAAGGGCTTATGTATGCCTGGATGAATTTAAGGTAGGATGGATGCAGGGTAAGATAGGTGCAAGCTAGGGCTTATGCGTGCCTGAGTGGATGAATGTAATGTCGGACTTATGGGTGCCTGGGTGAATGAAAATGAAGTAGGATTTATGGGTGCCTAAGGTTTCTTTTGTGACGGTAGGGCTCATGTGTGCCTAAGTGGAATGGTAGGAAACTAGGCTCAGGACGAGCTTGAGGTTGAGTTCGTCTACTCGGGTGAGTTCTTCTACTCGGGTGAGTTCTTCTACTCGGGTGAGTTCTTCTACTCGGGTGAGTTCTTCTACTCGGGTGCTAGAAGGTGCAAGACTGCAAAGGTGATGGTCTTATGTAAATGATGAAAACTGATTGTTGGAGTGCCAAACATGGCACTGATAAGGTGTATGCAACCAAAATGTATGTAAGATACTTGTTCAAAACAAGAACTTGTTGAAAAAGGTGCCAAACGAGGCAATGTTGAGGTGTTATGCAAAAATTGTAAAATGCAACTAAAACAAGGAACTGTTGAAAAAGGTGCCAAACATGGCAATGCTTGAGGAAACCTCTACTGAAAAGGAAAGTGAAACGATCATTTTCTGACAAATAATTTCAGATGTGCAATTTGTTTCTTAGAAGATGAACATCTCGCTAGTGGGTGTGTGTGGTGTTTGTTATGGGAGTCAAAGACTTTTTAAGTGGTGGTCAAGCCTTATGGCAGACCTGTGGTGTATGATGTGGTGGTAAAGGCTTATGAGGGGCCTAAGGTTGGGTTATGTTTTTGGATAGTGATCAGGATTATGACGAGCCTGATGTTTTTGTGGAGGTAAGGCTAATGACGGGCCTGTGAGTGTTTGTGTGGAGGTTAGGGCTTATGTGCGCCTGTGATGGGATGGTGATGGTGATGCTTGAGCTTTTGGGTTTCAATTGTGCTCGCAATTGTTGGAACCAACAATTGCCCCCAGTATTTTTCCTTAAGGCAATCTGAGCTTTAAAGCTTATGGCAATCGATCATCCCGATCATGGCAACGAGTCTTATCTTCCGAGTCAAGCACCAGTATTTTCTTCGATTAATCGTGGGAGCGAATCTTATCCTCACAGGGTCAAGGCTTATGTTTTGATGTGGTGCTTCTTAACCTTCACTCGTCGTGTTCGTGTTTGCACTCATTTCTTGCTTAAGGTCATAACTTCTAGACCATTGAACTCGATATTATTCGATTTGTTACTTTCACGTGATTGGATACACATCTATCAAGTCGGAAGTATTTAAAGCTTATAACGTGGCCATGGGGTGTGATGAAAGACAACGGGACCATGGAGGGATATTTGAGGTATGAGGAGCTAAAAGGGTAAAGCTGGTGACCAAGCTGCACTTGCGTCTTCCCTCAGATTCATCTTCCTTGTCTTGAAGTCATCTAGCTGCTTTGTGTTGACGTTGTCTTGGAGCTTCTCGACTTGGTCTTTTAAAGTTTTCCTTTACACCATTTCTCTTCATTTTGTCATTTGGGTTTCTTTGAGGCACTTCGGGTTTGCCTTTTTGTTTTATCCTTCTTGAATTCTCTTTTGGGGTTTCTTGTGTCTCGGTTTTGAACTTTGGGAGTTGTCTCGATGTGAGCTCTTTAGATCCAATGTCACCCTGGGACCATTTGTGGAGCGCTTCGTCATGCTGATAGCGGCGCTGCTTCTTTGGGCTTAAGAAAACGTTATCTGAGAGCCAGGCTCCTTGCTTCCTTTGGTCACCGGGTTGGATATTCATCATCGGTTGAGTTATTTTGTGGAGTTCATAATATCGAAAAGGGATATATGAAAGGCTCAGCGGCGGTGCCTAGGGTTTAATGTCAGGGTTCACAAGCTTTAGGCTATGTGGTGCTGTACCTAGGTGCTTCATCATTCCTGATAGTTGTGTATCCGGTCTTTGTTACTTTTCGCAGGTCTAAGTGTAAATCCACAAATTATCTCCTTTGGTCGGAGTTGTGCCGTTTACCTCACCTTTGAACGTGGTCTCACCAGAGTCGTGTAAAAATGACACGCTCCTTTGCTCATGGTTTTTCCACTCAAGACACTCTCGCGAATTCTCACTCGAAATTTGTTCGCAGTTTAAATGAAAGATTAAAGATGACAAAACTAAACTCATATTGCTCCCAGTATTGACTTGGGGTTTATGACAACAATTTGACGTGTGTGCACTTGGAACCGCCTCGTGGGTTGTTGGATGTTTTGGGGTGAGTGTAGTAGTGGTGTTGGTTGGACATGTTCATCCTTTTACAAACAAAAGGCAAGTGTTTTTTCAATTGCCAGAAAATGACCGTTTCATGAATATTAGTTTTGCAAGATGTTTGCTGATGAGCAAGACAATTTGGTTGAAGGTGCAAGAAACAAACATTTTTTTATTTTCTTGAGATTACAAATTGAAAAGACAAGAAACTGAAATCCAAACATCTAAACCTTATTAAAATGGAAATATCAAAAACTCATTAAAAATTGAAAAGAAAAATTAAGAAGGCAAAATGCTACTAGACACTAGCCTACTCGACAAACTAGAGCCCTTGTTCAATGAGATCTTTAATCTTGTGCTTCAGTGTCCTACAATCGTCGGTACTGTGCCCTGGTAGTTGATGGAACTGCAAAACCGATTTTGGTACTCTCCAGACTGGGTAACCCCGGGGCAAGGAGTGAAAGGCTGTAGTAGGTCCAACTCCTGTAGCTTCATGAGTGCTTGACTAAGGGGTCGGTCGATGTCGGTAAATTATCTTGGTGCGGGGAGCCGCCTAGGTCGGGATGAGGCCATGGTGCTCTACTTTGAAACACTGAGTTGGGGCACATTGTTCTCCTGTCGTGAAGTTGGGACTGTTTTGGCTGACCCTGACTTAAAGGTCTCGACACCCATACCCTGAGCTTTGGGCTCTCCTAGCTTCAACTCGCCTTTGTGAATCTTTTCTTCCATGACCCTCACCTGTCCCATCAGCATGTCAAAATTAGAGAAGTATGTGCAACTCAGCTTGTTGTTGTATTGCTTCTGCATTGTCCACAATCATTCGAATCTGTTCGTGCTCATCCATTTTTGTAGGCATAGCAGCTGCCTTCATCCTCCACCGTTTGATGAAGTCGGACATTGATTCACTGTTTCTCTGCCGAGTGCTGGCAAGGTTGGACCTGGTGACTTCAAGATTCCTAGCATACTCGAAATGGTGCAAGAATGCCTCACAAACCTCCTTATAGGTTTTGGTGTTCATCCTCCGAGTCAAGTACCAATGTTGAGGTGTTTCATCGAGATAACGGGCAAAAACCTTGGCCTTCTGCATGTCATTCAGCCTGAGGATGGACATCTCTCTATCGAACATCGCCAGGTGAACCTGCGGGTCTGAGGAACCCTTGTATAAAGAGTGAGGGCAGCTTCAACTTTAAAGGGAGATCAACCGCGCGGTACGATGCCATGGAAAGGTAATCGAGGCCAGCAAGTTTGTTAGCTTTTTCCATGCGTTTGATCCTTTTCAAGGCTCTCTTAAGTTTGCAGATAGCTGGTTGTCTAGTGTTGCTTCCTTTACATGTCCTTGCAAGCCCTGGGCTCTAACGGAGTTAACTTTGATGTAGTCGCACTCGTTCCCGGAGTCGGCAATCTTCCCCAGAATGTTTTCTTGATGACCAACCTCAAGGGAATTGATTTTTCTTTTCAGCTCTTCGATGATGGTAATGTACTTTTGTTCCATGGCTGCGAGCTGGGTCTCCATGTTGATTGGGTTCCCTCCCTCTGTCATACATGAGATTCGGGCTTACCTGTTTCCAAGGTGTCCATCATTAGCAAACAAAAGGAAATGGGCTGAAGGGAGCTATATGGACTGTGAATGGGCCGCCGGGCTGAGAGAGAAACTTTGAAGTCTAAGATTTGTTTGATGTTCCTATTGGGCCTTAAGGCCAGAAAGTAGAATGAATGGGTTACACGAACTAATGAAGAATTCGAATGGGCCAAAATCTAAACAAACGGTTCTGACTGGGCCTAAAGATATGACACCTAGAAGTGGGATTTTAGGCCAGAGCCCGAATGAAAAGTCCACCTAGACTAGAATGGGCCTTGGGACAAAATGTTATGAGAATTTGGCACCTGGGCCGGAATGATTCCTAAGTCACAAATGGGCCTAACTTTCTTTGAGAAGATGACTACTGAGCCGAAAAGGAATTCAAAAGTAAGGCCATATTTCTTTCAAGATTCGAGAGTTATTTCGAGTTCAAATGGATTTCTTTTTGTGGGCATAGGACTAAATGGATGGTCCAAATTGGGCCGAAAGAAGAATCACCTAAGCCTAGGCTTTTGGGCTGAAGCCCAAAAAAAAGAGTCACAAATTCAAATCAAGCAGGGCCTTTGGGCCGCAAATAATAAAGTCAAAAATTCACGTTAGGCTGAACCGGGTGTAGGGCCTATCAATTTCTAGGCTGGGTAGTGGGCCATTCATACAAGCAAACAAGGGCCACACAAGTTCAACATGACCTTGCTAGGCACTTTAATCAAACTGGGTATGGATCGATCCGGAGAGGTGCTTGAGGCATGGGCCCAGGTCACCACAAAGGAATAGGGCTTGCACGCTATTCTCTTTGGGCTTCCCCCTCTTTTCACATCACCTAAAGGTGTTCGTCTACGGTCGGGTCTTTGAATGACCAAACAAGGCTAGGTAAGGGCACTGCCAGGAAAATGCTTAGGGCTAAAGCCTAGGTATTAAGGGGATGTGGTTAGACGACATCCTCCTCTTTTCCCCTACTTTTTCACATCACCTAAAAAGGTGTGAGTCCCTGACAGGGGACCCTAAGGCGGTCCCGGGGTAAAATCGGCTTGTGTAGACCCACGCTCTCATATGATGCATATACAGAAATTTAAATTGCGCACGAAAGTAAACAAACAACATAATAAAATCCATAAGTAAACAATTTTCGAGTTAAGCCCTCTTTCTGAAAATAAAACAATTTAATATTAAGAGTTTGTCCCTAGCAGAGTCTCCATTCTGTGAGCCTCGATTTTGAACCACTATCCTATGTTGATTAGATTGATTAGGATCTGATCGGGTTCTAGGTCCACTTATGAAATACCCCAAAATTAAAAATAGTGATAAATTAGGCTAATGCAGATTTTAGAAGCTTAATTACGCCTAAATAAACACATGGGAACAATTCCAGAAGAAAACGGATCCATAAAATGGATTAAAGACACAAACGAACCTTAAAACACGTTTTTCAAGGAAACCGTGAAAACGCGACTTTAAGCGGTTAAATCGACCCGTAATAATTATGGTAAACTAAATATCTATATTTAAACATTAGTGAAGGTCTAGAGCCATTAAAATTCATTAAACGAGAAAATTCCGGAAAACGGGTTCCGGTTAGTGAATAGTGCAAAACGAGAACTTGTGGGGTGCAAATGTAATAAGAGCAAAATACCTCCCTCCATTTAAAAATAAAAATCAGACTTTCTATTCTGTGTATACGTGAGTTTTCTGCCCTCCCTCACACTCGCTTTATTTCTTATTAGTCACTAAAGGACAAAGTAATAAAGTAAAACAGGGGTTTTAAATTCTCTCTCCTCCCATTCCCTCACACTCACGTTGGCAGCCTCTCTCACCAGCCTCCTCCTTCCTCCTTCGCCTCTAATGGCGATTTGAGCTTCCCTTACTAGCCCTCTATTTTTCTCCATTGTTGATGGCTTAAATACACTCAAAATGCAAAAACAATTACACCATTAAACTCCCCTCTCCTTGGGCATCATTTCCATCTTTTCAAAATTTAAAAAGCTCCACTTTCATCTCCATGGCTGAAGCTTATTTGAAGGTTTGAGAACACCATTGGGAGCTGCTTCATGTCCTTGTTATTTCAAGGTAAAAAGAAACTCAAAAATCACCCTTTCTAGCTCTCTTTGTCAATCTAGAATTTTTTAGATTTTTTAGCCTCTTGCTCTTCCTATTCCAGCAGATTTTTAGCCTTCCAAGAGGTGCTGGAGCTTGTTGTTTTGCTGTCCAAAACTTCATCTTGACATTGGTAAGGTAATGCCTCTCTCAAGCCCTAAACATGTTCCTAAGTTCTAGGTTAATTAAGGGGTAGTTTCTAAGTTGGCATTGTTGTGCATTGGTCATGGCTGTAGCATTACCGGTTTTGTAAGTCAAGAACAAGAGGAAAGAAAAGAAGAAGAAGAAAGGAGAAAGGAAAGAAAACGAGAAAATCCAAGGTAAATGAACTTACCTTTGAGCTAACCTTGTATGTCTTGTGAAAACAGATTTTTAATGCTTGAGTATGAGAAATCTACATTGTTTTAAGTGTTGTTTATGTTACAACATAGTAAGTAAGAGATTGGGTTTTTTAGTTTTGGTTTAGTGATGATCAAAGGCCTTGAGGCCGAGCTAGCTAAGTTGTTAATGTGCAGGAAAATAAGTGTGTATGTGCAGGAATTTAATGTGTTGTAGTGTTTAGAATAATGTGGCTATTGAGATTGATTTGGTGAGCTGAATTGTGTGTGGGCAATATTAAAATTCTTAGGGAACCTCTGTCAAAATTGTCCTAGAAATTGGATGACTTAAGTGTTAGTTGAGGAGAAAAAACCTAGGATTAACTAGGTGCTGTAGAGGTAAGCTTGAGTGGTTAACCACCTTGGTTTTGGATTAGAAGAGCATTGGGACAATTGAGTAGAACCTTGGGTGAAGATAAGGCGAGTGTGTAGCTGTATGACATTAGTTGGGAAACCATTGAGTTAGAGAAAAGAAGAAAATAAAATATGTAACATGAGCTTTTAGGAAAGACAAGAGTGGGAAAATTGTGTAAGGAAACCAAGAATTGAGTGATGAGTTTAATGAATGAATTAGGGTAGTTAAAGTGTCTAAATAGTGTTAACATATGCTGGATTACATATGGGAAGATTGAGGAAGAAATGGGTAGAAGAATGGAGTTGAAACAAAGCCAAAAGGAGTAAACTGACTCTGACCGACCCAAGGGACCGACGCATGGCTCGGTTGGTCGAGTTAAAACTTCCAAACCGAATGCTTACTGACTTCGACCGACCTAGAGGGGTTGGGTCGGTCGGGTCAAAGTAGTGGGTCGGTCGAGTTGAAGTTCCAGAACCCACAACCTACTGACTTCGACCGACCTAGAGGGGTTGGGTCGTCGGGTCAAGACAATGGGTCGGTCGGGTCCAAACAATATAATGTATGTATATATATATATATATATATATATATATGTATATATGGGATTAGTACTAGAGTAATGAAGGCAAGAAAGTTATGCACATATGAAAAGGAAACAAGCTTAAGAATTAATGAGGAGTAAATGACTTGTGTGATTAGGGTGTGAATTGTAAAGGAAATAGTAACTATAAGTCGGGAACATTAAAAGATGAATCAAGCTAGGTTAATTGTAAATTATTAACCGTCCGATTCCATGTATGTTATAGGATTTGAATAGTCAATTTCCGAAGAAGAGTCGTGATCCGAAAGCGACGGTGAACGGTATGATTTTCTCATGCCCTGTATGCTATCGTGGTTACCTTGATTTGTGTGTTTGTGTGTTATGTGTGATCACCTAAACAAGATAAATGCACGAATCGGGTTTATTGCACTTCCTTGTGCTTGTAGTGTATTGTTCCTTGTTGGATTGTATTCGAACTTAATGTTTGTATAATTCATGAAATGTATGATGGTGGATGAAGTGTTTGATGGCTTTGGTGTGAAGTGTACTAAGCAAGTAGTATGGAAAGAATGATTTCTCACTAACTCCTAACTATGTAACATTTCTAACCTTGAGTAAATTGGTAAATTGGAGTAATGTGATAAGTCCGATATAGCTTCGGCCACGCGTGAGAATGAGGAAATACGAGAGGTTGTTTCTGAATTCTGGCCTGTTTTTCCTCGTGGTCCAAACCCCTTAAATGGGTAGCAACCCTAGGAAGTAAGCCACCCTAAAGCCTGGTGATAGCTTATCGTAGTCCCTTCCGGAGGTCATACCGACTTGACTTGAGTATTAAAGTAAGAAAAGTAATTGGCCAAGTAAGATCATGACTTCTGTAAGTCAAACAATCTGAAGAAAAAGAGTAAATTACATCCGATTAACCCGGATGAGTAAGTAACTAACAAAGTATTGTGGATGAACTTCAGAAGTGTATCTCTGTGCCTTAGTAAGTATGAATGGTTGATCTGCGATTGCCTCCCATTGTATGTACTGAATGTATGTATGTATGCACTATTGTGTAAATGGATTGCTGTTCATTATAGCATGTATGCATGTATAAAATAAATGAACTCCATGTATGCGACAAAGTAGTCGGCGTACCCCCGTTAGCACACGGGGTATGCGAATTTCATACCAGCTATTTGCTGAGCCCCTTGGGGCACCGTTTTTATTTCAGGTACCCAAGATAGTTGAAGTCGAACTTGACCGAGATGAACATCTTTTTGAGTAGTTGGTAAGATGAGAAAGATGTACCGAGTTGTACACGGCTTATAGCCTTTTTGAGTAGCCGGTATACCACATGGTACACCGTTTTGGATATTTTGGAATTGTGTACTTGGTAGGAATGAGTAGATTGATAAACTCATAGCTTTTGTTAGGCTTGTAAGAAAGGCATATAATTTGATATGAATTTGTATACTCGGTAATCCAAGGCTGTAAGCAAATGTGGGAATGTTATGGGAAATAATTATGATTGCTCGGTATGTTTCTATTCATCAGACTATTACAGTATGTAGCATAAGCCTTGTTAGTCATTGGCTGGCTAACGGCGTTGTACCACCCACCGTGAGTATGTAGGATTTCCGCTGCGAGTAGACTAGTAGTGGAGATGATTAGAGGATAACAACAGGATTAGCGGTAGGGGTGTTGCACAAAGTGGTATCAGAGCGCAGTTACGCTCTAACGATTAGAATACCGAGCATAGTGATTACCGAGTTAGGATTACTAACCGTTTTACAACAGAGAAGTAAAGACCTATCCCTGAATACCCGTAATGAATACGGAAACCCTTTAACGTCTGAAAAGACGATACCATTGCTTAAATCAAGACCACCTTGTCACTGTATCTAATGTAATTCATACTTGTTCAGATGTCAGGAAGAGGCCATGGTCGTGGCTGAGGGCGCGGGGAGCAGGCTGATGATGAGCCTGGCGCAGACGGTCACCGAGATTGTCGCTGCCACTGTGGCACAACTGCTGCCCCAATTAATGACTATAGCCCAACATCAAGTACAACAAAACCAGCAACAACAGCCCGACCCACCTCAATCCAGAGAAACCAATTGGGTAAAAAGTGTCGCCGATCTCCGACCTCCCTACTTTAGAGGCGAGAGCGACCCCGCCAAACTCGAGGCCTATATCTCCGAGATGGAGACGGCTTTCGAGACCCTAGAGGCTCCTGCTGGAGTGAGGGTGAGGATAGCTGTGTACTACCTCAAGGACGCGGCTATGGATTGGTGGAAGCTCGTCAAGGCCGAGCACGTTGCCGACCCCACATTCCACTGGGAAGCCGTCACCGCCCTTCTTCAATTTAAATACTACCCGGAGCATGTCAAGACAAAGAAACGTCTTGAGCTCGACGCCTTAAAGATGACGGAGAAGATGACGGTTGATGAGTACTATCGTACATTCACTTCCATCCTCAGACTGCTACCCGACCTTGGGTATACCGGCTAGGTCTTGGTTGACCGCTTCTATGGCGGATTGAGCCATCGCCTCCGGTATGGCATGGGGTACACACGGTTTACCTCACTCCAGGTAAACAACGTTTTAAACCCTTAGTGCCGTAGTCTATGTGAATTGATACCTTATTATGTAAAGGATGTTAGCTAATACCTGGTCACTCCAGGAGTGCTATCACGCTACATCTCGTGTTGAGATCACATGCCAGCTGAGGGATGAAAAGCAAGTGCTTAAGCACAAAGCAAATAACAAGAACACCAGCTCAGAGGAGCAGAACTAGTGTAAGAACCGGAAGAAGAGGAAGGGGAAGTTTACCCAGCAGCATCAGAAGAATACCCTGGGAGATAGCAGTGCCCATGCTGAGAAGGGCAAGGTAGCTGAGCCGTTGCAGCTCGCCTACACTACGCCGGTGGCAGCGAAGCCACTAAGATCTCACCCTTACAAGGGTACGAATTTGAAACTAAATTAGTAGGTATGTGAATTAGTATCAGTATGCCAAACCTTGCTAACTCCGAAGCTACATGTTCTAGTTCTGGCTACGGTAAGAACAACATTGACGGTCGCAACTATGTCTGCCGACATTGCAACAAGGATCACCCTGGCACCGATTGTCAAGGAAGAGAAATACGTTGCTACAACTGTCAGATACGGAGGCATCGTGCGAATGAATGCCCTAAGAACTAGAAGCCCAAGGGTAACTATCAGGGCTACAAGCAGCGAGAAGGCAAGGAGGTTGCATCTGGCGATGCTCAGGCCCAGCAAACCTCGCAGGGACAGGGTCCCGAGGTGCTCAGAAGGGCACACCACAGAGGCAGCCAACCTTGCACATCATCGACCGTGATGGGACTGGTACGAAGTCTGGCTTAGGTACTAACTAGTACCTTTAATCCTTGAGAATATGTCTAAAGTATTAATTACCTACTTGAGTGAGTGCATGGATGTGTAGAATTTGAGCATAAGTATAAGCATGAAATGAACTAGTTGAAACTAGAACTCATGCTAGATGAAATTTACGACCTTAGAGAAATTTAATATCTGCTACCCAATACCATCAAACCCAAACCATGAAGAAGCTGACATCACCACTAACCACTTCACCAACGAGCAGTGTCAGGTTATCTGACCAGGTATGATTTTATTAAAAGGATACCTAACACCTGAAGCACAAATTTCCATCATTCGACGATGCAAAGAGCTAGGAGCAGGTCTAGGAGGATTTTACACACCTGAATTTCCTGGAGGAGCGAAGTGTGAGCCTCGATTTTAAACCCTATCCTATGTTGATTAAAGCTAATTAGGATCTAACCGGTTTTAGGTCTTATAACCTAAGATAATAACTATGTCATATAACAATAATTATTAAAACCTAAGCTAGCTCACTGGAACCTATTATGAGTCGCCACCTAATTTTAACCTAGATCTAATTAGGAAAGGAGAGTTCGGGTTTGGGGGCTTGGTATTTGACTTATTTAGGGTTCAATTACTTTCATTACCCCTAGAAGTCGTTTTACCTCTACTTAGTTTAATTACGGCTTATTACGAGTCGTTTTTAACCTAAGTGCGCTTTGATTTTTTTTGTATTTTTAACATTTTTTGACAGAAAATTAAAGTGAAATCTGAAAATACCTAAACTAGGGTTTCGGAGGCAGAATTAGGTAAAGTTTTAATTACGTCCGTAGCCGGACCTGATGTACGAGACCACGGACCTCAATTGAATTAAATAAATACGAAAACAGAACTTAAATAAAACACAAATTTGAAAAGTCCGGGGCCACGGACAGGACGTCCGTAGGCCCGGACAGTTTAGCAAAACCTAATTTTTTTTCTAAATTTTAAAATTCCGCCGCCGTCCGTGGGTGTCCGAGGCCACGGACAACCCGTCCGTGGTCCCGGACCATAGGTCCGAGGTCCCGGACTACCCACGGACGGGGGTTTTCAGATGGTTCCCGACGGTGTTTGTGACTCAAATTTTATGGGTACGTAGCCTGTAAGATATACAAGATGTTAGTAATTGAAAGAATTCAATTTGGTTAAAATTAATACGAAACTTAGTTAACAAGTTATTAGGCAGAAACACAAACAAACCTTAATTTAGAAGCAAGGAAAATTCAATTTGGTTAGAAATTTCAACCAGAAGTGTATTAAGATCAGAAGGGTTAGAGAATTTGGTTTTTAGCCTGTTTTGATTTCGAAAATTTGCTGTTCCTTCACATCGGGAATCTTTGAAAGCTTCGTTGGTAGCCGATCCGGTTCAACTTTGACCCGAGCTTCTGGACCCTTCTTCCTTGTGTTGCTAAGGATGTTTTTTGAAATACCCCGTAATTAAAAACAGTGATTAATTAGGCTAATTATAATTTTTAAAGGCTTAATTACACTTAAATAAATATGAGGGAACAAATCCCGAAGAAAATGGACCTTTAAAATGGGTTAAAGCGTAAACAAACCTCAAAGCGCGTTTTTCGAGGTAGCCGGGAAAACGCGACTTTAAGCGAGTCAAATAGACTCGTAACGATTTTGGTCAACCAAATAGTCATTAATAAACGTTAATAAAGGTTGGGAACCAATAAAATTAATTAAACGAGAAAATTCCGGAAAACGGGTCCCGATTAGTAAAACTGTCAAAACTGAAAAGTTGTGGGGTGAGAATGCAAATAAACAAACTTAGTGTGTCCACTTTTGTAAATAAAAGTCAAAAATCTGTAGGGTGGATGTGTGTGGGCCGACTAACTAGCCCCTCTCCCTCTCTTTATTGTTCCTAATTCACTAAAGGACAAAGAAAATAAGTACAAAAGTAAAATAAAAATTCTCTCTCCTCACAACTCACCCTCTCTCACGTTTTCCCCCTCCCTCTCTGATTCTTTCTTCTTCCTCCCCAGCCATGGCGATTTGTTGAAGCTCCCACCAGCCTTCACCTTCTCTCCTCTCTTTGAGCACTCAAATCTTCTCTAAATGCAATAAAAATTGTACCATTGAATCCCCCTCACCAAGGAGAACACTCTCCTCCTTTCAAAAATCGAAAACAACCAACCTCATCTCCATGGGTGTGCTGCATTTAAAGCTTGAGTACCACCATTAGAAGCACCTTCACCTCCTTGTCATCTTGAGGTAAAAATATCCTTGAAAACCTATCTTTTTCTAGCCTTTGTTGGCAAAACGAAAATTCAAACTAAACCCTTGCTAGGTACCTTGTTCTCTAGCCGATTTTGGCTTTCTTATTGGTGTTAGAAGCTTGCCTTGGTTGCTTTCCACCACTCCATCCATCCATTGGGAGGTAATGCTTCATTCTAAACCTAAAACAAGCATAAACCCTAGGTTGGTAAAGATAATTCTCTAAGTATTTGTGTATGTTGATATGGGCTGTAGCATTTGGTGTGTGAACCTCATTGGGACCGAGAACAAGAGAGAAAGAAAGAGGAAAAGAAGAGAAGGAAAGGGAAGGAAGAAAAACTAGCAAGAGAAGGTAAATACCCTTACCTTGGGCTAGTTTTGTATGCCTTAATGTAACAGTTTTTGTGTAGTAAAAATAAGCAATGACATGCTAATGAGTAATGAGGATGTTGTAGTATAATGAGGAATGGTAGTGAAACAGTTTTGAAGTTTGTAAATGAGGTTAAAAGCTTGGGAAAAACCATGGGTAGTATGTGTATGTGTGCAGGAATTTTATGGTGTTGTAGTGGAGTTGAATTGTGTGTATAGTGTATTGAATAAACAGGTATGTGAATGAGCAATTGTGAGCTAAAGTAATGTGTGGGCAAAGTAAAAATTATAGGGGAGACTATGTCCAATTTTGCCTAGGGAGTGGACTTAAGTGTTTAAGAAGAGGAAGTAACCTAGGGGATAACTAGTTACATTTGGAGAGTTTAAAATGAGTAGTTTAGCATCTTGAAATAGATTTGGAAATGAGTTTGTAAATGGGATGGAACTAGGATGTGAGTTAATGTATTTAAGATACTAAGAGTGGCATTAGTTGAGGGAGTATTGGAGGATAGGAGTTGAGGGGAAAATCTGTAACATGATGGAGAAAACAAAATCTGTAGCATTAGTGGGAGTAAAAACTGATGTAAGTGTTGAAATGAAATAAGAAAAATTGTATAAGTGTATCTAGGATAGAGTAATAAGTTTGGTGAATGAATCAAGGTGATTTAGAGCATCAAAATGAGTGGTAAACCTGTTCGGAAGTATTGGTAAAGATTGTGGAAGAAATGGGAAAGAAAAAGAATTGAAAACAAGGACTGTAGCAACTTTCTGCTACCGACAGACCAGAGCCTGGATCGGTCGGTGGGTCGGTCGGGGCATAAGTAGCAGAACCAAAACTTCCTGGAACGGACCGACCCAGAAGCCGTGAGTCGGTCGTGGGTTGGTCATGATGGATTCCAGGGTCAGGAACTTTCTGAGATGGACCGACCCAGAGGTGTATGGGTCGGTCGGAACAGTCTTGGGTCGGTCGGGCAAAGTCTGAAGAACGGGAAACTTACTGGAGTGGACCGACCCAGAGGTTGGGTCGGACGGTGGGTCGGACGGCCCAAACTTACAAAAAAAATGTTTTATTATATGATTATAGTAATCACATGTATGTATGTATATGTACATGCCTATACACCTATATGCATATATATGTGGTAAAGCACCATTAATGAAGTAGTAAAGGTAAGAGAGTATACACATGAGTAAGAGAGCAAGTTTAAGAGGTAATAAGAAAAGAATGGGTTTTGTAATCAAGTTTGAATACAAAGAAGTAGTAAGTATACAGTAGGGGTATTAATGGAGGAGTAAGTTGGACCAACAATAGATCATTGATCATACAACTTCATGTATGTATAGGAATCAAATAGTTGAACATCGAAGGGACCCGGTAGTGCGAATACGACGGTGAATGGTATGATTTCTTCATGCCCTGTATCCTAACTTGGTTACCCCGATTTGTGCTTATGTGATCACCAATAAGATAATTGCACGAATCGGACTTATATTGCACTTAATTGTGTTTGAACTATATTCTTCTTGTTATATGCCCTTGAACATTTAGTTTGTATAATTCATGAAATGAATGAATGAGAATGAAGTGTATGTGTACATGAAGAGTACTTGTGTATTGTATTGATGTATGGAAAGGAAGTAATGACTTCTACTAATTCCTAGCAATCTAACTCCTAACATGAGTAATGAGTAAAATGGAATGAGTAGAAGTCCGGTATAGTTTCGGCCACGCGTGAGGATAAGGAAACACAAGAGGTTGGATCCGAATCCTCGCTGTAATCTTTTCCATGGACCAAATCCCTTGAATGGGTAGCATCCTGGATTAGTGGGCCACCCTAAAGCCCGGTGGTGGGATGTAGTAATCCCTGCCCGGAGGTCATACCGACTTGACTTGAGTAAAGTAAGTAAGAAGTAAGTATTGTATGTGTATCGGCCTTGACTATTGTAAGTCATTGACCTTGAGTAAAAGAGTATTGGACACCCGATTAACCCGAGTGTGAAATGAAGCTAACAAGACTTATGTATGAATTGGAGAAGTGTATCTCCGTATTGCGGTGAGTATTTGGTAAGTATGAATGGTTGACTTGTGATGTCTTCCTCGCATGTATTGAATGTATGTATGCTATGTGAAATGAATGTATTGAATTGTATTGTGTAAAGCATGTATGTATGTATGAATGAAACGAACCACATGTATTCGACCAAATGGTTGGCGTACCCTCGCTAGTACGCGGGGTATGCGGTTATCATATTCAGCGTAAGCTGACCCCCTAGGGGGGATGTTTTTTATTCTACAGGTACCCGCGAGGCGTGATGGTCAAGTAAGGACCGGAATGAATTCTTTTTGGGATAGTTAGTGATTGGAATGGTGTACCGAGTTGTACACGGCTAAGGCTTTCTGAGTAGCCGGTGCACCATGTGGTACACCATTTTGGATAATGAATGGTGATTGGTTAGGGAGGAGTAAATGTATAAACTCTAATTTTTGGGAAATCGTCTTGGAATGTAATTCGTGCATTTTGGATACTCGGTAATCAAAGTGTAAGAAGTATTTGGCCTTGTAAAGTAAGTAGTATGTTTTCGGTGTATTCTAATCGTCAGACCGTTACTGTATGTAATAGTAGCCTTGTTAGTCTTGGGTGGCTAACGACGTTGTATCACCGCCGGGAGTAAGTAAGTATTCCGCTGAGTATGGTAATTATGGGAATGATTAGAGGATAATGGAAGGATTAGCGGTTGGGGTGTTACAAAAAGTGGTATCAGAGCGAAGTCTCGCTCTAATGATTAGAATACCGAGTGTAGTGATTACCGAGTTAGGTTATAAACCGTTTTACAACGGAGAACTAGAAACCTAACTAGGAATTACCGTTAGCAATAACGGATAGCCCTTGACGTCTGTAAAGACGATAACATTGCTTGAATCAAGACCATATGGTCATAGTGTCACAATCTAATGTAATCCTCATTTGTTCAGATGTCAGGACGAGGCCGAGGCCGAACTAGAGAGGCGAAGCCTCTGAGGGCCAGGCGCGCAGACGATAGCTAAAATCGTCGCCGCCACAGTAGCACAGATGCTACCGCAAGTAATCAACGCAGTACATCAAACACAGCAAAACCAACAGCAGCAACAACAACAGCCCGACCCGCCTCAACCCTGAAACAAATTGGGTAAAGACCATCGCCGACCTTTGGCCTCCATGCTTTAGAGGCGAGAGCGACCCCGCCAAGCTCGAGGCCTATCTCTCCGAGATGGAGACGGCCTTCGAGACACTTGAGACTCCCGCTGGAGTTCGAGTGAGGATAGCTGCATATTACCTCAAGGACGCGGCTATGGACTGGTGGAAGCTCATCAAGGCTGAGCACGTAGCCGACCCCGCATTCGGTTGGGAAGCATTCACCTCTCTCCTCCGATCTAAGTACTATCCCGAGCATGTCAAGACCAAGAAACGGCTTGAGCTCGATGCCCTAAAAATGACAGAGAAGATGACGGTTGATGAGTATTACCGCACCTTCACCTCTCTTCTCTGACTTCTACCCGACCTCGGGTATACCGGCCAAGTCTTGGTCGACCGCTTCTACAGCGGATTGAGCCATCGACTCCGGTATGGCATGGGATTCGCACGGTTTACCTCTCTTCCGGTAAACGATGTTGAACCCTTAAAAGCCGTGAGCAATGTGAATTAGTATTCCCGTATGTAAATGTGTAACCTAATGCCAAGTAATTCAGGAGTGTTACCACGCTGCATCTCGAGTGGAGATCACCTGCCAACTAAGAGATGAGGAGCAAGCGCTGAAGCGGAAGGTGAGCAGCAAGGGTAACACCTCCGACGACCAACACCAAACCAAACCATGGAAGAAGAAGAAGGGGAAGTACTCCCCCAAAAGAACACCTCTGGAGACGGCAATGCCCATGCTGAGAAGGGCAAGCAGCTGAGCCATTACAGCTTGCCTACACTGCACCAGTGGCAGCGAAGCCACTGAGGTCTCAGCCCTACAAGGGTAAGAACCCGAAACCGAATTAGTACACTTGCGAATTAGTATGTAGTGGAGTATTGTAAGTATACCGAACCTTGCTAACTTGGAAGCTATAGGTTCTGGATTTGGCCATGGCAAGAGCCAAAATGATGACCGCAGCTATGTGTGCCGAAACTGCAACAAGGATCATCCGACACCGATTGCCAAGGAAGGGAGATCCGCTGTTACAATTGCCAGAAGCCAGGGCACCATGCTAATGCATGCCCATAAAACTCGAAGCCCAAGGGAAACTATCAGGGCTACAAGCAGCATGAAGCAAGGAGACTGCATCTGGCGATGCTCATGCCCAGTATACCTCACAAGGACAGGGATCCTGAGGTCCGCAGAAGGGCGCACCGCAGAGGCAACCGGCCTTACACATCATTGACTGTGATGGGACCGGGACTAAGTCCGGCCTAGGTAATTATCATAACCTTTAATCCTTGAAGAGCATGTCTAAGTATTGAAGTAATCGTGTGAACGGGAGCATGAATGCGTAAGTACTTGAAGTATGAAATTGAGCATGAGTAAGTAACATGGAAGTATGTATTGAGCATGAAATGAATTAGTGGGCCTAGAACTCACACTAGATATAATTTACCACCTTAGGGAAATTCCTTATCTGTTACCCCATACCTTCAAACCCACCTCATGAAGAAACCGACATCGCCACTCACCACTTCAACAACGAGCAGTGTCAGGTCATCCGCCCAGGTATGATCTTATTAAAAGGATACCTGACACCCGAAGCACAAGTTTCGATCATCCGACGATGCAACGAACTAGGAATGGGTCCAGGAGGATTTTATACACCCGAATTCCCCGGTGGAGCTACAATGAAGCTGAAAATGATGTGCTTGGGAAAGGATTGGAACCCTTATACCAAGACATACCAAACGACGCGAGTAGGACACAGAGCAACACCTCAGCAATACCCCCTGAATACCAAACGCTTGTCGCTCAAGCTGTAGAAATTGCACAACAATGTGAAGATGAACCAATCCCTGCACTTGAAGCAGACCTATGTATCGTCAACTTCTATGAGAAAGAAGGACGACTTGGCTTACACCAAGATAAGGATGAGATGACAGAATCTCTTGAACTAGGAGTGCCTATAGTGTCTTGGTCCATTGGTGATGACGCCGTATTCTTGTATAGCGAGCAGAAGCGTGTGGACCTCACAGAGAAATTGGTATTGAGATCAGGAGATGTTCTGATCATGGGTGGAGAATCAAGGTGTCTGTATCACGGGATCCAGAAGATCAAGTTGAATACGGCACCACAGGCAATAATCAATGCCACACACATGAAACCAAGACGCCTGAACCTTACCTTTAGGAAGTATTAATCTTGTAGTAGCGTAATCCAGTAGTAACGTGTATTAGAGACACAATATGTATGATGGTTGGTTATTCAATAAAAGCAGCGTTGGTTGTTAAATTCCACTTGTGTTCCACCATCGTTACTTATCATCTTGTGAATCAATAGGTTGTGGACTCGTACCGAAGGTAACCAAAGTATCCTCACCGAAGAACAAGCCGGCAAAAGCGGCACCATCGTAACGGGAATATTCCCAGTAAACGGCATCGAAGCCTCAGTACTATTCGACTCCGGTGCCTCTCACACCTTTGTATCGCCATCATTTGCGACAAGGTTGGGCTAGACGCAGATGAGCTGCCCAATTTCTTGGTTACTCTTCCGTCGAAGGAGCGAGTAAAGTGTACTAAGTACTACCACACTGCCACAATTCAAATCAAAGGCGAAGCGTTTCCCATCTCCTTCATTGAATTCAACGGTTGGGATTCACTTAATAGTTGGAATGAACTGGTTGGAGCGGCACAAGGGAAGGATCCTATGGGCCGAGCACCGATTGTGCTCAAGAGTCCATCTGGGGTCACTGTTTCATACCGCCAGAGACCGAGAGAGCCTTAACTACATCATCTCCGCTATGGCAATGTACCGGGAGCTCAAAAAGGGACATGATGTTTTTATGCCATGTGCAAGATCTGGAGAGAGATCCAGAGTTCAGTAATGATTAGCAGTCTATCAGAATTTCCCGATTATTCCGAAAGAGTCTACCTGGTATGCCACCACAGAGAGCATAGAGTTCGAAATCGACCTGTACCTGGCACTGGTCCCATGCTAGGGCACAATGCCGTATGGCACCAGCAGAAAAATGACAGCGCTTAAAGAGCAACTTCGTGACCTACTCGACAAAGGGTTATATGCCGAGCGTATCACCCTGGGGAGCACCGGTCCTCTTCGTGAAGAAGAAGGATGGTAGTCTCCGCCTCTACATCGATTACCGCGAATTGAATGCGGTCACGGTAAAGAACAAGTATCCATTGCCACACATCGATGACCTATTCGATCAATTGAAGGGAGCTTTGGTCTTTTCTAAGATTGATCTCCGATCCGGATATCACCAAATTGCTATCAAAGAGCAAGACATTGAGAAAACAGCATTCCGAACAAGATTATGGTACTACAAATTCACGGTGATGCCATTCGGTTGTTTGCCAACGCACCAGCCAAATTCATGGACTTAATGAATCGGTTATTCAGTGATCAGCTGGACACTTCAGTAGTAGTATTCATCGACGACATCCATGTGTATTCAAAGACAGCAGAGGAACATGAAAACCACTTGAGAAAAGTTCTCGAGACACTGCGCGAGAACCAGCTGTATGCGAAGTTCTCCAAATGCGAGTTTTGGCTAGATCAGGTATCTTTCCTTGGTCATGTCATCTCGAGCGCGGGTATTTCAGTAGATCCATCCAAAATCGAAGCTGTACGATCATGGCCTAGACCCAAGACTGTTACCGACAACCGGACCTTTCTTGGTTTAGCCGGTTACTACTAGAGGTTTGTAAAGGACTTCTCAAAAGTCGCTAAGCCCATGACGTCATTGATAAAGAAAGATGCACCGTTTGTATGGAAAGACGAGTGCGAAGCATCCTTCTAGAGCCTGAAAGACTCATTGACCCCAACGCCAATTCTCACACTTCTACAGGGCACAGAGGGATTTGAGGTGTACTGTGATGCATCGGGCAAGGGCATGGGATGCGTACTCATGCAGCATGGTGCTAACAGAGATTTTAGTAGGTAATATATACACATTTATTTACAGAACTTAAACAGAAACATGGGGAAGAAATCAAGAATGTGCCGGGTATAACTTACCCGGCACCAAGCACGGCAGTAAATAAATATAAAGGAAAACCTACTCAATCTATACGGGTAGCAAACCAAAACCCGGTCAAAAGTAGCAGGAAAGCAAATTAAGACCAAGCAAGTCGAACCCTAGGGACTTGTATAGAAAATTAGTCCTAGCCTTGGTAATTACTAAGTAAAGAGGGGGGAAATTGATAGATTTTTCTAATTCTAATAAAGACTAACAAAACTAAGTGGTATCTACAATGAATTTATTCTTGATTAAGGGAGTAAAACCATCTAAGCATCAATATGAACTCGAAACATAAACACAAGCCTTCGAATTAACCAACAACTGAACACGCCGGGTGTCCTGCCGGATACCACTTGCACGGCATATTCAAAGACATTGAATATGCCGGACATGGGCCACCCGGCAGTGCATCCGGCATAGTCATAATGCATATTCTTTTTCCAGTTTCCGAGAAGAAAACAGAAGACTCACTACCTATTAACAATCCGAGCATATATCATGCCACAAAATGAACAAAGTAATGGGAAATGTGGGTTAATTCTCACTCTTCTCAAGAAGGAAGTAGGAAGATCATTAAGAGAGTCTAACCTATTCTACTTGGGATTAATCCTCCACAAGTAAAAATTGCATGAAGAGAAAAAGAGATCAACCAATTCTCCTTCATTAAGAACCTTACTCTTAATAAACTTGAAAATTATATTAAGAAGATCATATTGTCTTACAAAAGGAGTTTCATCCCAACCAAGAACAGAAGGAACTACTACTCAATCACCCATGAATTGAAGAAGGAAATACAAGGAGAAGGGAGAGTTTTGACATGGCCTTCACCCTCTAAATCTTCTTCCAAATCTTCTTCTTCTTCTCTTGAATGGTTATGCAGCAGTTCTTCAGTCAAAGTACGTCTATTCTGTGGAGTAAGTGTGTGGAAATATGGTGGAAATGAACACCCCAAAATGTTCAGCCTCTTGCGCCTTTTATAGACAAAAAATTCTTCGATGCCGGGTCTCATGCCGGGTCTACGTCATCCGGCATCGGGATTAAACACGTGCTATTTCCGTAATGGTCAAACCTCCCTGGCGCGAAAAGTCGCTTATGCCGGACTTTTTCACCCGGCATCATACCCGGCATCTAATGTTTGGATAACGGTAAATAACCGACATCTATTGGTAGACAGGCGCGTCTTTTGCTTATGCCGGATATAACATACCCGGCACCATGTCCGGCAACGTCCCATTCCTGCTGTGTACTTGAGCCGTGCATGAGAGATCCGGCTTCATATCCGGCAAGGTTCGGTTTTTGATGAAAAACTTGCTCCTTGCATGAAAAACACCAAGAGCATTAGTCTGAACATATAAAATGACTTCTTATATAAATTAATGCAAATACTAACTATTCTAACCTTATTTTAACTAATAACACTACAAATCTAGCTTATAAAATATGATAAGTCTACGGCTTATCAAGGCCCTACACTTACCTTTTGCTAGTCTCGAGCAAAATTAAATCAAGAAAGAGTAACTACTTGTGCACAAAACAAATAAACTTTAGAATGACAATGAGATATTTCTTTCCTAACAACTTGATTCTTAATCATAAGCATCACTTAATCTTTCTCATTCTATCAATAATATACAAGTGGGTAAGTAATAAAACATTCAATCTCAAAAATGGAACAAGAACTCATGGGCTATTTTGTATAAGGGGTTTTTGCATCTCTCCTTCTTCCGGTTTCCAACATTCAGCTATTTTTCAAGAGTTTCTGAATGTGGCCAAGACTCTCATCATGGTTGTGTGTTTCTTTTCATTCAGCCCTATTTTTCAAGGGTTTCTGAATCTAACCATGATTGTTTTTTTTAAAGAACGGGAATTTAGGAGAAAAACAAAAGGAAAAACTCTCAATTCTTGCTTTTATTTTGAGGCAATCTTGCAACCTCATAATGCTTCATATATATTTTTTTGGAAGAGGTTTTCTTCTTTTTTTTTCTTTTTCGAAGCTTCTTCTCTTTTTTTCTTTTTTCATCACCCTTTTCTAAGATTTTCACCCATAAGATTTGAACTATTTTGAAAAGGAAGGAAATATATCACCCAAAAGTAGATCAAAGACAAAGTAGAAGTAAGTTCATTTACTCATGTTAACAAAAAGAATCATGAAGTGTGAAATGATATCTAAGGGTCATTAGAAAGCTTACCTCTTGAGAGAACAAATATTAAGTCTTCCCTAATGTCAACTTAATCAAGGACATACAAAAAGTTAAGTAAAGGTTAATAAACTTAAAACTTACTATATTGGATAAACTAGACATGCTATAACGTTTTTTTTTCAAGGGAGGAATCCCCCTGCCCTACACTAGGCAGGAACACTGTCCCCAGTGTTTAATAAAGAAGTAAAGAAATAAGGAATAAAATAAAATTTAATAGCAAGGAAAGAACACAACTTCCCTGGAAGGTGTACGTGGGGATGGGAAAGGCCCTACACTTGGCCTTTGGCAACATAGCAGCATTTTGTAGTTTGCAGTGGCATCAACTTCGTCGAGGTGGAATCATTGAAAATTAGAGCCACGGAGTTTGAAATCTTACATTCAGGGCTTAGATACTTCTTCAAGCGGGAACCGTTGACTTTGAATCTTGCACCCGTAGAATTTTCGAGTTCGAAAGCACCATATTCAGTCATGGAAGTGATGGTGAAAGGTCCAGCCCAGTGAGATTTCAACTTTCCCGGAAAAAGTCGAAGGCGAGAATTGTAGAGGAGGACTTGATCACCCACATGAAAATCGCGTGGAAGAATAGCTTGGTCATGAATCTTCTTAGTACGCTCTTTATAGAGCTGAGCATTCTCATAAGCGTTGTGGCGTAATTCTTCAAGCTCAGATAACTGGAAGTTCCTTTTTACTCCTGCTTTCTCCATATCAAAGTTGAGTGCTTTGAGAGCCCAGTAGGCCTTATGCTCAAGTTCTACGGGCAAATGACAAGCTTTTCCATACACAAGGCGGAATGGTGTGGTCCCGATAGGAGTTTTAAAGGCAGTTCGATATGCCCATAAAGCATCATCGAGTTTGGGGGACCAATCCTTGCGAGATGAACGGACCGTTTTCTGTAAGATCCATTTCAATTCACGGTTGGAGACTTTGGTCTGTCCATTAGCCTGTGGATGGTAGGGAAGCGTAATCTTATGATGAACTCCATACTTCGTTAAGAGGTTATCAAACTGACGGTTGCAAAAGTGAGAACCACCGTTAGAAATGATAGCCCGCGGGACGCCAAATCTGGTGAAAATGTTTTTCTTTAGAAATTTCAGAACAGTCTTGGCATCGGCAAAAGAGCATGGAATGGCTTCAACCCATTTGGAAACATAGTCGACGGCGACTAAGATGTATTGATTGCCCTGCGATGAGGGGAAGGGACCCATGAAGTCGATGCCCCACACATCGAATAATTCGACCTCCAAGATATTTGTTAGCGGCATTTCATGACGCCTGGAGATGTTTCCCATTCTTTGACAACTATCACATTGAGAAACAAACTGATGGGAATCTTTATGCAAGGTTGGCCAATAGAGCCCTGATTCCAATACCTTGGTAGCTGTTCGTGTAGCCCCATGATGTCCGCCGGCCTCCTTAGAGTGACAAAACTGTAGAACTGAAGTGACCTCCATTTCAGGAATGCATCTCCGGATGATCCCATCGGCACAAACTTTGAATAAGTATGGATCATCCCAGAAGAAATGCTTTACTTGAGACAAAAATATCTTCTTTTGCTGAGAAGAGAGACCATGAGGTAGGATTCCGGAGGCTAAGTAATTGGCCATGTCTGCAAACCATGGCTCCTGCAAGGCTTCACACAATGCAACTCCCTTTGAAACTTTGCCACCCAAATGTTGTTAGACATCCTGAGTACAAAGTTGGACAAAGGGTGAGAACATTACAAGAGGAAGGAAAATCATATAGAGAGATAAAGAGAAAAAAAAGGCTAAATTGAACGAGCCGGGTAGCATGTCGGACCATCTGTATCCGGCATAGGACTTCCTCCGATTGTGCCGGATTACAGTTATCCGGCATCCTACATGGCATGTTACAATTAGCGAAAAAATAATTAACAATTTTTAAAAGTACTCGTGGGGACGAGTTTACAAATTCGTAAGACATGCCGGCTGCAAGGCCGGACATATACTATCCGGCATCAGACTTCCTCTGGTTATGCCGGGTACTACACATCCGGCGTTACGTCCGGCACATTCCTAACAATTGGAAAAAACAACAGAAAAAAAAATCAAAGAAAGAAAGAAAAATATGGCAATTACCAGGTTAAGGACTTGGACTAATTCCAAGTCCCCGGCAACGGCGCCATTTTGCTAACAGAGATTTTAGTAGGTAATATATACACATTTATTTACAGAACTTAAACAGAAACATGGGGAAGAAATCAAGAATGTGCCGGGTATAACTTACCCGGCACCAAGCACGGCAGTAAATAAATATAAAGGAAAACCTACTCAATCTATACGGGTAGCAAACCAAAACCCGATCAAAAGTAGCAGGAAAGCAAATTAAGACCAAGCAAGTCAAACCCTAGGGACTTGTATAGAAAATTAGTCCTAGCCTTGGTAATTACTAAGTAAAGAGGGGGGAAATTGATAGATTTTTCTAATTCTAATAAAGACTAACAAAACTAAGTGGTATCTACAATGAATTTATTCTTGATTAAGGGAGTAAAACCATCTAAGCATCAATATGAACTCGAAACATAAACACAAGCCTTCGAATTAACCAACAACTGAACACGCCGGGTGTCCTGCCGGATACCACTTGCACGGCATATTCAAAGACATTGAATATGCCGGACATGGGCCACCCGGCAGTGCATCCGACATAGTCATAATGCATATTCTTTTTCTAGTTTCCGAGAAGAAAACAGAAGACTCACTACCTATTAACAATCCGAGCATATATCATGCCACAAAATGAACAAAGTAATGGGAAATGTGGGTTAATTCTCACTCTTCTCAAGAAGGAAGTAGGAAGATCATTAAGAGAGTCTAACCTATTCTACTTGGGATTAATCCTCCACAAGTAAAAATTGCATGAAGAGAAAAAGAGATCAACCAATTCTCCTTCATTAAGAACCTTACTCTTAATAAACTTGAAAATTATATTAAGAAGATCATATTTTCTTACAAAAGGAGTTTCATCCCAACCAAGAACAGAAGGAACTACTACTCAATCACCCATGAATTGAAGAAGGAAATACAAGGAGAAGGGAGAGTTTTGACATGGCCTTCACCCTCTAAATCTTCTTCCAAATCTTCTTCTTCTTCTCTGAATGGTTGTGCAGCAGTTCTTCAGTCAAAAGTACGTCTATTCTGTGGAGTAACTGTGTGGAAATATGGTGGAAATGAACACCCCAAAATGTTCAGCCTCTTGCGCCTTTTATAGACAAAAAATTCTTCAGATGCTGGGTCTCATGCCGGGTCTACGTCATCCGGCATCGGGATTAAACACGTGCTATTTCCGTAACGGTCGAAACCGCCCTGGCGCGAAAAGTCGCTTATGCCGGACTTTTTTTCACCCGGCATCATACCCGGCATCTAATGTTTGAATAACGGTAAATAACCAACATCTATTGGTAGACAGGCGCGTCTTTTGCTTATGCCGGATATAACATACCCGGCACCATGTCCGGCAACGTCCCATTCCTGCTGTGTGACTTGAGCCGTGCATGAGAGATCCGGCTTCATAGCAAGGTTCGGTTTTTGATGAAAAACTTGCTCCTTGCATGAAAAACACCAAGAGCATTAGTCTGAACATATAAAATGACTTCTTATATAAATTAATGCAAATACTAACTATTCTAACCTTATTTTAACTAATAACACTACAAATCTAGCTTATAAAATATGATAAGTCTACGGCTTATCACATGGCAAGGTAGTAGCTTACGCCTACCGCCAGCTGAAAAAGCATGAGGAGAATTACCCGACACACGATCTAGAGTTAGGGGCCATTGTCTTCGCCTTGAAGATATGGCGACACTACCTCTATGGGGTAAGCATCACCATCTACTCCGACCACAAAAGTTTACAGTATGTATTCACACAGAAGAAACTGAATCTAAGACAGAGGAGGTGGATAGAGTTCCTCTCGGATTACGACATCAACCTCCAGTATAAAGAAGGGAAATGCAAACGTTGTAGCCGAAGCCCTGAGTCGTCGAGCACACTCGCTCCATTCACTACTCTCTTCTTATAGCTTGGTTGACGAGGTGCGAGACGCTCAGTTGAGCGACCCTTACTTCATGGAAATCAGACAGAAAATCACAGAGGGTACCTTCAAGAACCAAAAGTACGACTTCAAACTACATGAAGATGGTCTGATCCGATTGAATGGCAGATTATGCGTCCCCCGAAGCAATGTTGAGCTAAGGGATTGCATTCTGCGAGAGTCACATTGTTCCACACTACATGTCCATCCGGGAGCCTCTAAAATGTACAAAGACATGAAGAGGTACTTCTGGTGGTCAGGAATGAAATATGACGTGACTGAGTATGTTCTGAGGTGTCTCACATGCCAGAAGGTTAAGTTCGAGCACCGAAGACCGGGAGGAATGATGCAACCCATGCCCATTCCGGGGTGGAAATTCCACAAAATCTCTATGGATTTTGTTGTTGGACTCCCACCTGCTAGGGGAGGACTCAACATGATCTGGGTAGTAGTCGATCGTCTCACCAAGGTTGCCTGATTCATACCGATGAAGGACACCTGGAAGGTGGCGAAGCTCGCGGAGCTATTCGACAAAGAGATCATCAGACACCACGGAGTTAAAAAAACCATAGTATCTGACCGCTACACCAGATTTCTTTGAGATACTGGAGAGCAACATGGGAAGCGCTAGGTACTGAGTTGAAGCTTATCACCCCTTCCATCTACAGACCGACGGTCAGACAGAACGGACCATCCAGACACTAGAGGGGAGCTGGATTGATAATCTTCATCTTATCGAGTTTTCGTATAACAATAGCTATCATGCTTCGATTAAGATGTCACCATACCTAGATTTGTATGGTAGACCCTGCCGTACCCCGTTGTGTTGGGATGAGTCAAGTGAAGCGGTCATCATAGGACCGGAGTATCTGGAACAAGTACAAGCTGAGGTACAAAAAATCCGAGCAAATATGAAAGCAGCCCAAGATAGACAGAAATCCTATACGGATGTGCGACGACGTGACCTTGAGTTCACCGTGGGTGACCAAGTGTTCTTGCACGTTTCACCTATGAAGGGCGTCTTTCGATTTGGCCAGAAGGGCAAACTGAGCCCGAAATTTGTAGGCCTATATACCATTATCGAGAGGATTGGAGCCGTACCTTATAGGCTAGCATTGCCTAAGGAATTGGGGCGTGTTCATGATGTCTTTCATGTATCACAACTCAAGAAATACATAGCCGATCCCTCTCATGTATTAGAACCCGAACATTTATCCCTAGAGCCGACGATGAGATATGTCGAGACTCCACTGCGAATCCTTGATACAAAGACAAGAGACACTCGCCATAAATCTGTACGAATGGTGAAGGTCTTGGTCTAACCACGATGTCGAGGAAGCGACTTGGGAATTAGAGGACGCCATGAAGGCGAAGTACCCAAATTTATTTGTAGACTAGATGTCTAGTATCCGTATAGTATGGAGGGTACGGGGCGGACCCCTTTTAAGGGGGGTAGAGCCTTTTTGGTTTTGCATTGCTTCGGGTTAGCATTGCATAGTATGTATGTATGATAATTGAATTTTGTTGGCACATGTAGTGCTAATTGTATTTTATTGGCATAAAGTAGTGCTAGTAGTATCCAGTATGTAGTAAAATGAGTATGGTATGTGTATGGTATGTGTATGGTATATGTGTAATGAGTAATGCATTTGTGTTGTATGGTATATGACACGAATGGCAATGTGAAGAGGATGGTGAATGGTATTGTGAAATGTATTGTAGTATGTGTGAATTGGATTGTGTATGTAGTAAAATGAGTATGGTATGTGTATGGTATATGTGTAATGAGTAATGAATTTGTGTTGTATGGTATATGACACGAATGGCAATGTGAAGAGATGGATGAATGGTATTGTGAAATGTATTGTAGTATGTGAATTGGATTGTGCATTGTTTATGGTAATTGAATTGAGCATGGTGTATGGCAATTGAATTGGTGTATGCTTGTAGTGTAAGAATTGTGGACACCTTGTAAGGTGGTAGTAGAATGCATTGTGGCAATTGGGTTGCCAAATGAGTAGAAATAGTAAACGGTAAACCTTGAGCAACTTTGAGGGCAAAGTTCCTTAAGGGGGGTAGATTGAAATACCCTGTAACTAAAAACAGTGATTAATTAGGCTAATTATAATTTTTAAAGGCTTAATTACACTTAAATAAATATGAGGGAACAGATCCCGAAGAAAACAGACCTTTAAAATGGGTTAAAAGCGTAAACGAACCTCGAAGCGCGTTTTTCGAGGAAGCTGGGAAAACACGACTTTAAGCGAGTCAAATAGACTTCATAATGATTTTGTTCAACCAAATAGTCATTAATAAACGTTAATAAAGGTTGGGAACCAATAAAATTAATTAAACGAGAAAATTCCGGAAAAAGGGTTCCGGTTGTGAAACTGTCAAAACCGGAAAGTTGTGGGGTGAGAATACAAATAAACAAACTTAGTGTGTCCACTTTTGTAAATAAAAGTCAAAAATCTGTAGGGTGGATGTGTGTGGGCCGACTAACTAGCCCCTCTCCCACTCTTTATTGTTCCTAATTCACTAAAGGACAAAGAAAATAAGTACAAAAGTAAAATAAAAATTCTCTCTCCTCACAACTCACCCTGAAATACCCCAAACTTATTAAACATGGATTAAATATTTAATCACATTAATTAAGGCCTGAACATGCCTTATAAGTCAACTGAGAACAACAGTGGTCAACATAAAACAAGATGTTGCACCCTTTGACTGTTAAGGGTAAATAAATACCCAAATGGACTTCTTAGGACCTAAAAATTTGTCCTAAGTTTATTAACATAATATTAAACATATTATAACCGTTGGACAACACTCCAACACAAAGAACAAGCACTTTCATGCTTCAAGGTCAAAAAGGGCAAAAATGTGCTCTAAGAATACCTTAAAGGTCTAATGACCTCTAAATGATATAAAATTGGATACCATGATCAAATATCATGTAAGGAACACAACAATACCGTTTTCAAAGAAAACCAAGCCCAGAAACACCTTGCGACACAAAATGTGCACTAAAACTCCTTAAAGCACGTTTTTGTGTAATCGCCTTCTAAATTGGTTTTAAATGGGCTAAAAGGTTATAAATACCTTTAAATATAATAAAATATCATATTAGGAATTTAATTCCAGAAATTTACAAATTTTTACAAATTTAATATTAAAATATTAATAAAACCCTAAAAGGGGGCCCGCTTGAGTCAACATTGACTAAGAATGGTCAAGAGGTCAAAGTTTGACCCCTTGGACCACATGAGGTCGACATACACAGGCTGGGGGAGTCAAATTTCATCACTTCCAATACAATAAACAAGACTTAAATAAGTCTCCTTAAATTAAGGCTACTTTTGCCTTTTATTAGTTTATACACTCACTTTAGGCTCAATTATTTGATCAATCAAGCCTCAATTCGTGGGAGCCTTCCTTTCTCTTCAATCAGCCGACCCCATGTCCCCTCCTTATCTCTTTGATGAGTCACCTCCAATAATGAGACAATAAACTAATCAATAATGCATTTTCAATCAAATATTAGCCATTCTAGTCACTCTCTCTCTCCTAGCTGCATTCAATTCGGTGAAGCAGCTCCTCCAAGCTCTCCCAAGCTCTCTCAACCGAACTTCTTCAGTTGGGAAGGTAAACCTAACTTCTAAGCTTCGAATTAATGGTTTAAGGCTTGTTTTTGGCTCTTTTTCTTCATCTCTTCACCACCTATGCTTAGATCTCGTGACTAATCAGTTCCTATGGCTTATTCTCAGTGTTCTAAGGTTAGAACATCAATCAAATTCGAATGAAAACAAGTTTAGAGACCAAGGTTGCTCAAAATCTCATTTTAAGGTAAAAATGTGCTTTAAGCTCATAACTTTTGATTCCCTTACAAGTTCGGCTGTGAAACTTTGGTCATAGCCTCACTTCTTCTCCTTTTCATGTGGAATCTGTTGGTTAGCCATTTGGAGCAAGGATGGACGAGATCCAAAGGAAATACCCTCTTTTAAGGCATTTTTCCAAGGTAAAACCTAATAACAAGGTAGCTTGTTGAGATCTAGCTATTTCCTATGTCAATATGGTGGATCTAACACCTTGTGGTGTGTTTGATTCAGGTCGAAACCATCTTGAACTCTCCTTGCATTCTTAAGGTGATTTTTGCCTTAAATCTTACATTAAATTACTTCTTATGGTTAGATCTTTCTTGGAGACTAACTAGGCCTTGGTTTCTGTTGAAAACATGTAAAACAAGCTGTGGATAATTTCTCCTTAAGGTGGCGAACTCAAACAAGGCTTTACCTAAGCTAAATCAAGGTATAAATCACTTAAAACCTTAACTTGATACATTAACACAAGTTTAAGTGTGTGTATATTAATTGCCGTGAGTGAAGGAGAAAAACAAGGTCTTGTTTGACCTTAAAATGTTTAAGGAATGGTTTAATAAATTTTATAACTAATTAAACAAGCATAATTGTCAAATTTAAGACATTATGTGGAAGTTTGGTAATTAAATGGAAAGTGTGTGGTGAGGCCGAAATTTATAAGTGTTTTTGGGACATTTATGTGTAATTTATTTTGCAAGCCAATGTTTGTAATAAGGCCATGTATTTTAGGCCATTTTATTTATGCATTTACAAGCTTTTAATTAAGTTTAAGTAGTATAAATGCATTACCGAAAATAAATGGGGTATTAGGTGTGATTAAATTAAATCTGGGGGCTTTAGAATAATAAGGCCAAAAATTAGAGGTAAAAGGAGTTAAAATAAGTTTATAAGATTTTATAAAGTTTTGGGGTTAAATGTGATTTCTAGAAAGTTTGGGTGAAAACCGTAATTATAAGGAATTGGTGGTCAAGGAAATATTAAGGTGGTCAACCCTGACCATATGCTAGGTTTTGACCAAATTAGATAAGTTAGATAACTTATTTAAGGTCTTATAATAAGATAAGTATTTTATGGTAATATTTTTATAACATATGTGGTGAATATGTTATTACCGAAAATTAAGGGTGTAAAATGGTATTTTAAACACCCATGGGCTATTAGGAATTTTTAGGAATTTATTTGGTGGATTTTGGAATTAAAATGAACTATATATGTATAATATATAGTTATTATGTCATTATGACACTTTGGAGAAAAATAGATGGTGGAATGGTAAATACCAAAAGTATATGGGTTAATAAGGATATTTATAACCCTTTGGTGGAATTTGGTGATTTTTAGAATTATTAAGAGAATTTATTAAGATATGTGTATGAAATATGGTTTTAATGATATGGAAGAACTATATGTTATAAATAGGGCCAAATGACAATTATAGAATAGCACAAGGGCTGTTCGGAATTTACAAAAAATAACCATAGGTTATACTCTTTTATAAGTTAGAAATGTTATATTAAATGGTATATATAACATGGTAAAAAGAAAGGGGTGATTTTGTAAATAAAGGAAACTATGGTTTATGGAAAAGAATAAGATTTTCTTATGGTGCCTAAGAGGCAATAATAAATAGTTTTGTATAAAGACTATAGGTTATAAGTTAAAGGGAATAAAAAAATATCATATAGTATGGTATTAGTATATGGTATAACATTACATAATGTTATGTGGTCAAAACGGAATTTAGATTAAGTTAAGGGCTATACTGAGTTAATAAGAGTTGAGAGATGAATTTTAGACTAAGGTCTATAATGTTATAAATGTTATGACAATGATATGGTTTAGATGGAATTAATATAAGGAAGGGTACTCACATAAAATAATGTGACAAACTATAAATAAATGAGATTTATAAACTAAGGTATTTGGAATAAACCTTAGGAGTTGTAATTATACAACATAAGATGTTACATGATATTAGGATAATAATCTTAATATAAGTTGTATAGTAATATACAACTAATGGGAATAATCATCCAATAAAAGATGATAAAATGTAACATAAAATACAAGAGTTTATGAAACTCATATGATAATGTATATAAGGTGGATATATCTTTTGGTTGGAAACCATATGATTTAATGGTGGTGGTTATTTAAAAAAAATGTATATAGTCATGAACTATAAGTTATGAGTTTTGGATACAATACAAAAATAATAATATACTACAATCATGCATGAATACATGCAACTATAGGATATGTACCTAAGCTAGATGGTGGACAAGATTAAAAAGAAATACGACGAATTAAACTCAACAGTTGAAAAATATGACGTATGAGTTTTAAGTAACAAAACCGACTGTTTCAGAGAAACCCGTAACAAACAACTGTAGAAACAGGGGTGAACTGTCGGGGTTACTTATTATTCGGAAAAGCGGATGTAGTTAGTCATGGAGACTGACTTATAGTTTTAATACCGTTTAGATTATACTTCTGACAAGGACGCTTGACGAGCTAGCGGACTACACGGAGCGTAGGATCTTGCTGATTCATACTCCACCGTAATACAGTCAGGGTGAACGGTATGTAAAGGGGTTTGATCCGAGTTGTCCTAAGGTTGTTCCTTGGGCTCGGATTTGGTTGATATAACTTGTATGTTGTTATGTGTCTCTGGTTGTCTCTGAGGGCTTCCTCAGTTCAGGCTTCTGTGCGATCTGTGATAAGATTGTTTGTCTGAATGTTAATTAATATGCATGAATTGTATATAGCTGCTTATTATTTACTGTTGTTGAGTTAACAGTATTGGTTCGTATATATGAACCTATATATATAAAACGAACTAGCGGCTATGGTGCTATCTTATATGAAATATAAGGAACGTAAGTAAAACGTTGTAGCACTATGATAATAACATACATATTATCTGAGACTTTTGTACGGAGCATTGGCCTTTTCTATACGCCGCTCTCGTATCTAACACTGGATCCCGAGTTTACAAACTCCGGATTGTGGACTAATGACCTTGCTCTGCTGTGTTAGAAAATTTGGTAATGCGATGCGATGGTATAATTAATTAATTAATGGAATGGAAGTAAAGCCAAGAGGATGTGGCTCTTGGTGCGCGCTGTGATCACAAAAACGATACCAGGATGTCGCGTACGGGTCCGTAAGTATCAAGAAAATTTCCCGTGAGCTAGAATGGCTCGTTGGTCGGAGACTCTACCGTTGGAGTGGCTACTGCCGTGGGTGACCCGTCCATAATATATGGGTAACTAGAGACATGTCGTTTTAACGAGACATTGTCACTAGGTATAACTGAACAACTAAAACAATAGAGACTTATACAGTGGCGAACAATACTATGGACGAGACCTAATACTTGTTTATTATTCTCGTTGTTTCGTTGGTTGTTCATTGGTTATACTTGTGGTTATTTTATTGTGTGTTGATGGTTGGATGGAGCCTACAAGGCTAAGGTAAATTAAATATGAAAACTGTACGCTACGGCGAATGTACATTGTACATTATATTGTCATTACTCAATACATTCGATATATAAATATTGTATGGAATATTAAATGAATGTTTGGATTGGATGGATGGTTAATGTTTATGGATATTTGGATGGTTGATTATGTATATTATACATTTATGCTTCAGTTTTGATTATAACTGTAAATGGTAAAGCATGAAACCAATCTAATAATAAGATGGTTAAAATGACAAGTGACCATTAGGGTCCAGGCCCGGCATACTCAGCGTCTATCGCTGATACTACACCATTCAGGTTGTTGACCATTGTCGGAGCTGAAGAGCAGGAACAGGGTAATTGGAGATGTTGTAT